>JADLZK010008251.1:0-352935 GCA_015847255.1 Hyparrhenia diplandra
CATATATACGAGCCATGAGCAGGCCATGGCGCCGCAATATCTCAGGCGGCTGATATTGCAGTGGGTGTGGCCAGAAGACAATCGCAGGTTCATGCGATTGAATTCAAGTTCTGGGACAACGGGTGTGGCCAGGGCTCGGCGCCGAACGTGCGACGGTCTCGGGCCAGGCCGTGCCGACCGCGGTTGGAGGCAACGCGAAAGGCAATAGCAGAGACGCTGACGCCACCGACGGCGACGGGTCGCCTGGAGTCGCGGCGAGGCTGCATCGTCCGATGCTGGCGTCCAGCGTGGTTTGGCGAGCGACCAGCGCGTCCCCGCCGAGGCCGACCCCGCTGTTGTTGACTCAGCGTGTGGACCCCGTAGCTGATCGCGACCCCGGACGACCGATGCTGCCGAGCTCACGGCTTCTCTCTCTCGTAGCTGGGCCACCACGCAGTCTCCGCCGGCGCATGGCGGAGGAGGACGCCCGGCGCGGCGGGAGTCGGCCGCCGGCCAGCAGTTCGCCCAGGACGACGCCGCGAGCTTCTCCGCCGAGCCCGGCCTCACTTCGCCCGAGCGCGCCGATCTCACCTAGGCTGCTGGTGTTCGACGGATCCTCGAACGTCCGACGCGCCCACACCGGTGAGGAAGACTGGCCACCGTGCTTTGGGTCCGTGCGATCCGGAGCCGCACGGATCAAGAGGACGCGGGGAGCCCGCGCACGCCGCCGCCGCCCGCGAACTCGGCCAGCCCAGCGGCCGCCTTCAATATCTTCGTTGACATGGTCAAGAAGCCTCGATCGGGCCGCCATCGCGCCGTTGCCTATGCCTGGTCGACGACACGCCGCGGGCCGATGCCCGGCGCGCAGCAAAGCGAATTGCGCCGAGCAGCTCCCCGCATACTGGTCTCTAAGCGGGGCGAATACCTTGTGAAGAAGAGGTTTGGTCAGCACCTACGCCTTGAGGACGCAGATCCGACACGAGCGACCTATGCTTCGGCCGAGACCCCGATAACTTGGAACCTCCGAAGGGCTTTTGTTTGTGGCGCAGCAGACGGTCGGGCCACTAAAGTGCCGCCCGCCAAGCCTCGGGGGCTTGATCTCCCCTAGTCCTTGGTTGGATAGCCCAGTCGTCTTTTTCAAATGAGTAGTAGGATATGTAGTGTGTTTGGGTTGGGGATTCCCTGAACTTCTTAAGAATCTTTTGTCATCCCCCGTCGTATCGAAACTATTTCTCTCTTAATACAAATACGTGCAAAGCTTTTTGCGTGATTGAGAAAAAAAGTTCTGGGACAATGGAGGTGATGTATCCTTTGACGATGATGAGTGGCTGTCTACATCTGACTATCTGAGTTCATGGCAGAAGTGAAAGCGGCAGGCTTCTCCATTGACGACCTCGTCCAGGCGGATCGTCAATTGAGAGCATCTATGTGTTTAGTTACCAAAAATTTTCACCCTCACCCATCATATCGAATCTTTGGACACATGCATGGAGCATTAAATATAGTTAAAAAAATAACTAATTGTATAGTTTGGCTGCACTATGTAATAAAGCCGCTTTTACGCTGATTTGGGGTCATCATAGACGCGGAATGGACACGCCTGGTCATAAGACGTGCGTGCGGATTTTTATCACAGACGCCGTAAAGACGCTGCGATACGTGATAAGGTTTTATTACTGCACGCATTCTTATAAGCATCCGTCTATGATAACAGCCACGCACGCGTCTGCCGCACAAAGAGACGCCGCGTCTCTAATAAAACTTGATTACAGACGTGTTCTTATAAGCATCCGTCTATGATAAAAGCAACAAGGCGCCTGTGGTAAAAACTTGAATACGCACGAGCTTACATCCTACTCAAATTAGATAACGATTGCGATACGTATTACTCTTACACATACGCGCCTGTAATAATACATTACTACATAAAATCAATCCAAAACACAAATACAACACAGATTAAAGTTTAATTACTCTCCATAAACGAACAAACACATATAATCCATAGCTAGTCCACAGTTCTAACACATCACCGATCATTCAAAGTTCAATTTTTCAAAGGCCACACTGTGCTAACAAAACAAGTCCAAACTATGTTCTAACAAACCAAATATTCTCTGCATACAATCCAAAAATACATACGATGGACGGTGCAATCTTAACAATCATCTTAGTTTCCTGTTGAATCATGGTGATGAAACAGGCCATCCGAGTGCAAGATCTCCTTCGAAATAAATTTGGCGATAGTATCTCGAATCGCCTCGAAGGTGAATTCTCCTTCGGTTGTGAAGTCAAGGTCCTGTATAACACAGAAGTTTAATTAATTTCTTTGCATTTAAAACATCTTTACAAAAAAAAAAAAAACATCCAACTACTATGGAAAAAGGCTGACAACAGGGCTAATTCCATAGTTGAATTCGACCACTCAACAATAATCTCTCTACCTTGATGGTGTCTACGACCATCTGTGGGGGCAAAAGAAGGGCTACCTGGCTCTATATAATAGAAACTAGCTGCTACTAAAAGTACATTTTGGAGCTTTTCCTGGTAGCTGGATGTGTACATGGGAAAGACCATGAAGAATGAAACCACTAAGCTTTGAGTTTATACAGAGTGTCCTTCGAAGTAAAAATAATATAATTAATTGTTACTTGCGTCCTTCTAACTACTCCAACATTAAAATTAAGCAGCTCCTTTCAACTCGCAACAGATTGGGTTTCATGTCTGCGAAATTTACATATATTAAATTATGCATCTGAATGACACAGACTAATTAAGTCTCAATGCTGACAAGTGTTTAGATACCTTCCTCAAAAAGGAATTTGCACAACAAAAGAAGCTTTCAAATTTTTAAACAAAATGGAAATGGTCCATTTGCCCCCTTCTGGACCAAGATCTATCTCTTCACAATGCAGGTATATTCTAATGAGAGCTTGGAAGAGCAAAACTCTGCCTCCCCTTATTAAAGTGTTTACATGGAGAGTTATCAGGAGAACTTTATCATCTGGACAAAGATAAGGTAAGTACAGCCGCAATATTGAACCTGAATGTTCTAGATGCTCTAATCTAGAAAGTGATTGTCATCTTCTGTTCAAATGTGACTTTGCTAGAGCAGTCTGGTTCTCTTTCACCCCTCTTAAAACCTCTTCCTTTCCTGATGAGGAGGATGGTGTCCAACAAACTCTGGCTAACATCATTACCAGAGACATGGACGAATACACTTTTAACTCCTTTTTAGCAACTCTCTGGTTTATTTGGAAAGCTAGAAATGATTTCAGATTTAATAAAATTAAGTGGACGGTTAATCAGATCCACTATGCTTCACATGCCATCTTACATAATAATGTTGCAGATTTCAAAAGCCAGCTTCACACAGCACAACATTTGACAGAATATGCATGATATCTCTGATGTTTCTATTACAAATTTGGCAAATACAACACGGAATGGGGATCATCACTCCAATTCTGTAATTCAGTGTTTCACTGATGCTTCTATTCTCCCAGATAATGACCTGTTTCAGCAAAGAGAGGCGGGTCTGGGGGTATTGTTATTCATGACAGACCCAAATCTTGTAAAATTCTAATATGGGCTAGATCCCATACGTGTTCTTCAGTGATGCAGGTAGAGGCTATGGCTGCATACATGGCAGCAATTTGTTGTAAGTTGTTTGGCTACGAAGAAGCTGATTTCTTCACCGACAATCTTCAACTCGCAAATTTTTGTAACAACAAAGACTTCAATGAAGTCCCAGACTGGAGAATTCAGTCATTCAGCCAGAGTCTTCATCATTTGTGCAGTGAGCTAAATCTAAGATTCAACAAAATTGAAAGAGCAAGGAACTCTGAAGCCCATGTTTTGGCTCATCAAGCTTTTCTACAGAATTCTTGTAGTAGTGCTCCTGTTATCCAATGTCAAGGAACCCCTCATAAAAAAGAATGTTGTTTTGAGGGATTTTATTCCACTATGTAATTGTACCATCATGGCAGCTTCTTGCCAAAGCTTATAATAAAGTTTGAGGGCTACGGCCCCGTTTTCTTGTCAAAAAAAAAGTTGTACTTTGTTAGAAATCGGACTTCTTTGCACACTAGAATGTAGAACACAAGCACACATGGAGACACAGAGAGACACATAGTGTTGGAGAGGAAGAGGGAGCTCTGTATATTTCATTCACTGATTGATGGTTACAACTGAAAGGAGCCTCATATATATAGAGCAAGTAGTCTTGGATACAGTGTGCTCCCCAACCTACATTTAATTGGCCACCAGACCAAGTCAGGGTTCACATGCCCTTTATTGACTGACTTGGTTTTACAACACTCCCCCTTGGCCAATTATATGCGATGTGTATGCCTCGTTAAAAACTCCACCCAAAAACCCAGTGGGAAAAAGGGTAGGAGAAAAGAGTACATAACATGCATCTTTATTATGTTGCACTTGTTGCCTCATTAAAAACCTTGCATGAGAAAACCTAGTGGGAAAAACTCATGAAGGGAAAAAAGAGTACAACAGTTGATCTTCGGTTCAAGTCTTCAGGACTGACCGATGCAACTTAATTAGGTCTTCAGGACCTATCGGTCTTCAGGACCAACTGTGACCTTCGTCATCTCAATCCTTTTATGAGCTTTGATTCACATATCACTACTCCCCTCCAGTGATTAGCTGTGCATGCCTCATCAAAAACTCCCCCCAAAAACCCTGTGGGACAAAAGGGTAGGAGAAAAGAGTACATTGCACTCACGCAAGTTGTGTTGCACTAGTTGCCTTCTTAAAAACCTTACGTGAGAAAACCCTATGGGAAAAACTCACCAAGGAAAAAGAGTACAACAGTCTGATCTTCAGGATCAGATCATGATCTTCTGGATCACGATTATGGACTATGACTTAGGGAGCCTTCTCCCCCTGAACCCTGCAACTCTCTGAGTCATCTCATGCCTTTTCCACAATCATTGTGGAAGTTAGAGGATGGTAGAAATTCTGTGAACGATTCTGCTAGATGTTCACATGACTGAGTCTGCAGGATATTCATTCCTCGCTCTTCAGGAGCATGTGAGGATCACTGACTTTGGAGTAACAAATTTTCTAAGATTGCTCTTCACACAGTCCATATGTATTTGTGCAACACGAGTAGTGTTATCTTTATAGACAACGACGGGGAGCTATCAAAGCTCGAGCCACATGACTTCTGGATGTGGCCAACTATCCATTTGAGCCAAACACACTCTCGTGTGCCTTTATATAGGGCAATCATCTCTTGGTGGTCGGATAGTATGGCAACCTAGGTCTGCTGAAGACTTTCATAAAATGGTTGCACCACCATAGAGAAACATGAACCGGTTTGGGGTCTAGCATTATGCGGGTCAGACATATAGCTAGTACCCACATATCCACCATGGTTAGGACCTGGTTCTTCACGAACCATAGACCAAGGTCTTAGGCCTGAGGATAGTCTTAGCGCCAAGTCAATAACTTCTAATTAGGATACCACCGTACCTTGTCAATTAATTTGCAGTTTGCTAGGTACATCGGTGCTCCAATGGCGCTCAAGTAGGGAACTTCAGGTCCCAATATTTCCTCATTGTGACCCTTGGCCTAGATGGGACTTATCCACTTCTAGGGATTGGTCCGCCATGGGAAATTTAGAGGGTAGCATTTGCCCTATATTTTTAAGTACCCTCTCTATAGACCGGTATACAAACACTCCTTCGGGGAGGTGCTCGAGCTGCTGGCTCGAGTAGAACTTGGCTTTATCCAAGTCATGTGTAATCCCTCTTCAGGAGGCAATTACTCAAATGGTTGAACCTCATCCTCTCGGATCATCTCAACCCATACTACAACCGGCCGCAGCGGGTGCTATGTATGTTGCGACTTTGATTCAGCCGGGGATCTTTAGTCCTACAGGGACTTCTCGTGGGGATCTCCGAATCAAGTGACCCATATAAGAATATGGTCACGATATTTACCAACTGCCTTTTTCACTTAAATTCAAGTTATTAGCTGCCATAAATATAAGTATCGGAACGTCTTTGCCACTTATATCAGGAGAGCAAAGTTCATCGTAAACGATAACGGGTCTCTGCGTGAACCCTTATGCCACCAGCCTCGCTTTGTGCCATACTTACTCCTCCTTAGGAGGATGACCCATTTGCATCCTTCAGGGATGACTTCTAGAGGTGTTGGGACTGCGGGCCCAAAAACCTCTCATAAAGCGGAGCTACTACCGCCTTTAATTCTTTGCTTTCCATAGTCCCATTTTGAGTGCTTTCGGCATTGTACCATGGACTTTTGTTATGGATCCGGATCTATTGAGCTAGCAATTTCGAGGGCGCAGAATATATGTCGACAATTGTGGTCTTTTAATCACACTATTCTCCCGATTCCATAAAATTAGTGACGATCTCCTCATGATCGTCCTCCCGCTCATCATGATTTCCCATAACGATTGAGCTAGGGCGTTCCGATCCACCATCGTTGTATTGAGCGCGTGCCGCATGGTGGTTTTCCATCTTCGAATGGAGTCCTTCGAGGGGACCAACTCAAGGCTGAGCCACCACTTCAGGGGTGTTCCCAACTTCAGGTTAGGCTTCTTCAACTGTTTCCTTAAGTGATGCAAGCGGCTCAAGACCTTGTCTATGCGGACGTCTCCGCAGACACTTGTCTGAGCACCCGGAGGTCTCCCCCTCAACCTAGGATCGGATGGAGACAAAAGAGTTTGTAACCTTCTGGGCTAAATATACTCTCTTCGGCGCACTTACTTCAAGTAAGTGCGGCCTTGTCACTCTTCTGAACAGTGAAGGTATTTGGCAGCTCATTTGCAACAATTTGCAAATGCATAATCCTCTGAACTTCTGGTTCAGATTGACTAGTGCGTGGATCATAGGAATGCATTCCACCATTCCTTCATGCAATTTCCCGGCATTCTCTGGATGCCTATCTCCCACTAATGCTGGGAAATGCAATCAGTGTACCGAGCTCTATGAAGATCCCAGTCATAGGCTCACATATCCCAACTTCTGGTGGGTACCTTTGGTGTACGCTGATGCGGCGGTACTGGCACATATACCGCACAATCGAATATACGCAGATGGGAAATACTTGACTCTTACCCACGCACTAGCCACAATGGGGTATGTATAGTTGGCTAGAGACTTTGGGTATTTAGCATATAGTGCAACAACTAACATTCATAACTTGTGAAAATACTGCAATGCTCTTCAGGAGCATGCATGACCATTCAACATGTTGCAAATGCTCTTCAGGAGCATGAATGGTCAAATTTCATTGGACATTGCAGTATGACTAACACGTCATATCAAGGTCATCATTGAGAAAGTCTCCTCACTTTCGTCCATCTTGGACATCTTCACCATTTGTGTCGACAATCATGTCGTCGTGTTTCTAAGTCTCAGTCTCAGTGGTGAAGTGAGGATTATGTTGGCTCTTCCTATCCTTGCTTCTGGAAGGATTTTGATAGAGCTCAACTAGGTGTTTTCGGGCAAGACAAATGCGAGTCCAAGGTCTCGTGCCTTCATGTCTCGAACAACAATCTTGCTGCCCAGATATTTCACCTATGACCTTCTTGAATTCGCTTTTACCCTTGGGTTCTTTCTTTCTAGGCACATCTCCCCGCTTCCATTTTCCCATTCCACGGCCTCATTATGGTTGTGAGAAATCTCAACAATGTTAGCGTGTGCTTCGAGCAAATGCTTGACATTAGTAGGTCGTGCGTAACAATCATTCTCATCTCGTTGTTCCGCAACCAATAGTACTATGTATCTCTCGTGTAGTACTATGTTGTTGGGATGGTGGGTAGAAAGAGCTTTTCGATCATATTAGTATTAGTGATCTTCCACATAACACACTCTTGACATAACCCTTTGTAAAGCAGAGTCATACGCTGTCATAGACGTATAGTCTTGGCAGCGTAAGCTGATCCAGTCATGTTGTGCTTTGGAGAGCACAATCGACATCTATCGGTTTAAAGTCGGTCCTTTAGGGACTGCCATACAACCAATGGATCATCCTCCTTCATATACTCAGACTTCAGGTCTGGGTCTAAATGGTGTTGTGGAAAGTGCAACGCCTTTGCTTTACCAGGTTCTGCGAGCTCACCTTCTCCAGCTTCAGCCGAAAGTGGTAGTATGATCGAGGCACATGCCGTCGAGCTTGATCTCGACATTAATTGCCCAGGTGAGGTAGTTGCTGCCATTCACGGCAAACCTAGCGAATTCCTTTTTCGCAATGTCCGACACACCTGCATAATCAATGTGCGGGGCTAGTGAATGTCGACTATGCGTAATCTTCAGGATTACATCCACATACGATCCCCGATTGTATTTCCCCAAATGTCTCACACATATAATCTTCGGGATTATATGTGGTTCATAAGAAATATAATCTTGCATAAAATAAATCTAAAAGGATTTAAGTAAATGCAAGAAAGTAAATTGCAATAAATAAATAAAGTAATGCATAGTAATATAAAGTTGCAATAAATAACCATGCCATGTGAGGGCTCCAAGCCTCGATTTTTGCGGGCTTCGGGCCACATTGTGGCATGATGTGGTGGGCTTCCGGTCACCATGATTTTCTGAACTTTAGGTCAGTATGTCATGTCGTCGGTAATCTTTAGGATTACTTTGCGACTAAGAAATATAGACTGCAATATAAACTGTAATAATTAAATCTGCAGGATTTAAATACGGTAAAGTAAATTACAAGAAGAAAATAACAATAGCGAGAATAATAAAGCATGTAAAATATAGTGGTCTTCAGGCCACACATACTGTGCGGACTTCGGGCCGCGTATTTGGTCAGTGGACTTCGAGCCACTGTTATTTATGCCTGCAACTTCGGGTTGCTATCGTACGACTTGTACGTACGTGTGCGACACACTCCTCAGTGGACTTCAGGCCACTAGAGCATCAACATGTCAAGACTTCAGGTCACCTGCTGTTATTCACGTGGCAGGCCATTAGCCTGATTTAAATGGAGCTCGTATAACCACAGTTGCATGCATGCACATCTGCCCAAAATAAAGGCTTCAGGCATTTGAACGGGAAGTGGATGCGAATGGCGATGGCTTCTGGTCGCTGGTGTGCAGCCGGACCTTGTGTACGCAGCTTCTGTACGACGTACACGAACCAAAATGGTTTCAAACCATTTCCACGGTACAGGCCCGGCTGTACCTAGAAAAAAATGGTCTGTGTGCGAGAGCTGGCATGTACCGGGACAGCATGCACGCACATGGCCAAGAGGCCCAAGACAAAGGCGTGCTTCATGCTCGCACAGCTAAGCAACATGCACCGTCTCAGTGTTTCAGTCTCCTCGTGCGGAGAGCTTTGCTGCCGTCTCAGTGTTTCAGTCTCCTCGTGCGGAGAGCTTTGCTGGTGTCTCAGCATGCACCCGTCCCAAATGGGCCAGCATGCACAGCGTTTTTGAACGGGCAGCCACGACCAGGACTCAAGCCACATGCAAGGACATGCAACGATAGCTTGTGACAGCCTTTAATTCCCGTCAGAGCCCACGCGCGCCCACGGCCGCTGCCCTTTGCTATTCTTATCCTCTGGACACGAGAAATCAGAGAGGCAGAGAGACATCCAGCGGACGAGCTTGCGCCCGTGCTCGTCGGTGCCAGGGATGGCCGCCATGCCTGCGCGGCCTTCAGGGTCGGCGGCTCCGGCGCCCGCGTTGCGACCTGCAGGGCCGGTTGCCCGCAGCAGGACTGGCAGAGTCAAGGGCGTCCGCGTGCCTGCGCTCCATCGGCACACCTGTTCGGCGGCCGGCAACAGCGGTGACGGTGCCGACTGGAGCTCACGTACTCGCGCGTTCGTGTCAAGCCAACGACTCAACAGTAAGTGAGGCCGCGCCGGGGCCTGCACGTCCAGGCCGTGCCCGCGTCGGCGGGGTGGCACCCCGTGTCGGGGCTGCGCCGTCTGGGCCGTGCGCCGGGAGCCTCGGCCGCGCTCAGGGCCAGCGGCGGCGGCGTGGCCGTGCCTCGCTCGCGCGCCCGCGTGCCACGGCCGGGCCCGTGCCTACGGCACCGAGCGGAGGGTCCGCGCGCGCACCGTCCGCAGGCGAGCCGGAGGCTAGCGTCGTGCCGGCTGAACCGCGCCGGGCCCGTGCCTGCGCCGGTCCTTCGTGCCATCGGTGGCCGGCGGCGGCCGACCGCCCGTGCTCGCGCTGGGGGCCGCGACGTGGCCTTCAGGGCCGTCCACACGGCCTTCTGGACCGGTGTGAGGGAGGTGGCTGTGTGGGGCAAGAGCTCCCACGCTCACCCGCGCTTTGGCCTGAACAGTGGCCAGGGATGGTGGCCACGGACCGGCATCAGCCGGACCTGTGCCATGGAGGTTCCAATCCGCTCGCCTTCAGGGCATAGCGGGCCTGATCTGTTCGTCTTCAGGACGAACGTAAGGAGTTCTTGCTTGTGATAGCGGTGACACTTTAGGGTCGACCTTTGGCGAGCGAAGGCAGAGCCGTTCTTGCATCGCCGGCGGGCGGAGGCTGAGCCGTCCTTGCACCGCTATGGTCATCTCCGGCTGTGGACGGTGACACTGTCACCGGGCGTTGCCGACGCGCCAACGACCAGTAGATGTGTTTATGTGTATGTGCTTGTTCGTAGCAGTGTTGCAAGAACAAGCTGTGTATGCAAAGAATCGATTTCTCACCTTCTTACCTTTTAGCTCGGTTAGAACTCGTGCTGATAACGTGTTAGAAATCGGAGTTCTTTGCACACTAGAATGTAGAACACAAGCACACATGGAGACACAGAGAGACACATAGTGTTGGAGAGGAAGAGGGAGCTCTGTATATTTCATTCACTGATTGATGGTTACAACTGAAAGGAGCCTCATATATATAGAGCGAGTAGTCTTGAATTCCTCTGCTTGCTACAGTGTGCTCCCCAACCTACATTTAATTGGCCACCAGACCAAGTCAGGGTTCACATGCCCTTTATTGACTGACTTGGTTTTGCAACATACTTGTCGGAGGAGTAATAATATTAGTTTGTGACAGCTTGCTATGCCCAACAAGAAAATAGTGTACCCACTAGGCCCAACGGAGGGGTAACAAGCTTGGCCCAATGAGTGGAGGCAGTTTGGTAGGCCCAACAAGAAAATAGTGTACCCACTAGGTCCAACACGTATTCTCAAAAAAAAAAAAAAAAAAACTAGGTCCAACACGTTGAGCACGTCAAGTCTGCGCGATGGATGAGCACGTCAAGTCTGCCAAAGAATTCAGATGGTCCTTATTGTACGCGTCTGTGATAGGGATTGTGACGGTCCTTACTACAGACAGGTATTCCAAGTACGCGTCTGTGATAGGGATAGCGACGCTTGTTACCAACACACGTCTGTGTTAGGGACTATTACAGACGCATGTTCATTCCAGGTCGAGGTGATCTCCATCGAACGGATTATCACAGACACATGTTGGTAAAAGCTAGTCTGTGGTAACTTACTATAGACGCGTTTTAGCATGATGTCTATAAAATGCGTGGTGGAAAAGACGTTTTTTTACATAGTGCTATAAACGACAAGACGAATCTTTTGAGCCTAATTAGTCCATGATTAGCCATAAGTGCTACAGTAACCTATATGTGCTAATGATGTATTAATTAGGCTCAAAAGATTCGTTTCGCGGTTTCCAGACGAGTTATGAAATTAGTTTTTTTTATTAGTGTCCAAAAATCCCTTCCGACATCCCGTCAAACATCCGATGTAACACCCAAAAATTTTCATCTCCCAAACTAAACACCAAACAGAAGCAACGTCAGTTTCGGATCCTCAGTTTGGGGTATCGTCGCCGGCCAACCTGAGAAAACCTGAGAAAATACCTGCAGCCTGCTCAAGTCCGGATTGGGCCTGGAAAATATTTTAAGCCCACAAAAGTCTTAGTCTCATTTTTCTCCAGAACCGGAACACGAGGTAAAAGCGAATTTTTCTTTATGGTTTTTTTGTCATGACAAGTGGGACTCACCTATCAGTCTCTTGTGCGTGCAAGGCCTTGCTCCACGTCCACGATCGCGCGCCGCCCGACCCACCCGCGCTGCCGTCCACAGCTCTCCTCCCTCATGCTACCGTGTGGCGCGCCCGCCGCAGCCGTCCATGGCTCTACCTCGCCACACGCCTTGCTGGCACCCTCCACAGCACGGCCGCCGATAAGAACTTCGTGCACGGTGCACGCCGTTAGTATGACGAAGCTCCCAAATCTCAAATCAGTAGTAATGTTTAGACCAATTTGACCGAACGATACAAGTAGCGGTAGCTCACCAATGACCCAAGGCGTCTAAGGGGGTCTTGTTTGATCTCATGTGCTAATTTATAGCCTCTCCCTTTTAGTCCATTTTAGCTCTAAAGGATCTAAACTAGTGATGCTAATTGAAGCTAATTTGAATTAGCACACCCCAGAAAATTAGCCCCTCTAAGAGATGCTTATTCAGGCTAATTCGGCGTGAGCCCCACCCCGAGGCACATTCACGCGCACCTCGACCCGCACCGCGCATCTGCTTCGTCTCCCTCCCAAGCGCGCATCCCACCCCACACCGCCGCCGCCCACCCGCGCCTCCCGATCCGCTCCGCCTCCCGATCCGCGCCGCCGCCACCGCCCCCGACCCCCATACGCGGTGGAAGACACCGCCGCCGTCACCCAGCCGAGCCCCCACTCCCACCACCGCCACAGCGCGTGCCGCCGCGCTGCCAGTGCCTTGACGGACGACATCGATCAGCGCCAGAACGCCGCCACCGGCGACCACAGCGACAGCGACGGGCGGCAGCCTCCCGCAGTGCAGATGGAGGGTGGCGGCAGCCGGCCTCTTTGGCCCGTCCGATTTGGGCCCGTCTGCCGCCCGGCAACATGTGGACTCCCGCAGTTCTGATGAGCCTGTTTCTATTGCTCATTTCAGTCTGTCAATTCTTTCCCTATTGCATTGGTTAGTAGCTTGTTTCTAGCGGCGCCCTTGTTATTATTTATTTGCTTGCGAGCACTGGCTTTCTTCTGGTTGTCTGTGTATACGCGGTAGTGATGTGAATGTGAGAATTGAGATTCTTCATGGTTCATTCTTGTGAGTTGTGACTGGTTTGTGAGCTTGTGGTGAAGGTTCTCACTTCTCAGCTTGGCATGCATCTCTGTTTCTGCCCCTGTTTTTAAATAGCTAGCTATAGCTACACTATAGCTGCGCTATAGCTGCACGAGAGGCACAACGTTAAGCTATTTGTCTTTTTTTCCGCTATGATAATTCCGTATTAATTTGCTACTAATTTGATATTTTGGGGTTTAGGGTTTGACAATTTTGTACTAATTTACTGTTGATTTGATATTTTGGGGTTTAGGGTTTGACAATTTCGTACTAATTTGATATTTTGGAGTTTAGAGTTTGACAATTTTATACTAATTTGCTATTTTGGACAACCAAACTTTCATGAACCATGTTGTAATATTATTTAGACTTGTGAAACCTTAGAAACATATTTATGTTCATCAAATTTCATATTTTCCATGTTTTTTGACTTTGATTATTGGTGTTTTTCATATTTCTTTTTATAAAAAACGCTATCCGGCATAACTTTCGCTATAGCTGCGTAGCTTTTGAAAAAACGGTGCCGCTATTTTTCATAGCTAGCTATTTAAAATAGGGGTTTTACGCCCGTCTTTGGTTCTTTTAGTGCTTCATATGCGGCACCACCGATCTTTTAGTTCGGTTGAGAGTTCAGTTTTTGCCTGTGCATTTGTTGCTGCCTGTCCATATATCTGGCGGGAAGGGAGGGCAGGAAAGGGGGTGTTGGGATATAACTCCTTGATAGGGGCATGATGGTTCTCCTTGATACCTGTGCCTAGCGTTAGAACGCCATTTTTATTGGGACGGAGGGAGTAAGCATGAAAGATAGAGCCAATGATTGGGATACATGCATTAAAGGCAAATTAGCCCATCAGATTAGCCTATTGATCCAAACAACTTAAGGGGCTAAATTTTAGAGGGCTAAACTAGTTTAGCCCTCAAATTAGCCCAAGTATTGGGTGTGTTTAGATACTTAAAAATTGGCACTGTAGCGAACTGAAAAGCACTGTAGCACGTTTCGTTTCTTTGTGATAAATATTATCCTACCATGGGGTAACTAGGCTCAAACGAATCGTCTCGCAATGTACATCTAAACTGTGCAATTAGTTATTTTGTTTACGTACATTTCATACTCCGGACATGTGTCTTTTGATGCATTTAATGGTTTGATGTGATGAGAATTTTGGAAATTTTGGCGAAAAGTTGGGGAACTAAACACACCCATTCTCCAAACAGGTCCTAAGTCTAAGGACGTTGAGGACGAGGAAGCGGTGGGCCCGGAGACAGCGGTTGGCGGCAATGGCACCGATCGAGAAGGCGCAGGCGCCGGTGGCGGTGGAACCGGCTCCTCTAACTTAGAGGACTACTATGTCCATGGACGTAGTTCACCGGATGCCCTCCATCCCTGATCCAACGGCATGGAACAAACAACTAGGAAACAAGCAAACGTGTTATTAACCCTAATCTCAGCACTAATCATAGGAAATTAAGCAAAGAAACCGTATTATTAACCCTAATCTCAAAGAAATCGTGTGAACCCTAATCTCAGCAAACCGTGTTAACCCTAATCTCAACAAACAGTTAACCCTAATTTCAGCAAACCGTGTTATTAACCCTAATCTCAACACTAATCACAGAAAATTAAGCTGCAACCCGTGTTATTAACCCTAATCTCAGCGAATCTTGTAAAACCTAATCTCAGCAAACCGTGTTAACCCTAATCTCAGCAAACCGTTAACCCTAATCTTATTCTAAATGAACTATGTCCCTGGACATAGAAAGGTAGTATGTTAGAGGATCTCATTCCGGTGGCAGTGGAGGTCCTCGTGGCTTTGCAGGTGACCGGGCGTGTTCCGGTTGCGTGCGTGGTCGCCTCAATGGGTCAGGGCAAAAGCATTATTGGTTTGTCGTGGACCCTGGGAGACATTGGGAGCAACACTACTAAAAAACTATTTTCGTAGGCACCTAGGCGTTGTTAGTGCATGCGGTCCTGGTTTTAGACCGCCTGTATAAATTGCTAGCGGGCTCCACAATTAAAACTGACTCTGAAAATTAATTTTTACAGGCGGTCAACTAAGAGGCCTGCTTGTAAAAATCACATGATTTACGCGGGCGGCCCATTTTACCAACAGCCTGGAATCGTATTAACACATGCGGACTTTGATCGGACCGACTGTGTAAATTTTGAGAAATCAGTAGGCACGTTGGAGACAAATTTTGATGTTCTCACGTGAGTGCTGCAGCCACCATTTATTGTCACGCGTCCCCTTCCCTCTCAGGTGGTGTTGGTTCCCAGGGACTTTTTTTTTTTAAGTCCCTATCACATCAGATATTTAGACACTAATTAGAAATGAAACGTAGATTAATGACAAAACCCATTCCATAACCCCGGGGCTATTTCATGAGACGAAACTAATAAGCCTAATTAATCTATAATTAGACCACTAATTGCTACAGTAAACATATTCTAATTAAACCACTAATTGCATCAGCATCGCTGCTATTCAATATTCGTAAGGAAAAAAAAAAAAACCAGCATTGCATCAAAACGTGCAGGACAATATTCCTAAGTCTAAATTCAGAGTAAAGGTCAGTGGTAAACTTTTGTATCTATGCGTACTGCAGTGGGCTGTGGGCTGTGCCTGCCTGCCTGGGCCTACTATCAAAGCCTGCAGAAAAAATGGAACAGAAAATAATGGAATTGAAAAGGGAAAAGTCCAGTTTTTGATCCCCCAACTATATCAAAAGTCTACTTTAGGTCCCTCAACTCCAAAACCGGGTAAAACATGTCCCTCAGCTTTCAAAACCGTTCATATTACATCCCTCGGTGGTTTGAACGGTGGTTTTCCTACCGTGATTTTGTTTTTTTTATTTATTTTGGCTAAATCTTTAAAAAATCATTATAAATCACGAGAAAAATCATAGAATAAAAAATCCAAATCCAAATTCATTGGACTCCACAAAGTGAATATATAATATGGTATGCTGTAATGCAAAGCTTTTGCTATGAAGGTTTTGCCTTTTTATTTTTTATTTATTTTAGCTAAATATTTGAAAAAAATATAGTAAATTACAGAAAAATCATAAAATAAAAATCCAATTTTGTTGGACTTCACATGAGGAGATCTACACGTGAATATATAATATGGTATGCTTTAGTACAAAATTTTTGTTATAGCTTTAGATCTCTTCTTTACGTAATTAATTAGAATAATTAGTTGTAGCTTTTATAATGGAAAAAGTCTACTTAACCCCCGAACTATGGGGTGTGACTACTCCTTCTTTAAAACCGTCTAACCAATACCCTAAACTTTGCAAAACCGTCTAAATCACCCCCGGGCGGTTTTGCTCGGTGGTTTTGCCTACGTGGCGGCCGGGTGGAGTGGTTTGGGCCACGCCGGCTCTTAGGTCTACCACGGCTCATCTCACCGCCATATGGATCCCGGTCGTCGACTTCACCTCCATCCTCCTCCCGTGGCTTCTGCGTCACGGTGAGATTCTTCACCGCGAATCCCGCTTGGCGCCGCCCCTTTTCTTTGGGCTTGTGGGTTGTGGGGCGACGAATGTAATCTCGAGCAAGACCGCGCATCTCCTCTAGATCCACGATGCCGCTGTTCCTCCTCCCCAATTATTATGGGAGCGACAAATGTCTCGAGCAAGACCGGGTTTATCTTCCAATCTCCACCTCCGGCATTTCGTCACTTGCAAATCTTGCATACCGGGCGTGCACATGAGCCACGGCATTTTGTTCCGGCCGACGATCGACGCAAACCACGTGGGCGCTCCGATTGGGAGCTTCACACTCGAGCGTTGTGCATTTGCATCGAGATGCTTGTAGACCGATTGCGGGGAGCCACGAGACAAAGATCGTCCGATGCGGCAGCCACGGTTGATGAGGGAGTACTAGCTGTTGACCGAGCACTGCGTCACTGAACCCCCCTACACGCGCCACCGTCCATCACGAGCTTCCACGTCCAAGTCCTGCTCCTGCTCCTGAAATGGAGGTGAAGCTGACAACAGGGACCCACATGGCGGTGAGATGAGCTGCAGACCTAAGAGCCAGCGTGGCCAAACCACTCCACCGTGGCCGCCACGTAGGCAAAACCACCGAGCAAAACCGCCCCAGGGGGTGATCTAGACGGTTTTGCAAAGTTTAGGGTATTGGTTAGACGGTTTTAAAAGTGATGGAAAAGAGTAGTCACAGCCCCATAGTTCAGGGGGTTAAGTAGACTTTTTCCCTTTTATAATTATTTTGTTGGACTAAAATATACTATATTATATGTTTATTGTGTAGATATGCTCATGTGGTCCAACAAAATTGGATTTTTTATTTATGATTTTTCTGTAATTTACTATGATTTTTCAAAGATTTAAGCGAAATAAATAAAAAGAAAAAGGCGTAACCTTCGTAGAAAAAACTTTGTACTAAAGCATACCATATTATATATTCACTGTGTAGATCTCCTCATGTGGAATCCAACAAAATTAGATTTTTCATTTTATGATTTTTCTGTGATTTACTATGATTTTTTTAAAAAATTCAACCGAAATAAATAAAAAAGGCAAAACAAAGTATCTTTATACTGTAGCAAAACCGCCGTCCAAACCCACCGAGGATGTAATACTGAACGGTTTTGAGAGTTGAGGGACGTGTTTTACCGTGTTTTAGAGTTGAGAGATCTAAATTAGACTTTCGTGATAGTTGAGGACTAAAAACGGGTCTTTTTCGGATCGAAAATTGAAATCGAAGGCCCTCTCGAGGCCGAAGGAATGGCCCGATTCGCAGCCCATCTCCACTAACCTGACTCATCGCCGATTCGCAGCAGGCAGTGCCGCCACTCCGACGGACCTCTCCGGCGCCTCCGTCTCGTGCTTGCGCCGCTCCTCCCCCCCCCCGCACTTCCGCTGGTCGCCCTCCTGTTCCTCCGCCGCGCGGCCTCCCGAGCTGGCTCCGGGTGACCGCGCCCGACCAAGCAAGTATGGAGCTGCCGAACGACGTCGTCGAAGAGATCCTCCTCCGCTTCCCACCGGCCGATCCCGCGAGTCTCGTCCGCAAGCCCTAGTGCCGCATCGTCTGCGGCCCCAGTTTCCGTCACCGGTAAGGAATTCCACCGCGTGGCACCACTGCTCGGCTTCCTCTGCAACCCCTTGTTCGCCTGGTTCGTCCCCACCTCCTCTTTCCGCCCGCCACACGCCAACAGCTAGCTAAGCCTGCTCCATGACAGCGAGGAGGAGGAGGTCCGCGAGTGCGTCGCGGTCGACGCCCGCCACGGCCAGACGCTACTTCGTCCTGGGTGAATGGAGATGCCTCCTTGCTCCAAAGAGGCAGGCCAAAAAAGTCTAAAAAAAAATTGCTTTAGTAGCTGCTGCGGAGAAAACTTGCTAGTGTGAGCTGAATGGAGATGGAATTTGAGAAGTTTCCTCTGTTTTTGGGTTTACCGTTACTCAGAGGTGTGCAAAGGAAAATGGTTCAGCTACTTCAGGCTATCAGATTTAGCAGTGTGACAACTGGCAACTGGCAAGCAAGAAGACCTACCGTTGATAGCTGCGACACGAATTGAAGTCGCTGCCACCGTTCTGCATGTATGTTACGCAGCATCCATGCATCGTATGCATCAGGCGGCCTGCAGGCGCAAGGACAGAGTATCCGGTGCGTTGTGCAAGCATACATGAACCTCAAAGGCAAAGCAAACCTGATTCCTCCTTGCTCTCACGGTGTTGCTTTCTTTAGTTTGTTTGCCTATTCCAAACGTATGATGTCGGCATTGTTTGTGCCTAGCTATTAGCTCGTCCAGGGGCCAAGCCCAAGCAAATGTTTGTGCCTAGCTTGGCCATTGTTTTGCTGCAGCTGCTGCTGGGACTTTGCTTTACCTTTTCTTTTCTTTTGGTGGGGCTGCATTTGGTACCTTGCTTAACTTATTTGCACGATATATTCCTAGCCCTGTTGAGGCCTGGGCACAGCCGCAGCACAGCAGAATGCATGCGCGGGCTGCCTCGCTCTATATATTTCCTTCTCCTCCGAGTCACCTCTGATCTTCCACGGCCACTCCGGCTTCTCGCATCCCTCCCAGAGTTCCGGGACACATTCACCACTTCAAAACGCTCTCCCTGCACTTCGATCCGTGCTCATAGACTCTCGGTGCAGCTCCAGAGAGGCGCTCGAGCTCGTGCTCGTGCCCGTGCAGGCTGAGGCCTGACGCAGCGGCTGGGGCTCGCCCTGACATCTTGTGCGTACGTAAGCCTCTTCTTGTCCACTTTACCTTTGCTTTTGCACAAAACAGTAGCTACTACTGTATGTACTAACGAGCAGTATCTGATCAATGCTCCGCAACCAGTGTCTTCATCGACTCGACAATGGAGATTGCCATCGGTGCGGCGCGCTGGGCGGTGGGCAAGGCGCTGGGGCCTGTCTCCGACGGCCTCCTGGAGTCGTGGGCGGCGTGTTCGGAGCTAGGCCCCAACATCCGTGCCCTCAAGCTAGAACTCCTGTATGCACAGGGGATGCTGAACAACGCCCGTGGCAGGGATGTCCACAACCCTGCCCTGGGGCAGCTGCTGCTCGAGCTCCGCCAGAAAGCATATGACGCGGATGACGCGTTGGATGAGCTGGAGTACTTCCGTGTGCAGGATGAACTTCAGGGGACCTATGAGACCACTGATGATGACGCCCAGGGCCTCGTCCTCAATCTGCGTCACACGGCTGGGGCCGTCGTCAGTAAGCTGAAGCTCCCCTCATCCTCGTGTGCTGCTTCTGTGTGCCAACATCATAGAAAACCAAAGCCCAAGTTCAATAGGGTGGCCATGTCCAACCGGCTGGTGGAAATTGTAGATGAGCTCAAGCCGTTATGTGCCAAGGTCTCCACTATTCTTGATCTAGAGCTGTTGGGAACCATAGCCTCCAAAGGAACCACAGGCCTGCAGGGCACTTCTTTGAACCAAACCACCAGAATTACGACTCCACAAATTATAGAGCCAAAGTTATATGGAAGAGATAAAGTGAAAAAGGATGTCATAGATGGAATAACCTCTAAATCTCAGGCCAACGGTGACCTCACCGTGCTTTCAATAGTTGGTCCAGGGGGTCTTGGGAAGACAACACTTACACAACACATATATCAAGAAGTGAAGAGCCACTTCCAAGTCATGTTATGGATATGCGTCTCTCAGAATTTCAATGCAAGTAGGTTGGCACAAGAAGTCGTAAAACAAATCCCTAAACTTGACAATGAAAAGGGAAATGAAAGTGCTGAAGAGTTAATTGAAAAGAGATTACAGTCCAAACAGTTTTTGCTTGTCTTGGATGACATGTGGACATATCATGAAGATGAATGGAAAAACTACTAGCCCCATTTAAGAAAGTGCAAACAAAAGGTAACATGGTAATAGTCACAACAAGAATCCCAAAGGTGGCACAATTGGTTACAACAATAGGCAGTCCAATAAGATTGGAACGCTTTAAATGATGAAGAATGTATGCATTTCTTCGAAGCATGTGTGTTCGATGAAAAACAACCATGGGAAGGGCATACTAATTTGCGTGATGTTGGGTGGGAAATAGTGCAGAAATTGAAAGGTTTCCCTCTTGCAGTAAAAAAAAACTGTTGGTAGACTGCTAAAAAAACAGACTTTACCGTGGACCATTGGAGAAGAGTATCTGAGAGTAAAGAATGGGAATATCAGGCCAGTGAGGATGATATTATGCCAGCATTAAAGCTTAGCTACAACTATCTTCCTTTCCATCTACAACAATGTTTTTTCCCACCGTGCCTTGTTCCCTGAAGATTATGAATTTGGAAGGGAAGAGTTAATCAACTTGTGGATAGGACTAGGGTTGTTAGGCCCCCGATGATCAAAAAACAAGAGAATTGAAGATGTTGGACTAGGTTATTTAAGTGGCTTGGTTAGTCATGGTTTCTTCCAAGAAGAAAAAAAGAGGATGGCCGCACAAATTATGTGATCCATGACCTACTCCATGACTTGGCAAGAAATGTTTCAAAGACTTGAATGTCTTAGCTTAAAAGGGTCTAATTTCTGGTCAATACAAATTCCCACATCAACACATCACATGTCCTTCATCATAAATGATGCAGATGTTCAGGACAAAACAACATTTGAAAATTGTAAGAGCGACCTTGGTACACTTGGTAAAAGATTGAAAGCTGGAAACCTACGAAATTTGATGTTATTTGGAGATCACCATGGAAGCTTTTGTCGATATTTAGTGATATGTTTCGGGAGGCGAAAAGCCCTTCGTGTCATTTTCTTATCAGGAGCATCTTATGATGTGGAGGTCTTGTTGCCTAGTTTTTCACAACTTGTCCATCTTCGTTACTTACGGATCAAGGGTTATGTATTAAATGAAACAAGTCTAGGTGGCAGTATATCTAGATTATATAACTTGTTGGTCGTAGATGTAAAGGAATGCAATAATTTTAGTTCTACAAGAGAGATGAGCAACCTAGTGAAAATTCGTCATTTTCTTGTGCCATATGATTATTACCATTCTAAAATTTTTGAGGTTGGGAAACTAAAAATCTATACAAGAGCTAAGGAGATTTAAGGTCAAAACAGAGAAAAACATGGCTTTGAACTGAATCAATTAAGGCAATTGCTACAGCTCCAAGGGTCTCTAGAGATTCATAATCTCGAAAAGGTTGAAGCAACACGGAAGTGGAAGAAACCAAATTTGTCCACATGCACCGCTTAAATCGGTTACTATTACATTGGGATGGAAACCCGTCTAATAGGAACCCAAAAAAGGAACAAGATGTTCTTGAATGCCTTAAGCCGCACAATAATCTTCAAGAAGTGTGCATTAGCGGTCATGGAGGTTACACATACCCTACTTGGCTATGTTCAGACCACTTTGTTAAGAATTTGGAATGCCTTTGTCTCGAAGGCATAGCTTGGAAAAGTCTTCCACCTCCGCTAGGAGAGTTGTTGATGGTTGGCGAAGAGGGCCCAAGCGTCGCAAGCCAAATCTTTCAGAATCTGAAAAGGCTAGAACTTGTCAACATAGCAACTCTGAAAAAATGGAGTGCAGATAGCCCTTTCTCTAAGCTAGAGGTACTCACTGTTAAGGATTGTTCTGAACTTACAGAGCTGACATCTCCGCACATGTTTCCTATCCTACAGCAGATCCGTGTTTCAAGATGTGAGGAACTAGTGTCAGTGCCACCAATTCCTTGGAGTAGTTCTCTGTCCAAAGCCGAACTGTGGAGAGTGGGTAAGAGTATTCAGAACTTAGATTACACGAAAAATGACCAGAAAATGAGGGTAGAGTTCAAAAAGGATGCTCTTGGTCATGAACTCTGGAATGTATTGGCCTTCAGTAATCTGAGTGAAATAAAGGAGTTCCAGATTCGTGGATGCCCACATGTGCCTCTACATCACCTGCAACCGCTAAACTCTCTGAAGATCCTGCAGATAAGAGACTGTATTTCAGTATCCCAACGGGCCAATCAAGGTAAGAACAATTCTCCATTCAAGTGTCAGTTGAACAGCTCAAGATATCTAATTGTGGTGCCACCGTGAAGGAATTGGCACAGCTAATCTCTTATTTCCCTAAACTCTCAACGTTGGAACTATGGAGCCGTGATAACAACAAGGGGAGGAGGAGCAGAGGAAACAAAAGCTGCGGAAGGAGGGCAACCGCCCTTGCCCCTCCAATTAAAGGAGTTGTTCCAAAATCGAGCTCCCCGAGATCATCGGTTATAAGTAATTGCCCCACGCTTCTATCCTCCGTTCTCTCTCCTCTTTTTACTGCCCTTTCCCGACCTCCCGCAGTCCATCGACCTTGGTGGTGTGAAGGATGGCATGCTTTCGCTGGCTCCTCTCACAAATCTGACCAAATTGGTCATGTATGGTTGTGTGGGTCTAAGATCCGAGGACCTATGGCATCTCCGCCCGTGGTCGCCCTCAAGGAATTAGAAATCTGGGAGCGCACAACTTACTTGATGTCCCGGAGCCTTCATGGATGTGCGAACAAGATCTTCCCCAAAGATAGCTCCAGCTACAGGCGCCGAAAGGGATGGGGGCAGGAGGCACCGTTGTTGTGCCCATCGGTGGCCACTTCTCTTCCTCTCTCACCAAGCTAGAGCTTGGTGGGAATGACGACTTGGAGCACTTCACAATGGAGCAATCGAGGCCCCGCAGATGCTCACCTCCCTCCGTGTTCTTCAAATTCAGAAGTACTCTAGGCTGCAGTCCCCGCCGTAAGGGTTAAGTGGGCTTCCCAACCTCAAGGTATTGATGATCTCGCCCTATGGCTCCTTTCAGTCGCTACCCAAGGGCAGCCTTCCAAGTTCACTAGTGGGATTATTTATCGTGGGTTGTCGTGCCATCTGGTCACCGCCCAAAGGCACCCTCCCAAGTTCGTTGACAGTACTACAGATAAATGGGTGTGATGCCTTCCTGGTCGCTACCAAAGGGAAGCCTTCCAAGTTCACTGAAGAGATTATTGATCATTGATTGTCCCTGTCTTCCGGTCGCGCACGAGGGCAGTCTCCCGAGTTCACTTCAATTGCTAGATGTCACGGGTAGCAACAAAAAGCTACGGAGGCAAAGTGCCAGAAGCTACATGGAACAATTCCAATAGTTAAATTCTGAGACTAATCCATGGTAACAAACAACTTCCCTTTTTGCACTATTTTCCGTGAAAGTTCCACCCATGATCATTGCTGAATCTTAAGTAGTTCAAATTTTATTCGGTACCCCTCTTTACCAATTTATTATATGATCAATCACATTTTTCCATACCAACTATGTGCAGGGTTCTTTTTGAATAAATTCTCTTCTACTAGGCTGATATTACAAGCCCTGCTCCTGACACCTGGTTCGTTCCATTGTAAGAATCTTGTTCTTGTTTTTGTTCAGTGGCATTAGAGACGAGTTACCCTTTTTATTGAGTCTTTTTAAAAGAATTTTGTCCAGTTGTATGTGACAATTACACTGCACATGCAGGAGGTAATTTCATTATTCAGTTATTGTTGTTTATGTTTTACCCAGTCTGCCTGATTCTTCTCAGATTTATTTCATTTAGCAAAAATGCAATATTGAGTTGTGTGCTAAGTAATGTCTACCTTAGATGTTGCATTATGGCTTGGGTCTTGTTCTCTTGTCACACTGCACTGTACGCGTGGAGCAACAGTATTCGGAAACACCCTCTTCCAGTATTCTCTAATTTATTAGCTTCCTCCATCGTTTCCAAACATTAGAACTTGTGCTGGGATTTTGATCTTAAATCATTCATTAGCTCATATATGAATTTCTTAACATAGCATACATGGTCCGAATGAGGACAGTACGATTGAGTTCTTTTATTCCAGTTTGGTTTCGGTCTTTTACGAGATGTAACCTGGGTAAAAACATAAACAATAGCTGAATAAATTACCTCCATGTTCAGTCTAATTGTCATATACTGTGGCATATCTCATGCAAGGATACTATTATAAAACTGGACAAAAATCTTTTAGAAAGACTCAAGAAAAAAGAGTAACATTTCTCTAATTTAGTGCACAAAAAAACAAGAACAAGATTCCTACAATGGAATGGGCCAGGTGTCAGGAGCAGGGTTTGTCATATCAGCCTAGCAGAAGAGAATGTATCCAGAAAGAGCCATGCACACAGTTGGTAAGGAAAAATGTGATTGATCATATAATTACTTGGTAAAGAGGGGCACCAAACAAAATTTGAACTACTTCAGATTCAGTAACGAACGTGGGTGATCTTTGGGAACTTTACGGAGAATAGTGCAAAAAGGGAAGTTTTTGTTACCTTGGATTAGTCTCAGAATTTAACTATTGGTATTGTTCCGTGCAGCTTCTGGCACTACCTCCGTAGCTTCTTGTTGCTATCTGTGACATCTAGCATTTGAAGGGACCTCGGCAGGCTGCCCTCGTGCAGCGACCGGATAGCAGGACACCCACAGATCGATAATATTGTCAGTGAACTTGGAAGGCTTCCCTTTGGTAGCAACCGGAAGGTCAAGCAATCAATTACTTGTAGTTCTGCCAGAAACTTGGAAGGGCTCGCTTGGGCAGCGACTGGATGGCATCACAGCCCCAGATATGTAATTCCACCAGTGAATTTGGAAGGCTGCCCTTGGTTAGCGATCGGAAGGAGTCACAGAACCAGATCTGCAATCTCTTGAGGCTGGAAAACCCACTTAACCCTTCTAGCAGGGACTGCAACCTATAGTACCTCTCGATTCGAAGAACCTGGAGGGAGGTGGTGAGCATCTGCAGAGCCTCTGATTACTCCTTTGTGAAGTGCTCCATGTCGTTGTTCTCATCAAGCACTAGCTCGGTGAGAGAGGAAGAGAAGTGGCCACCGATGGGCACAAAGCAACAGTTCCTGCTTCCCCATCCGTTTCAAGCGCCCCGCAGCTGTGGAGCTATCTTGGGGAAGATCTTTTTTTCGCACATCCGGAAGGCTCGGGACATCAAGTAAGTTGTGCGCTCCTCGATATTTCTAATTCCTTGAGACGGCCCTGGGCGAGGAGATGCCATAGGTCCTCAGATCTTAGACCCCCACAATCATCTAGGACCAATTTGGTCAGATTTGTGAGAGGAGCCAGCATAAGCATGCCATCCTTCACACCACGAAGATTGAGGAGCTGGGGAGGTCGGAAAAGGGCAACAAAAAAGAGCGGAGCGAACTGGAGGAGAGAACCATGGGGCAATCGGTAATACTCAGTGATCTAAGGGAGCTCGATTTTGGAGCAACTCCTTTAATTGAGGGGCAAGGGTAGCTGGCCTCCCGCCGCAGCCTTCTATTTCCTCTGCTCCTCCTGCCTCTTTGTTATCACAACTCCATAGTTCTAATGTTGATAGGTTAGGGGAAATAAGAGATCAGCTGTGCCAATTCCTTTCTAGTGGCAACAAGAACCATGTATCCCGAGCTGTTCAACTGAAAACTCAAATCGAGTCGTTCTCACCTTCAGCCCGACCACAAGACATTACTACAAAGGGCGATTCTGCAGGGTCTTCAGAGATTTTAGCAATTGCAGGTGATGTAAAGGCAAAGATGGGCATTTACCGACCTCAAACTCCTTTATTTCACCCAGACTACTAAAGGCCAATGCATTCCAGATGTCACAATCAAGAGCATCCTCTTTGGACTCTACTCGCTTTTTGTTCATTTTTCCCGTAATCTATGTCATGAATACTTGCACCCACTTCCCACAGTTTAGCTTTGGACAGAACTACTCCAAGGAATTGGTGGCACCGACACAAGTTTCTCACAGCTTGTAAATATATATCTGCTGTAGGATGGAAACATGTGAGGAAAAGGCAGCTCTGTAAGTTCGAACAATTCTTAACAGTGAGTGCCTCTAGCTTAGGGGAAAGGGCTATCTGCACTCCATTTTTTTGAGTTGCTATGTTGACAAGCTCCAGCCTTTTTAGATTCTCGAAAGATTTGGCTCGCGACACTTCGGGCGTTCTTCGCCAACCATCAACCACTCTCCTAGCAGAGGTGGAAGACTTTTCCAGGCTATACCTTCGAGACAAAGGCATTCCAAATTCTTAACAGAGTGGTGCGTACATAGCCAAGTAGGGTAAGTACAACCTCCATGTCCTCTAATGCACACTTCTTGAAGATTACTATGTGGCTTAAGGCATTCAAGAACATCTTGTTCTTTTTTTGGGTCCCTATTACACTGGTTTCCACCCCAATGTAATAGTAACCGATCTAAGTGGTGCATGTGGACTAATTTTAATTCTTCCACTTCCGTTGTTGCTTCAACCTTTTCGAGATTATAAATCTCTAGTGACCCTTGGAGCTGTACCAATTGCCTTAATTGATTCAGTTCAAAGCCATGTTTTTCTCTTTTGACCTCAAATCTCCTTAGCTTTTGTATAGATTTTAGTTTCCCAACCTCAAAAAATTTTAGAATGGTAAGAATCATATGGCACAAGAAAATGACGAATTTTCACTAGGTTGCTCATGTCTCTTGTAGAACCAAAATTCTTATAGCATTGTTTTACATCTAGAACCAACAAGTTATAAAATCGTGATATATTACCAAATAAACATGTTTCATTTAATACATAACCCCCAATCCTTAAGTAACGAAGATGGACAAGTTGCGAAAAACTATGCAGCAGAACCTCCACATCATAAGATGCTCCAGATAAGAAAATGACACGAAGGGCTTTCGCTTCCCGAAACATATCATTAAATATCTTGCAAAAGCTTCCATGGTGAATTCCAAATAACAATAAAGTACGTAGGTTTCCAACTTTCAATCTTTTACAAAGCGTATCAAGGCCTCTCTTGCAGTTTTCAAAGGTTGTTTTGTCCTCGACATCCGCATTATTTATGATGATGGACATATGACGTATAGAAGCAAGAATTTGTATTGACCACACATTAGACCCTTGTATGCTAAGACAGTCATGTGCTGAAACATTTCTTGCCAAGTCAAGGAGTAGGTCATGTATAACATAATAAGTGTGCCCATCCACTTTTTTTTCCTCGTGGAAGAAGCCGTGACTAACCAAGTCGCTTAAATAACCTAGTCCAATATCTTCAATTCTCTTGTTTTGATCATCAGGGCCTAACAGCTCTAGTCCTATCCACAATTGGATTAACTCTTCCCTTTCAAATTCATAATATTCAGGGAACAAGGCACAATGGGAAAAACATTGTTGTAGATGGAAAGGAAGATAGTTATAGCTAAGGTTTAATGCTGGCATAATATCATCCTCACTGGCCTGATATTCCCATTCTTTACTCTCAAGTACCCTTCTCCAATGGTCTGCGGTAAGTTGAGTTTTTAGTAATCTACCAACAGTTTTTGCAAGAGGGAAACCTTTCAATCTCTTCACTATTTCGCATCCAAAATCATGCAAATTAGTATGCCCTTCCCATGTTTGTTGGTCACCAAACACACATTCTTGGAAGAAACACATGCATTCTTCATCACTTAGGCGTTCTAATCTTATTGGACAGCCTAGTGTTGTAACCATTTGTGCCATCTTCGGAATTCTTGTTGTCACTATTACCATGTTACCTTTTGTTTGTACTTTCTTAAATGGGGCTAGCAGTTTTTTTCCATTCATTTTCGTGATCTGTCCACATGTCATCCAAAACAAGCAAGAACTGTTTGGACTGCAACCTTTTTCCAATCAGATCTTCAGCACTTTCATTTCCCATTTCATTGTCAAGTCTAGGGATTTGTTTTACGATTTCTTGTGCCAACCTACTTGCACTAAAATTCTGAGAGATGCATACCCATACCAGGACTTGGAAGTGGCTCTTCACTTCTTCATATATGTGTTGTGCGAGTGTTGTCTTCCCAAGACCCCCTGGACCAACCATCGAAAGCACTGTGAGACCATCATTGTCACGATATTTAGAGGTTATTCTATCTATGACATCCTTTTTTCAAATCATCCCTCCCATATAACTTTGGCTCTATAATCTGTGGAGTCGTTTTTCTGGTGGTTTGGCTGAAAGCAGTGCCCTGTAGGGCAGTGATGCTACTGGAGGCTATGGTTCCCTGCAGCTCCAGATCAAGAATGGTAGAGACCATGGCACACATTGGCTTAAGTTGTTCAACTATTTCCACCATCCGTTTGGCCACCCGATCAACGCAAAGAAGACACCTAAAAGCAGGGTGTTGTAAATTTTGTTTCAGATGTTTGAGCTTGCAAGTGCTTCTCAGGGACCTTAATCTTGATTGCATTTGGAATCATCTCACAGTGCAAACACGTTGGTGCGGATTGGGAAAGGAATTGGGTTCGTGTTGCCACTGAAAAAAAAAAAAAAAGCGTAACATATCGATTGGACTCACCGGGAAGTGGGTGTAGGGGGCGCCGAGCCACAGCGAAGGCGGCGGCGCATGCGGCCGAGGTCGAATCCAACGTCGGGGTCGGTGCCGGCGCCGCGCGGCACGTCCGAGCGCTCGTGTATTTGCGAAGCCGCACCACGTACTCAAAGAAATCCCCGGGCGGGCCCTCCGCCTCGCCTCCGGCCACAGCGGACAGGCCGCGGCCGGCGCAGCTGCTCCCTAGCAGCATACCGCGCGGGAGGCGGACGGCGGCGGGGAATCGCACGCTCGCCTCGGCTCCTCGCTACAGGATACAGAAAATGGGTGCCTAGGGCTTGAACCCTGAGCGGGGGATGGGTCCGCTTGTCGGGAAGGTGGGGAGGACGCCGGAGTTGGGTGTGAGGTCGTGAGGAGACGATGAGGAGGGAACAGAGGTATCCCTGCTCTGGCGATGGACAGGCGGCTGGCTGTTTGGCTCTGTAGCTAGAGGGATTCTGTCTCTAGCGTTGGCAGCAGCCGCAGGCGAAATTGCCCAGCCGAACAAGCTAATCTGACTGCAGGTGAAACAGATCCATCATCCACCGGTTACCGGGCAGTAAATTCTCATTGTCCTACGTACACGTTTTGAAGCAACGCTGGTTTCTTTGCTCCGAAGAATCTCGAATGTCAGCAATGCTGATCAAGATGGGATCGTCCCAGCGAGATCTTGGGGAACATGACATAGACTGAACTCTGTTGTCTCGTCTGAACTTGAAGAGCCAAGGGGCCAAGTCTCATAGATAAACGGAGCTTCATATTCAGACTCTTCATAAACGGGAAGCGATGTTCTCTCATCTGGTCGCAGGTCATAACAAAGGGGTGCTGAAACTGGGGAGGACCAATTTCAAGACTGAACGACTTGTGTGTGAATCATTATGTTGCTAGTGACATGAGACGGATATAACCAGTAATGTGTTTCTTCTCCTGCATTTCTTCAGCAAATGCAATGATGTTTGACAGTAGTAAGGTTGCTGATGACGGCTTCTCATAGCTTGCGGACCTGTATCTTGCAAACCTTCAGAAATCTTCAGGAGGTTGCCTGGCAGACTAAACTCTGTTGTCTAATAAAGCCAGGCCCCCAAATTAGTTCAAACGTTCAGGCTTCAATTAATTGAAGTCCATAATCCCCCACCCTCTCTCACCCCCAAAAAAAAAAAAAAAAAATTAATTCAAGTCCATTTCAACGTGCCTATCTGCAACGCATCAGTGGCTAAATTCTTGTTGCCATTCACGTTTAAAACATTTCGTTCAGTCTTGCATCTCGTGTGCTTCAGCACGCTTAGCCATTTGGCCTAAAATCTCAAAATGCAGCAGTTTCCTATTCTATATTCCTAGCGACGCACTCTTTCAACTTCTGGTCATCATAATATAAGTTTATGTGTCCTCCCAACTAAGGCATCATCTATCAGGATCATTTGAAAAACCTCTTCAGTTAGAAATGTTTCATCATTTTGAAAGGGAGCATGTCAAGGACTGCCTAACCATGAAAAAAAAAAACATTTTGTTATTCAGGGATATCAATTGCATTCCTTCTTATTCCAGCCTTGACATTTATGAGCAATAAGCACACCAACCACAGCAAAGCCGAAAGATCCATTTTGGAATCTAAGAAAAGGAAAAGGCATTCGAGATCTTTTTTGCTTCCCATCTCGAATTATCTCTCCATCTGGACTCAGGAGCCGGTACAGCTTCAGTGCAACCACCACTCCGTGCTTCAGTGCAGCTTCCACTTCCAGGGACAGGGAGATGCACGGAGCCAGTCACACTCACGCAGACGAGGCCCGTAGCCGCTGCGCCTCTGCTCTCCGGGAGCTGGGAGGCGGCACGTACTGATCAGGGTTGCTGGAGAAGGGCGCCACGTCTTGGCACCCGATCGATCACCATGGCCTTTCTTCCGGAGCTCCACGATGGACCTTCCAGTCCAACAGATCATCAACATGCTGTGGGTGTGGGGTTTCGGCGCCGCTAATGCCTCCGATGTCCACTTACTCGATGCCCAGGTCGCGTGTCGCGGCTATCCATACTTCTTCAGGGACGAGGCCGGCGTCGTGCGGGAGCGGGAGGTTCCTCCGGGGATGCAATGCTCGCCTCCGTCAGTAGCACGACATCAGGTAGGCCTCCGTCAGTAGCATGACGTCAGGTAGGCGTTCGGCCTGCAGCAAGTTTCAGAAAATAATGTGGCATCACTTTCAGCAGTAGCTTTCACTCATGCGCTTGCCTGGCTGGATTTCAAATGCTCGGCAAGGGATGACTAGTCATACCACCTGAGAGAAGCTGCTCAGCAAACGCAAGGTGCTCCATGTCATTAGCCATTCAGTGTCCGACAGTTTCTATCACGTCTGTTAAGGCCTCTGCAGATGACTCCAAATGTGCTGCGACATCGTTCAAGCATCAGTGACTGACACTACTAACAAGGGGAGGAATGTCAATAGCAGATTATAGCAGAGATTCACATTCAGAGTGTGTCTTCAAGATTTTTATCCAAAAATTGATAACATAGTTTCAGATAGAATAAATTGAGCGTTTACATAATTAAATTCATGATTGCACTTGACTGCAGACTATAGTACTATATATACTGCACCCATGCTTGTTGCTTAGCACTCAAAGGTTTAACAAAAACACGTATAGCGCATCTCCTGGTGAGTGGTGACCAATAAACTGCTTCAAGCAAGCGTGAAAGATTGGAAACGCAAACTGAACTCTGTTTTCAAAGTCTGACAGACCCCAAATTGATCGCTGTTACCCTTCAGTTAATTCGGCCCATTTCCATCAGTGGCTACCTGATCACAGGTTCTTTGTCTGAAATGTGCAAGAAAGCAGAGTATTTTTATATTAAGTAGAAGAAAGTATGAACACCAATTTCTGGAGCTCATACTGTCAATACGACGGTTCAGACTTCTGAAACTCAAAGGTTGCAAGTGTATTTCCATGTTTCGTTCAGACAAAAAAATGGAGCACGGATTTAGACCTCGGGCTTCTATGTATGGAGGTTCTATAGTATATTATAAGAACCATGATCCGCCACTTTTATATCTTTCATTTCTGCTTGCTTAATTCATTAGGGAGTAAATTCCCATTGTCCTGCACGTTTTGAAGCAATATTGGTCTCTTTGGTCTTACAAACATTGAATGACAGCAATGGTGATGGCGTGATGCAAGATGGGATCAAAGGAGATCTTCAGGACCTTGACTGACAGACTGAACTCTGTTGTCTGAAGAGCCAAGCAGTAAGCTGAAGACAACAAACCTTCATATACGTAGAGTTTTCATGATTTTAGTTGAGCTGATGTTACAGTTTCCTGCAGGCCGTGTTCAGTAGTACGTAGTTGTTATGGCTAGCAAGGTTGCGCAGGGGATATTCGTGGCTGGTTGGTGGCCGGGGTTTGATTCCCCGACGAACTGGTGGCGGCGCCGTGCTCGGCACCGTGGGAAGGACACGAACGACAATAGGGAGATGGGGAACAGTGCTCGGCCAGGAGCAAGAGAGATTAGATCTCAATCTCTGGCTAACCTTTCATAAATATCTGGTTCGGGTACTTATACCCTCTCCCTAACAAACATTTCCATAGTTCTAGGAATTACAATTGATAAATGAATTGATAAATAAAAATGAGTAAAGATCCTAATTCCTAGGATCTGATAACTGAGCTCAGTCCTCGCAAAGCCGGCCTGACCGACTCTCACGCCCGGCCTGACCGCCTTCAGCTCCGCTCCCGTTGTGCTTCAGCCACTTCTGTTGCCGCGTCGCTGATATTGTCGTCCCGTCATAACATCTCTCCCCCCCTCAACGAACAGCTCGTCCTCGAGCTGAAAGTCAGGGAAGAGAGCCTTGAAGTCATCCGCAACCTCCCATGTGGCATCAGCTTCCGGCAAATCCTTCCATGTGACGAGAACATGCCAGACACCCCGGCGCAGCTGGCTACGCAGGACGCCCACCGGCTCGAGCAGCAACCGGCCATTGTGAAGAGGAGGTAGAGTCAATGCAGTAGACGGCGGTGTCCCCTTGAACGGCTTGAGCACCCCGACGTGGAACACGTCGTGAATGCGTGCAGTCGCTGGCAGCAGCAGGCGATACGCCACGGTGCCCACGCGCTCCAGGACTTGAAATGTCCCAGCGTACCGAGGGCTCAGCTTCCCACGGCGACCGGGTACAAGCGACTGGGCCGGTCGGTGAAGAATGTGGAGCAGCACCCAATCGCCGACGGCGAACTCCAGCTGGCGATGATGAGCATCATAGTGCTTCTTGGCGTACTCCTGTGCCTGCAACAAACGATCACGTACGTCGGCGAGGAAGGCGTCCCTGTCGCGCAGGAGGCCGTCCACTGCATCAGTTTGTGCAGCGCCGGCCGTGTATGGTAGCAGCTGCGGCGGTGCACAGCCATACACCACCTCGAAAGGTGTCGTCTTCAACGCCGAATGATACGACGTATTGTAACAATATTCAGCCCACAGCAGGCGCTCCAGCCAGACCGCGGACGGTCGCCCGCGAGACACCTCAAGTACATGGCGATCGTCCGGTTGACCACCTCCGACTAGTTTGTGGATGGAAGGCGGTGCTGAGCTTCAATTTGATACCGGCCTGAGTGAACATATCTCTCCACATGTTACCTGTAAAAACCGGATCTCGATCGGAGGCGATTGACATCGAAATCCATGAAGGCGGACGATCGCCTCGAAGAAGACTTACGCCACCGTTGCCGCCGTGTGCGGGTGATGAGGGGCAAGAAGTGCTTTGTTTGGACAGGCGATCCACCACGGTGAGTACCACACTCTTGCCGTTGACCTTTGGAAGGCCTTCGACGAAGTCCATCGTGATGTCTGCCCAAATTTGTGTGGGCAGCTCCGGCGGCTGTAGAAGCCCCCACCGGGTGGAGATGGTCCGTTTTGTTCCTCCGGCAGGTTGCGCATGCACCCACGAGTTCCCGCACCAGCCGGCGGTCATTGTCGACGAAGAAGTCTTGGCGGAGACGGTGAAGGGTCTTTGCACCCCTTGTGTCCCGCCGCGTGCACCGCTTGGAGCACCGGGCCGGAGATGCTTGAGGTCGCCGGGATGTAGACGCTGGAGCCCCGGAGCACGAGGCCATCGTGCACCCTCCATGGTGCACCACGCTCGGTGGCCACCGAAGTCACGCAAGGCGCGGAGCGTGTCATCTCGCTGCAGCTCCACCCGGAGCTCGTCGAGAGGCGGAAGGAGGGACCCGACAGCACCAGCAGCTGGGGCTGATCCGCGTCGCACCGGGAGAGTGCGCCTCGCCACCTGTGTGTTCAGCTTGCCGGGCGGTACTCGATGTCGAAGTTGAACCCAAATAACTTACTGACCCACTAATGTTGTGGGACAGTAGAGAGGCGTTGATCAAGTAAAAACTTTAAGGCATAGTGATCTGTACGTACTGTGAAATGGCGCCCCCATAGGTATGGCCTCCAATGCCGCACCGCCTGCACAAGTCCGATTAACTCTCGCTCGTATGCTGCGAGCTTGAGATGGCAAGCTGCAAACGGTTCGCTAAAAAGGCCGTAACGCCTTCTCCCCGGTGAAGCACCGCGCCAAACCCCGAACCGGGAGGCGTCACACTCCACCACGAACGCCGCCGGTTGGGCGGTTGAAGCACCGGCGCGCTTGACAAGTGCATCTTTGAGCGCTTGGAACGCTTGTGTCACCTCCTCCGCCCAGCGAGAATGAATCTTTTTCAGAGTAAAGCCGTCAGGGGCGCCGCAATGGCGCCATAGTCGCGGATGAAGCGGCAATAATACCCCGCTAGCCCCAGGAAGCCACGGAGGCCACGCAGTGACGCCGGCTGCGGCGGCTTCGCGACCGCCTCAATCTTGTCGCGGTCCATTGCCACTCTGTCGACGAGATAACATGACCAAGGTATGCCACCGACGGTGTGGCAAAAGCGCACTTTGAGCGCTTGAGGCGCAGCTGATGCTCACGGAGCGCGGTGAGGACCGCCTTGACGTGTTGGAGATGAGATGACCAGGTCGGGCTATAGATGAGTATATCATCCAAAAACACCAATACAAATTTGCGGAGGAAGGGTCAAAGCACCGTGTTCATGAGGCTTTGGAACGTAGCCGGGCGCTGTTCGTGAGCCCGAACGGCATGACAAGGAATTCAAAGTGGCCCTCGTGTGTACGGAATGCGGTCTTCTCAACATCAGCCGCGCACATCCGAACTTGGTGATAACCGGACTTGAGATCTAGCTTCGTGAAGAACTGTGCACCTTGAAGCTCATCAATCAGCTCCTCAACCACTGGTATAGGGAATTTATCTTTGACGGTATTCTTGTTTAGCGCCCGTAGTCTACGCAAAACCGCCATGTCTCATCGGGCTTCCGGACCAGGAGCACCGGCGCCGAGAACGCCGACGTGCTGGGACGAATGAGTCCCTGGTGTAACATCTCGGCACATTGCTTTTCAAGTTCGTCCTTCTGAAGTTGAGGGTACCGGTATGGTCTCACTGCCACTGGTGGTGTGTTGGGCAGGAGATGGATACGGTGGTCGCATTCCCGAGCTGGTGGTAAGCCCCGGGGTGTGGCAAACACATCAGCAAAGGATGTCAACAACCGGTCGAGCAGCTCCCGGTCGTCGCGCGCATGGCGTTGATGCGGAGAGTGGATTGCACGTCGTATCTCGTCGAGCCGATGCCGTGCGTAAAAACCCTTGTGCTTCCCGGCGATTAAGGCCATGCATAGATCATCAAAGTCCCAAAGGATGGGACCCAATCGCCTCAAGAAGGTCACCCCAAGAATCATGTCATAGGCATCGAGGGGTACCGAGTAACCATTGATCAGAAAAACCTCATCAGCGATACGAATGGATAGATCGCGTAGCTGTCCGCGGGTAACTCGGTCTCCGTTGGCCATGATCACGCCCGCTCCCGGGCATGGAAAAAGTGTTGATATTCAGCGCCACGATTACATCTTGGCTCACAAAATTGTGAGTAGAGCCCGTGTCCGAAGGGCCTTGAATTGATGGCCTCCTATTTGCACGTAGACCTGCATTGTGTCCTCCGTTCGATCCCGGTGGCGTGGAGGGAGATGCGTGGTTGTAAGCGTATTTTTTGCGCCCTCGTTTCCGCCTTTTCCCGATCCCCCTCGGTCTCCTCATCAAGTTCTTCAACGATATAATCGATGACTTCCAAGTAGAACAAACGCGCACACTTGTGCCCACGCACATAAGGCTCGTCACAATTATAGCACAAGCCCCGCTTCCCCGTGCTCCGCCATCCGATCAGGTGTCGCGCTTGAACGGCTTAGGCGGTGCCTCGGCGGCGTGGGTGTCACGGCGTTCCCGGTTGAAGCCGGTGGTGGAAGCGGTGGAGGATTGAGCGGCTGCGTGCTGGCGTGCGGTGGTGCGAGTAGGGCGGGCACGTTGCGTCGCTCATATGCCCGCACTAGATGCATGGCGCGTTGAAGATCCTGCGGGTCGTGCAACTCAACGTCGACCTTGATTGCGTCCGGCAACCCACCCGTGAATAGCCTGGCCTGTTGGAGGGGCGCCAAGGGCCCGGCGTGAGCCAGGCGCGCCTGGAATGTCTCCATGTAGGTGTCCACCGTAGAGGTGAACGGCAGTCGCGCCAAGTCGGAGAGGTGGTTAGCGGTGAGGGCAGGCCCGAAGCGTTGCTAACAGAGTAACCTGAAGGTGGGCCAATCGGGGACACCGTCGGACTGCTCCATGACGTAGTACCACTGTTGCGCCACCCCCGTCAGGTGGTAGGAGGCCAACCAGACTCGCTCCGCCGGTCGTGTCTGGCTGGGCTCGAAAAAGCTGATCGCATCGGTTGAGCCACCCCAACGGATCCTCCTTACCGTCGAAGGTGGGGAACGTCAGCTTGTGGAAGAGAGGCACTGAAGTCCTCCGGATCGGGGCTCGCTCGGGATCCCGTGAACGATGAGGTCGTGCCCGCCATGGGCATGGGCATGGGCATGGGAAGTTGCATGATGGTGGAGTACGATGGAATCGGTGGCGGGGAATGTGGGAAGCAGATCTGCGTGTCGGCACCCCAACGCCCACCGACGGCTGAATGGAGGCCGACGCCGTCGGGACGCCGCGTGCAATAACGAGGGTGGAGGCGCCGTCATTACCTCCGAGATGACGGGCCCGCTCGTCGGGAGCCGGCGGCTTGCGCCGCCGTAGCCGAGGCAGCCCATACGGAAGGGAGCGGTACCATCACGGGCGCGCGCCCGCCGGCCGCCGCCCGGGCGGGTCGAGAAGTCCCCGACCTGCATTGCGAAGGCCGTAGATGGCGGAGGTGAGTCGGTTGAGCGCCTCGTTGGACATGGAGGTATAGCCGGCCCGATGGATGGCGCCCGACGCCGGGCGATCGGCATGGACGCGCCCGTTCAGATGCAACCAAGGCGGCGGAGATGGCGTGGTGGAGGCGGGGATGGTTGGGGGACGTTCGTTCGAGGAAGCCATGGAATCCGATACCAGATTGTTATGGCTAGCAAGGTTGCGCGGGGGGATATTCGTGGGCTGGTTGGTGGCGGGTTTGATTCCCCCGACGAGGCGGTGGCGGCGCCGTGCTCGGGCACCGTGGGGGAGGACACGAACGACAATAGGGAGATGGGGAATAAGTGCTCGGCCAGGAGCAAGAGAGATTAGATCTCAATCTCTGGCTAACCTTTCATAAATATCTGGTTCGGGTACTTATACCCTCTCCCTAACAAACGTTTCCATAGTTCTAGGAATTACAATTGATAAATGAATTAAATAAAAATGAGTAAAGATCCTAATTCCTAGGATCTGATAACCGAGCTCAGTCCTCGCAAAGCCGGCCTGACCGCCTTCAGCTCCGCTCCCGTTGTGCTTCAGCCACTTCATTTGCCGCGTCGCTGATATTGTCGTCCCGTCATAACAGTAGTAAACAGAGGAGACCGGGGGGGTGGGGGTGGGTGGGTGGGTAGGGGAGGTGTCCAAATAATCTGTAAAGGATGACGGACAAAGCAATCTTTGGTGTCTCTAGTGGAGTTTAGAGAGTGAAGTAGCGAAGATCCAAGTGCTCTTTTTTGTTTGAGCCCCACTTCCTGTAGAGAATGGAGGACAATTACAAGAGCAAGTAGGTTAAGAAAACAACATGATGTGCGCACTTTGACACAATGCTTTTACGTGGAAAAACCTCCTCAAAATGAGGAGTAAAAAACCACGGACCATCATGGTCCATTGCCGATTCCATTATATGAGGATGATCGATACAAGTAGTCTTTACAATATGTAGTGATAATAACAAAAGCTGAAACCATCATTGTAAATCCTTGCACGACCAAACATAACCACAAAAGTAATCAAGAGCCAATAGAAGTTAACCACTTCACCAAGAAAAGGTCACTTTGCTGCATCTGACAACCTGAAGTAGCCAATCCATTTTGTGCATTGAACAATGGCAACGCAAAACTAATAAAATCTCTCTCAAACTTGATGTCCTTCAAGCACAAGCACTGATGCGCTAGTATTCCTGCAGCTGCAGTCAAGCAAAACATTTTTGACTGAACTTGTTTCTAACTCATCTTTGGAGCAATGTGGCATCTGAAATGTCCGTGTGAAGAAGTTTTTCTCCCTTTTGAATCCTGTATCTTGAACGTAATTTACCAACACGCTAATTTTAGGCTTGTTGATGGTGCTGCAACAAGTACGAAATGAATGCACTTCTCGTGGCTGCAGCTTTGCCGATCACTTGGTACAAAAAACATCCATAGTTCAGAGCAACCCTTTCCTAAAACAGAAGACAAATTGAATAAATGAAGTCACTTATGTCGCATAATGTCACAGACACAATAATCTCTAAGTATCCTAGTGCCACTGGCATGCCAGAGAAGCAAATACTATGCACTTTCAGAAATGGTAAACTATCTGTATTATCATGATGTTCAAATATTATTCAACAGCACGAATTCAAGTATGCGTGTTCCAAAAGAAAAATGGATTCTTAACAGGAAAACATTTAAGAAAATCAGTTATTTGTTAACACTAATACTTGTAATTGTTTTTATTTTATATTTTCCAAAAAAGCAACTTGTTTCACAGAGGGTTCCAACATTAAATTACGATCTATTTGTATAGTCATGTAGAGTGAATTGGAAAGGCATGGATATTTTAAAGGTTAAAAGGGGATATCAACCAGATATATCGGAATAATGAAACAAGCTACAGGATCATGAGAATGTGATGACGTCAGTACATACTTGTTTCATGTCTTTGTTACTTGAGGCCTCAGAACGATGGACACATCATGGGCAGATTATATGGGCCCAGTAGAAGAGATCAAATATGCAAGAAGAACCTGGCACACAGATAGTAAGAGCAATGTGATTGATCAGATAACAACATGATAAAGAGGGTACCAAACACAATTTGAACAGCTTCAGGTTCAGTAATGAGCATGGGAGAACATTGGGTGGAACCTTTTGGAGAATAGTGCAAAAAGGGAAATGTCCGTTACCTAGGATTAGTCCTGGAATTTATATCAGTATTGTTCCTTGCAGCTTCCAGCACTAACTTGTAGCTTGTCGCTGTTAACTTGGGAGGCGGCCTTAATCGATATGTGGTGATTGAACTTGGAAGCCTTTCCTTTGGTAGGGATCAGAACTTGTAGTTCCATTAGGGAACTTGCAGCCACCGGGTGGAGTCAACAGTCCTCTGACTGTTCCTTTGTGCCGGCGATATTGGAGAGGAACACACAGCAGTAGAACCTTTCTTCTTGGTGCTGGTGATATGCACAGCCTACAAGCACAACTATTCAGCTCATCTTTTCATTCACTAAACTAAATGCCACCCGTTGAATCCACAAGGTGTGGGAGGTGAGAGACTCACCTAGTAGTGGGTTTGGTGGGGTCACGAGGAGTCCGCGGAGGTAGTCAGCGCATGCAACCAAGGTCGAATCCGTCGTCAGAGTCAGTGCCGGTATCAGTGTATCACACAGCACATCCGAATGCTTGTAGTTGCGCAGCCGCTGCATGTACTTGACGAAATCCCCGAGCTGGTCCTCCGTCTCGCCTCTGGCCATAGCGGACAGGCCACGGCGGAAGATGCTACCCCCCGCAGCAGACTGCCAGAGGCGGAGGGCGAACGCCGACAGGAAGCGGCGACCATGCTGCCACAGCGAGCGCAGCGGAGGGTTGTGCCTAAGGGTGTGCAGTCTCTGCCGTGACACTCGGATGCCATGATCATCCAAGAAGAACCCTGCACGCAGTTGGTAATTAAAGAAAAATTATGATTGATCAGATAATAATAATAACATGGTAAAGGGGGCTACCAAACAATGGAACTACTTGAGATTCAGTAATGACTAATGAACATTGGCGATCCTTTGGTGCAAAAAGGGAAGTGTCTGTACCTTGGATTAGTCGTCTCGGAATTTAATTATCGGTATTGTTCCTTGCAGCTTCCGGCACTGTCTCTGTAGCTTCTTGTTGCTATTACTGACATCTAACATTTCAAGTGAACTTGGGAGGCTGCCCACATGCAGCGGCCTGAGAGCATGACAGCGGCGGAGCGATAATATCTTCAGTGAACTTGGAAGGCTTCGCTTTGGTAGCGACCGGAAGGCACTGCAATTAAATATATCTAGTTCCGTCAGTGAACTTGGGAGGCCTCCATTGGGCAGTGACTGGATGGTCTCACAGCTCCAAATATGTAATTCCACCAGTGAACTTGGAAGGACGCCCTTGGGTAGTGACCGGATGGCATCACAGCCCCAAATTTGTAATTCCACCAGTGAACTTGGAAGGACGCCCTTGGTTAGCCGGATGGAGCCACAGTCCCCGATCTGTAATCTCTTGAGGTTGGGAAGCCCACTTAACCCTTCTGGCACGGACTGCAGCCTAGAGTGCCACTCAATGCGAAGAACCTGGAGGGAGGTGAGCATCTGCAGGGCCTCTGATTGCTCTTTTGTGAAGTGCTCCATGTCGTCATTCTCACCAAGCGCCAACTCAGTGAGAGAGGAAGAGAAGTGGCCACCGATGGGCACGGCACCGGCGCCTCCTGCTTCCCCATCCAGTTCGAGCGCCTGCAGCCTGGAGCTATGTTGGGGAAGATCTCATTCGCACATCCGTGAAGGCTCTGGCACATCAAGTAAGTTGTGTGCTCCCCAGATTTCTAATTCCTTGAGATGGCCCTGGGCGAGGAGGTGCCATAGGTCCTCAGATCTTAGACCCCCACAATCAGATAGGACCAATTTGGTCAGATTTGTGAGAGGAGCCAGTGTAAGCATGCCATCCTTCACACCACCAAGTTCGAGGGGCTGCAGGGAGGTCGGGAAAGGGCAGTAAGAAGAGGGGAGCGAGATTGAGGAGAGAAGCATGGGGCAATCCCATATAGTCAGTGATCTGAGGGAACTCTGATTTTGGAGCGACTCCTTTAATTGGAGGGGCAAGTGCAGCTGTCCTCCTTCTGCAGCTTCTATTTCCTCTGCTCGTCCTCCCTGCTTGTTATCACAGCTCCATAGTTCCAATATTGAGAGGTTAGGGAAATAAGAGATTAGCTTTACCAATTCCTTCACAGTGGCACCACAATTAGATATCTTGAGCTGTTCAACTGGAAACTTGAATGGAGAATTGTTTTCACGTTCAGTTGGCCATAAGACACTAGTACAATTACGTATCTGCAGGGTCTTCAGAGAGGTCAGCAGTTGCAGGTGATGTAGAGGCACAGGTGGGCATTTACTGATATAGAACTCCTTTATTTCACTTAGATTACTGAAAACCAATACATTCCAGAGCTCACGATCAAGAGTAACATTTTTGAACTCCATACTCATTTTCTGTTCATTTTTACTGTAGTCTATGTCCTGAATATCCGAACCCACTCTCTGCAGTCTAGCTTTGGACAGAGAACTACTCCAAGGAATTGGTGGCACTAAACCTAGTTCTACACAGTTTGAAATATGGATCTGTTGTAGGTTGGGAAACATGTGTGGAAGTGGCAGCTATGTAAGTTCACAACAATCCTTAATAGTGAGTACCTCTAGCTTAGAGAAAGGGCTATCTGCACTCCATTTTTCAGAGTTGTTATATTGACAAGTTCTAGCCTTTTCGGATTCTCGAAAAATTTGTCCCGTGCCACTTGGTTGCTCTTCGCCAACCATCAAAAACTCTCCTAGCAGAGGTGGAAGAATTTTCCAGGCTACACCTTTGAGACAAAGGCATTCCAAATTCTTAACAAAATGATCTGTACATAGCCATGTATGGTATGTGTAACCTCCATGACCGCTAATGCACACTTCTTGAAGATTGTTGTGTGGCTTAAGGCATTCAAGAACATCTTGTTCTTTTTTTTGCATCCCTATTAGACTGGTTTCCATCCCAACGTAATAGTAACCGATTTAAGCGGTGCATGTGGACTAATTTGGTTTCTTCCACTTACGTTGTTTCTTCAACCTTTTCGAGATTATGAATCTCTAGAGACCCTTGGAGCTGTAGCAATTGCATTAATTGATTCAGTTCAAAGCCATGTTTTTCTCTTTTGACCTCAAACCTCCTTAGCTTTTGTACAGATTTTAGCTTCCCAACCTCAAAAATTTCAGAATGAAAAGAATCATATGGCACAAGAAAATGATGAATTTTCACTAGGTTGCTCATTTCTCTTGTAGAACCAAAATCATTGCATTTGCAATCTTTCAGATCTAGGACCAACAAGTTATAAAATCTTGATATACTTGTCAACTAGACTTCTTCCGTTTACCACATCACCCTTGATACTTAAGTAACGAAGATGGACAAGTTGTGTAAAACCGGGTAACAATTTCGCCACTTCATAAGAGGCTCCAGATATGAAAATGACTCGAAGGGCTTTGGCTTCCCGAAACATTCCACTAAATATCTTGCAAAAGCTTCCATGGTGATCTCCAAATAACATCAAAGTACGTAGATTTCCTGCTTTCAATCTTTTACCAAGTGTATCAAGGCCTCTTTTGTAATTTTCAAATGTTGTTTTGTCTTGGACATCTGCATTATTTATAACGATGGACATGTGACGTATAGAAGCATGAATTTGTATTGACCACACATTAGACCCTTGTATGCTAATACATTCATGTGCTGAAACATTTCTTGCCAAGTCATGGAGTAGGTCATGGATAACATAACAAGTGTGACCATCCTCTTTATTTTCCTCTTGGAAGAAGCCATGACTAACCAACTCACTTAAATAATCTAGTCCAATATCTTTGATTCTCTTGTTTTTTGATCATCGGGGCCCAGTAACCCTAGTCCTATCCACAGGTGGATTAACTCTTCCCTTCCAAATTCATAATCTTCAGGGAACAAAGCACAATGGGAAAAACATTGTTGCAGATGGAAAGGAAGATAGTTGTAGCTAAGCCTTAATGCTGGCATAATATCATCCTCACCGGCCTGATATTCCCATTCTTTACTCTCAAATACTCTTCTCCAATGGTCTACAGTAAGTTTGGTTTGTAGCAATCTACCAACAGTTTTTACTGCAAGAGGGAAACCTTTCAATCTCTTCACTATTTCCCACCCAAAATCATGCAAACTTGTATGCATTTCCCATGCTTGTTGGTCACGAAACACACATTCTTGGAAGAAACGCATGCATTCATCATCATTTAGGCATTCTAATCTTATTGGACAGCCTATTGTTGTAACCATTTCTGCCACCTTCGGAATTCTTGTTGTGACTATTACCATGTTACCTTTTGTTTGCACTTTCTTAAATGGGGCTAGTAGTTTTTCCATTCATTTTCGTGATCTGTCCACATGTCATCCAAAACAAGCAAGAACCGTTTGGACTGCAATCTTCTTTCAATCAGATCTTCAGCACTTTCATTTCCCAATTCATTGTCAAGTTTAGGGATTTGTTTTACGATTTCTTGTGCCAACCTATTTGCACTGAAATTCAGAGAGACGCATACCCATACCATGACTTGGAAGTGGCTCTTCACTTGTTCATATATGTGCTGTGTGAGTGTTGTCTTCCCAAGACCCCTTGGACCAACTATTGAAATCACAGTGAGGTTGTTGTCCTTATATTTAGAAGTTATCTCAATTATGACATGCTCTTTCACTCCATCCCTCCCATGTAACTTCTGCTCTATGATTTGTGGGGTTGTATTTCTGGTGATGTAATTGAAAGCAGTGCCCTGTTGTGCAGTGATGTCGGTTGAGGCTATTGTTCGCTGCAGCTCTAGATCAAGAATTGTAGAGACCTTGGCACATAATGGCTTAAGGTGTTCAACTATTTCTGCCATTCGTGTGGACATGGCCACCCGGTCAAACTTGAGTTTAGGCTTTCTATGATACTGGCTCATCACAGAAGCACAGGAGCAGAGGGGAGCTTCAGCTTACTAACGACGGCCGCGGCCGTGTGGCGAGCGTTAAGGACGAGGCCCTGGGTGTCACCATCAGTGGTCTCGTAGGTCCCGTTGAGCTCGTCCTGCACACGGAAGTACTCCAGCTTGTCCAGCACGTCGTCGGCATCGTACGCTTGTTGGCCGAGCTCCTGCAAGAGCTGCCCCAGTGCCGGGCTGCGGACGTCCCGGCCACGAGCGTTGTCCAACATCCCCTGCGCGTACAGGAGCTCCAGCTTGAGGGCGCGGATGTTGGGACCTAGCTCCGAACAGGCCGCCCAGGACTCCAGCAGGCCGTCGGAGACAGGGACCAATGCCTTGCCCACTGCCCAGCACGCCGCGCTGATGGCGATCTCCATCCTTGCTTCAAAAGGTTTGGGAGATGACGAAGATGCTGCAGGTCGGAGATCAAGAACACTGCTTGTTAGTACTGGGCGTTATTATACAATGCCATCGGCTCACTATTTGTTCTGCAAAAAAGGGTGAAGGAGATGCAGATCAAAAGACTTACCTACCCACACCACCGGAGGCCCCTGCTGTGGTTTGAGCACCGGAGGTGGAATTGGAGCAGCTGCAGCTGCAGCTGCACCACCGAGCTTGAGCGTGCAGGAGTGGAGTGGTGAATGTGCACTTGTGCAGTAGAACTAACTCTCTGGAAGGAATGCGAGAGAGAGGACTCTCCGGGGTTGGGTGGTGGTTAGAGCTGTGAATCCAAGCGCGTGACAATTGAAGAGGCCAGATTGCAGTACCCACGTATGAAACAAAGAATGGAGTCTTGCTTACGGCTTCTCAGGAACGGCTGAAAGTCTAAAACCATGTCACAGTGTAAGTAAAACACTTCGGTACCTGGTACCTCTTGGATTTCAGCTGGTGCAACTGAAATTACAGGACACAAAATTATTGTCCTTGCCTGTTTTTTCATTTATTACTGTCATTCACTGCTCACGGACCCATATGAATGCAGGCATTGGTCTGGGCGTCCTATTGCCATCAACTCTGCAGTCTGATTGAATAATCCTCAGCCACATCGAGCCAAGTAGGAGATCCAAGAATGCAAACGCAAGATGGGATCGAAGAGATCTTCAGCAAATTCAGTTTGACTGAATGAACTATTGTAATCTGAAGGGACCAACTGTCCAAGTTTGGTCGACAACAGAGGTTCAAAATCAGTGTGTTTAACAGAGCTTGAATCTGAAAATCCAGGTTCAGTGTTCTTGAGAGTCATCGTTGGACAGCAGATACTGTGATTGTCATGTGATTCAACTTTGAAAAGCAAGGCCCTTTCCCTTCAAGACAAACTGGGCCTATTTTATTGCTCTCATGCCAATTTGATTTTAGATTATAGTGAGATCTACCAGGAAAGCAATCATCTGAAATGCTAGAGTCTTGTATCTCCTGTGCTTTTGCATGCTAGCCATTTGGCCTACAGTCTCAAAGCCCAACAGTTGCTTGTTCTATATTCATAGCAGCGCGCACTTGCAACCTCAGTTCAGTCTAGAGAATATCCTATTCCTATATATCCTCTCAACTTAGACATTACCTAGCAGAATCAGTTGACCACCTCATCAGTTAGCAACGTGTCATTTTGAAAGGGTCCATGTCAAGGACTGCCTAACCATGCAAAGAACTCATGGTTTAACTTTTTCTTGTTCAGTGATATCAGTAGCTTTTACTTCCTATTCCATCCTTGACAGTTAACAGCAATGAGCACAAAACTTGAGAAGCCATATAAGGCAGTAATAGATGTTCTGCTCCATAACTTACTTCAATGATGGCAGTGTCAACGTTTTCTTGTGAGAATAGAAGAAATGCAAGAGCAGTAAAAACCTGCAAAACCACACAGATAACTATGAAAGTTGTGACAGTAATTAGACGAGAAACAAGGCATGAACAGATTCAATGCCAGTAATATTTGGGGCCACCATAGCATCCCATTAGTTGTTTGTAGTAACCATTTAATGCGTAATGAGACAGGGGGAAATTATCATCAGAAGAAAAAAGGTAGGCTAAATTTTCAATAAGGATACTACCTCAAAATGTGACAGGGATCCATTTTCTGATTCCATTGATTCATCAACAGGTCCCTTAGCCTCATCAAAAAGATCACAACAGTCCCACTGGGACAGGGCCCACATCATTTCCAAGAGAAATCCATTCACATATTAATTGTTAAAAGATGAGGACTGCAGAGAAGCAGAATTTTAGCAGTGTTAAAAAACCAGTGAGACACAATTGAACTGAACAATTACAGACCATCTAGAATAGAAGATTTACCCTTGCATAAATTGACTTCATCTCATAATGAACAGTGAGTCAGTGACAGACCATATTCAAAACTAATCTGTTAGAAAACAAGACCCAGCTCCCTAAGAATTGAATAGGAGAGTGCTAAGTCAGAGAATGTATTTTTTGTGGATACATCTTGTCTTGCTACTTAAAACAGACTAGTACATCTTGCTCCTGCATACCTCTTTGAACTATCTACAGACCTATTTTTGCTAAAACCATGTTTTCAATCCAGTTGCTCGAGTAATAATGATGCATTCGTTGGTATTCGTGTCCCGTATGATAGTGGCACCACAAAATTTCTGTCTAACAAGTAACAACTGATTGGCGAAGCTAGCCTTACTCGGTTGCTCCCAAATGAATCATGATATTGGACAGGAAAGCAATGCTACGACTATTCAACTCATCGGCAGTTGCTGGTGGCTAGAGCAAGGAGCCAAAGGCCCTGCCGGCCACCCCAGGTTCAAAACCTGGTGACCGCGGTATTTCCGTGCAAAATGCATGGGAATGAGGAGAAAAGGCTCCTTAATTCCAAAAAAAAAAAAAAAAAAAAAAAAAAATCCTTGCGCAGGCGGAGGAGGAGGTGACTGAGGTCGAAGCCGTCGTAGGAGTGGGTGCAGGCGCCGCTTCGCACGCCCGAGCGCTCCTAGTTGCGCAGCCGCTCCATGTAGGTCGAGGAAATTCCCTGGCGGGGCCTCCACATCGCCTCCGGGCTCCGGCCACAGCGGACAGGCCACGGCGGGCGCTGCTCCCCAGCAGCATACTGCGTGGGAGGCGGAGAGGGCGGCGGGGAAGCGACCTAACATCCGTCGCGGCCGTGCTGCGACGGCGGGAGGTGCCGGAGTCGCTGCCGTGATGTTCAGATGCAGCGAATCGAACGAGGCTCCAATCAATGTTAATGTCCGCAACGCATTTCTCAAGATTGACTGACTGACCTCTGCACTTCTGAAGTCTGCAGAAGCGAAGTTGGCAGACAACAGAACAGAGATTCACATTCAGAGACTTATGAACATTATCCAAATTGGTAACAAAAGTTTCAGATACAATAGAATAAATACAACGTTTACATCGAATTGATATTATGCTGCAACCTTGCTTGGCACATTTTCTTTTGACCAATAAACTGCTTCAAGTGAAATAATAACAGTTACAGATTTTAAATCGAACCGTTTAACAAACAATGGCAAGCCTGGCAGGTGGTGTTGCCCAAGCCCTGACAAACTGAACTTTGTGGTCTAAGTCTGACAGACCCCAAAGCTGTGTATTATTGTATATTAGAAGAAGAAGAAAGTATGAATACACCCCACACAAATTTCTGGAACTAAAACTGTCAATATGACAGTTCAGACTCGTCAGACTCAAAATGCAATGTTCCTGTGAATGACAGGTGGGGGAGGTGTTAAAACTGGATTGATTTCAAGATTGATTGGCTTCTATGTGAATTAATATGTTGCTGGTGACATGAGACAAATTTGGTGATGCCTTCTCATCGCTCACGGACCTGTGCCTTGCAAATCTATGGACAACTTCAGGGGTTTTGCCTGTCATACTGAAACTCTGTGATCTACTGAAGCCAAGCCTGTTAAATCTAAATTACTCCAAACCTTCAGGTTTCAGTTATGTCAAGTACGTTCCATGAGGGCCAGCCTGCAATGCAATAGTGACAGTCCTCTTTTTTGATTGAGCCCCACTTTCTGTAGAGAATGGGGAGGACAATTATAAGAGCAAGTAGTTCTAAGAAAAACAATACGATGTGCACACTTTGACACAATGCTTTTACGTGGAAAAACCTCCTCAAATTGAGGAGGAAAAAAAACCACGGGACCATCACGGTCCACTACCAAACTTGCCATTATACGAGGATGATGGATACAAGCAGTCTTTTACAATATCTAGAGAGACTACCAGAAGCTGAAAGCCATCATTGTAAAACCCTTGCACGACCAAACATCCCCACAAATGTAGTCAGGAGCTAATAGGAGTGAACCACTTCACCAAGAAAAGGTCAACCTGCTGAATCTGACAACCTGAAGCAGCCAATCCATTCCACACACTGCTGAACTACGGCAACGCAAACTAATAAAATCTCTCTCAAACATGATGTCCTTCAAGCACAAGCACCGACACACTAGTGTTCCTGAAGCTGCAGTCAAGCAAAACATTTTTTACTGAACCTGTTTGTAACTCCATCTTTGGAGCAATGTGGCATCTGAACTGTCCGTGCGAAGAAGTTTCTCACGCTTTTGAATCCCCAGTATCTTGAACGTAATTTACCAACATGCTAATTTTAGGCTTGTTGATGGTGCTGCAATAAGTACAAAATGAATGCACTTTCGTGGCTGCAGCTTTGCCGATCACTTGGTACAAAGAACATCCATAGTTCAGAGCAATCCCTTTCCTAAAACAGAAGACATATTGAATAAATGAAGTCACCAATGTCGCATAATGTCACAGAAACAATAATCTCTATGTATCCTAGTGCCATTGGCATTTCAGAAAAGCAAATACTATGCATTTTCAGAAATGGTAAACTATCTGCATTTTCATGATGTTCAATATTCAACAGCACGAATTCAATTATGCGTGTTCCAAAAGGAAATTGGATGCTTAAAAGGAAAAAAATCAGTTTTTGTTAACAGTAATACTTTTAATTGTTTTTATTTTATATTTTCAGAAAAGCAGCTTGTTTCATAGAGGGTTCCAACATTAAATTACAATCTATTTGTATAATTATGTACAGTAATATTGGAAGGTCGTGGATATTTTAAAGGTCAAAAAGGGGATATCAACCAGACATATTGGAATAATGAAACAAGCTACAGGATCATGAGTTTTTTTTTTTTTTCATTTTTTTTTTTTTTTTTTTTTTTTTTGTAAAAAGGATCATGAGTATATGATGATGTCAGTGCATACTTGTTTCACGTCTTCATTACTTTTAGGCCTCAGAACTATGGATACATCATATGAGCAGAATCGATTATATGGGCCCAGTAGAAGAGAACAAATATGCAAGAAGAACCTGGCACACAGATAGTAAGGAAAAATGTGAGTGATTGATAAAGAACATGGGAGAACATTGGGAGGACCTTTTGGAGAATAGTACAAAAAGGGAAATGTCAGTTACCTTGGATTAGTCTTGGAATTTAACAATCGGTATTGCTGCTTGCAGCATCCAGCACTAACTTGTAGCTTGTCGCTGTTGCCCGTGACATCGAACAATTGAAGTTAACTTGGGAGGCGGCCCTCGTGCAGGAACCAGATTGCAGAGCACTCCCTAATCAGAGCACTCTGATTGTTCCTTTGTGCCAGCGATATTGGAGAGGAACACAACAGTAGAACCTTTCCCCTTGGTGCTGGTGGAGATATGCACAGCCTACAAGCACAACTATTCAGCTCATCTTTGCAATCACTGAACTAGATGACACCCATTGAATCTGCAAGGTGTTTCATGTTAGTCATCAGGGGTGAGAGGCTCACCGAGTAGTGGGTGCTGGGGTTGCCATGCCCGTGGAGGTAGTGCCGTAGTGCCGGCGTTACGCGGCACGTTCGAGCACTCATACTTTGCGCAGCCGCTAGTACTGCAGGAGATGCTCTGTCGCCGCAGAGGGCGACCGCCGAACGGGAAGCGGCGGCCGAGCATCCAAGGACACTGCGAGTGCGGCGGCGGGTAGCACCAGAGAGGGCGGGTGGTCGCTGCCGTAACGCAGGGATGCCACCCGTGAACATCCAAGGAGGACACTGCACACAGTTTGTAATTAAGGAACAATATGATTGATCAGATAATAACATGGTAAAGAGGGCTGTCAAAAAAAAATCTGAACTACTTGTGATTCTTTTTTTTTTCCTCGATCGGGCCATTCACCCGTGTTTCATTAAGAGGAGGAAAACCCAATCCAAATACAAACCAGGGCCGGGATGCCGAGCGGACATCGCTACTCATAAAGAGAAAAACAAAACAAGACACAACAGTCCAATTGGGCCAGGACCTCCACCATTTCCAACAGAAATCCATCCACATATTAATTGTTAGAAGATGAGGACTGCATAGGAGACAGAATTTTAGTGGTGTTAAAAGTTAGACACTGAACAGTTACAGACCATCTAGAATAGAAGATTTTTACACTTGAATACCTTAACAAAGATCTAGAATGAACAGTGAAGGAAATCTTAAAGACTAATTTGTTAGAAAACAGACCCAACTACCTAAGAATTGAATACGAGAGTGGTAACTGCTAAGTCAGTGAATGGTACTTTCTGTGGATACATCTTGCTACTCAAAACAGACTACTACATTTTGTCCTTCATACCTCTTTGAACTATCTACAGACCAATTTATGCTAAAACCATGTTTTCAATCCAGTTGTTCGAGCAATAATGATGCATTTGTTGGTATTCCTGCCCCCGTAACAGAGGCACCACAAAAAATTTTATATAAAAACTGCTGAACTGCATACAATTGACGAAGCTGATGGATATGGACGAAAGATTATAGGCAAAATTTGCTATGAGACACTCTTCAAAGGTCGTTTTTGCTCATGGACACTAAAAATATGGTCTTTGCTTCAGGACATTGAAATTTTGTGGCCATTAGCCACAACACACAAAGAAGGACGGCATGGATGGTCTTCTTAACCCCGTTAGCTGCAGTAATTAAAGGGCCCACCTGTCATCTTCTTCAACAATATCCTCCCCAACCTTATCTTTCCACGCGACAAGAGCGGCAGCGACGGCCGGTGCCTGACCTCGCCTTCTTCCCCGGATCCCCGCCCGAGCACGCTGAGCTGCTGCCGCAGCGCCTCCGTCGCCTAGCTCCGCGCCGAGCTCGCCGACGGGCGGGGCCCGAGCTCGCTGCCCCATCTCCGCCCGCCGCCGACGAGTTCCTAGCCGCGGCGGCCTTTGCTCCCGGTGGCGACGGCAGCCGCACATGACCGTAGAGTCCCCGCTCCCCGCCCGCACTGCTGGCTTCATCGGTCACCCGCCTCCTCCGCTGCCGCCGCCGTCGTCCTCCACGACGCCGCCGGCCTCACCGATGGAGTCGCATGTCGCGACGCTGAACGCGTTGATGAGGTAGTCCGTGGAGCGCGCCATGAGGTCGACGACGGCCTCGGCCGTCTCCGCCTCCCTCGCCACCACGTCCTAAGGTACCGGCCCTTCCCAGCACGAACAGTCGGACAGGAGTGGCGCGAGTCCTGGAAGATGAGTCGGCGCGCGGCGACCTCGGCGACCGTCGAGATCGACGACTGCGCCGCGGCACGCGCGTGGTTCAAGTGTGATGGCGAGGAGCACGACAGCGAGGTGTCGAGGGCCTCAACGTGGGTGAGCACGCAGTGGAGGGTGTTGAGGCGGACATAGAGCCCATGCGTGCCCCGGCTGATGGACGGAGGGCAACGGCGATGGGCTGTGGCAAATGGCCACAAAATACCGGTGTCTTTGGGCAAAGACAATATTCGTTAATGTCCTGAGACAAAAGCCACCCTTGAAGAGTGTCACATAGCAAATTTTGCCAAGATTATACCTGGAATAACAGAACAGCTGACATTGCCTTGCTCCCTCATGAATCTGATGGATATTGGAGGGGAACCCAGCGTAGAACCTTTCCTGAGCTCATCCTTGCATTCAGCGCACTAGCCTTGGACTAGACGAGGGAACGGGAGCTTCACCAGGCATTGGGTGTGGGGGTCACCGAGCCGGCGGAGGAGGCGATGCATGCGTCCAAGGCCGAAGCCGTCGTCGGTGCCGGCACCGCGGAGGCACGCCCGAGCGCTCGTAGTGCGCAGCCGCTCCATAAGAAATCCCTGGGCGGGCGGGCGCTGCTCCCCCAGCAGCATACTGCGAGGGAGGCGGAGGGCGGCGGGGAAGCGACCTAACATCCGTCGCGGCCGTGCTGAGGCGGCGGGAGGCGCGGCCGTGATGTTCAGATGCAGCGAATCAAGCACGCGCCTCTCGGCTCCTCGCTACGAATGATGTGGCCTAGAGCTTCAGAGGGGGTGACGAGGACGCCGGAGACGATTGAGATGGACTGATTTGTGACATTTGTCTGCTCCAATCAATGCTGAATGTCAGCAAAATTCAGCTTGACTGACTGAACTCTGCATTTCAGACTGAGATGCAAGGTGTCAAAGTTTCTGATAGAATCAATTCAGACTGAGATGATAACAAAAATTGACATCACATGCACAGTGTTCTCATAAACATTTTCCAAAAACTGATAACAAAGTTTCAGATAGAATCAATTCAACGTTTAAATTCATGAGTGCTCTTGACAGGAGACCATGCTGCAACCTTGCATGGCACTTGTGTAGCACATTTTCTTTTGACTCTGCTTCAAGCGAATAATAACAAAAACAATGGGAAACCTTGCAAGTGGTGCTGCCTGACAAATTGAACTTTGTTGTCCAAGTCTGACAGACCCCAAATTGATCGATTTCCATCTTAAGTTATGCTTATTATTCAGTCCATTTCCATCTATCGCTCCCTGCAAACAATGGGTTCTTCCAAATCTTCAGGCTTCAGTTATGTGAAGTACATTCCATTGGGGCCTGCCTGCAACACAATGTGGAGTAGAGAACGGGGGAGGACAATTATAAGAGCAAAAAGTTATAAGAAAAACAATACAATGTGCACACTTTGACACAATGCTTTTACGTGGAAAAACCTCCTCAAAATGAGGAGTAAAAAACCACGGGACCATTACGGTCCACTGCCAAACTTTCCATTATATGAGGATGATGGATACAAGCAGTCTTTACAGTATCTAGAGAGACTACTAGAAACTGAAACCATCATTGTAAAAACCTTGCACGACCAAACATAACCACAAATGTAGTCAAGAGCTAACAGGAGTGAACCACTTCACCAAGAAAAGGTCACCCTGCTGAATCTGTCAACCTGAAGCAGCCAATCCATTTTGCACACTGCTGAACAATGGCAACGCAAACTAATAAAATCTCTCTCAAACTTGATGTCATTCAAGCACAGGCACTGACACACTAGTATTCCCGCAGCTGCAGTCAAGCAAAACATTTTTGACTGAACTTGTTTCTAACTCATGTTTGGAGCAACGTGGCATCTGAACTGTCCGTGCCAAGAAGTTTTCTCCCCTGATAATGCCTTTGCAGATGCCCCCATATGTGCTGAGACATAGTTCAAGCATCAGCGACTGACGCTACTAACAAGGGGAGGGATGTCAAGAGCAGATTCTAGCAGAGGTTAACCTGCATCGATGAGTACAGTGGATACGTCCCCAATTGAGTACTGACGCTTCCTCTGCTGTCAGAAACTGTCTCCACCAGAAAGTTGAGTCTTCCTCAGCGAGCGGCGATGCCATGGCGATGCTCGCCTCCATCAGTAGTACGATGTCAGGTGTTTAGCCTGCAGCAAGTTTGAGAGAAAATGTGGCATCAACTTCTGCTTAGAACCAAATTTCAAATGCTCAGCAAAGGATGACTAGACCTACGAGGCTACGACTACCTGACACAAACTTCTCAGCAAACGCAAAGATGCTCCTTATCATTAGCCATTCCAACAAGCACTAGAGCCCTTTCTGGCCTGTCTGACAGTTTGTATCACGTCTGATAATGCACCTTTGCAGATGCCTTAGTGCAAGTCAGTATGGGCTGGGACATAGTTCAAGCATCAGCAACTGACTGGCACTACTGCAAGGGAAGGATAAGAGTAGGTTAGAGAGAGGTTAACCTCCATCAATTAATGAGTACAGTGGATGTGCCATCTGAGACCGAGTACTGAGGCTTCCTCTGCTGTGACTGCGTGTGATAAACGAAAAGCAGAAATGAATGAAGAAACAGAGAAAGGAAGGGTCAAATGTCCAGCCTTCTAAGGTTTCAGCCTCATTCATAATCAATCCTAACTCTAGAGAAATGTCAGCAAATTGGCTTTAAATTATTGTTACCTTTACTACGTATACGTACAAAGACAGAGATCTCCGCAATCAGCTGTGACAGCGTTCAGCAGCTGGAGGTATACATCATCCAGTTCAACAGACTGAAAAGGAAAGTTTGCGCTGATCAGTTAGAAGATTTGAAAAACAGATGGGAGCTTATGCCTATCACATTCAGACTAAGTAGGTTACGTCATGATGAAACTTACCAATGGTACACCATTTGAAATGTTGATGCTGATGTAGCAGCATTGATATGGCTTTCTATTATCCCAATCTATCCATTTCGTAAAGCTCTTCATGCCAGGATCACAAGCAGATATCACAGGAGATTTTGTCCAGAATGCCCTGTCACGAAAAATTTCTCAATATCTGCTCCAAATGGTCCACCAATCACAACCTGACAAAAAAAAAAAAAATTGATATCCAGGTTACATGTTGTAGAAGCCAAATCAGAGGAAACTGGAACAGGGAGGGTTCCTAATACTATTGCAGTGGTGCTCCTTGCATGCAGTGCAATGCGACAAGGTAAGATGCCATTGATCAGATAATAACAAAGTAAAATGGCTACCAAAAAAAAATTGAGCTACTTCACATTCAGCAACTAACATGGGTGATCCTTAGGTGGAACTTTTTGATAAAAAATATTGCAAAAGAAAGGAAGTGTTTGTTACCTTGGATTAGAATCGGAACTTAACTATGGGTATTGTTCCTTGCAGCTTTCGGCATTGCATCTGTAGCTTCACATTGCTCCCCCTGACATCTAACATTTCAAGTGAACTCGGGAGGCTGCCCTCATGCAGCGACCTGATAGCAGGACAGTTGTAGATCGATAATATCTTCAGTGAACTTGGAAGGCTTCCCTTTGGTAGCGACCGGAAGCCACTGCAACTAACTACATCTAGTTCCGTCAGGGAACTTGGGAGGGTGCCTTTGGGCAGAGACTGGATGACGCCACATCTCCAAATTTGTAATTCCACCAGTGAACTTGGAAGGACGCCCTTGGGTAGCGACTGGAAGGAGCCACAGTCCACGATCTCTAATCTCTTGAGGTTAGGAAGCCCACTTAACCCTTCTGGCAGGGACTGCAGCCTAGAGTAGTCATGAATTCGAAGAACCTGGAGGGAGGTGAGCATCTGCAGGGCCTCTGATTGCTCCTTTGTGAAGTGCTCCAAGTCGTCATTCCCACCAAGCAATAGTTCAGTGAGAGAGGAAGAGAAGTGGCCATCGATGGGCACAGCAATGGCGCCTCCTGCATCCCCATCCGTTTTGAGCGCCTGCAGCCTGGACCTTTGGTGGGGAGCATCTTGTCCGCACATCCGCAAAGGCTCCGGGACATGAAGTAAGTTGTGCGCCCCCAGAGTACTAATTCCTTGAGATGGCCCTGGGCGAGGAGACGCCATAGGTCCTCAGATCTTAGACCTCCACAATCCGCTAGGAGCAATTTGGTCAGATTTGTGAGAGGGGCCGGGGTAATCATGCCATCCTCCACACCACCAAGCCTGAGGGACTGCAGGGAGGTCGGGAAAGGGCAGTAAGAAGAGGGGAGCGAGCTGGAGGATAGAAGCATGGGGCAATACATTATTTCCAGTGATCTCAGGGAACTCTGACTTTGGAGCAACTCCTTTAATTGGAGGGGCAAGGGCAGCTGTCCTCCTTCTGCAGCTTCTATTTCCTCTGCTCGTCCTCCCTGCTTGTTATCACAGCTCCATAGTTCCAATATTGAGAGGTTAGGGAAATAAGAGATTAGCTTTACCAATTCCTTCACAGTGGCACCACAATTAGATATCTTGAGCTGTTCAACTGGAAACTTGAATGGAGAAATGTTCTCACCTTTAGTTGGCCACAGGACACTAGTACAGTCTCTTATCTCCAGAATCTTCAGGGAGTTTAGCAATTGAAGATGATGTAGAGGCACAGGTGGGCATCCACTGATCTCCAACTCCTTTATTTCACTCAGATTACAGAAGACCAATACATTCCAGAGTTCACAATCAAGAGCATCCTTTTTGAACTCTAACCTCATTTTCTGATCATTTTTCGTGTAATCTAAGTTCTGAATACTCTTACCCACTCTCCACAGACTAGCTTTGGACAGAGAACTACTCCAAGGAATTGGTGGCACTGACACTAGTTCCTCACATCCTGAAATACGGATCTCCTGTAGGATGGGAGACATGTGCGGAGATGGCAGCTCTGTAAGTTCAGAACAATCCTCAATAGTGAGTACCTCTAGCTTACAGAAAGGGCTATCTGCACTCCATTTTTTCAGAGTTGCTATGTTGACAAGTTCTAGCCTTTTCAGATTCTGAAAAATTTGGCCTGTGCCACTTGGGCTCTCTTCGCCCACCATCAATGGAAGACTTTTCCAGGCTACACCTTGGAGACAAAGGCGTTCCAAATTCTTAGTAGAGTAGTCTGAACATAGCCAAGTAGGGTAAGTGTCACCTCCATGTCCTCTAATGCACACTTCTTGAAGATTATTGTGTGGCTTAAGCCATTCAAGAACATCTTGTTCCTTTTTGGATCCCTATCAGACTCATTTCCACCCCAACCTAATATTAGTCGATTTAAGTGTTGCAAGTGGACTAATTTAAATTCTTCCAGTTCTGTTGTACCATCAACCTTTTCAAGATTACAAATCTCCAATGACCCTTGGAGTTGTATCAATTTCCCTAATTGGTTCAAGTCAAAACCATGTTTTTCCCTTTTGACTTCAAATCTCCTTAGCTTTTGTATAGATTTAAGTTTCCCGACCTCAAAAATTCCACAATGATAAGAATCATCTACCACAAGAAAATGACGAATGTTCACTAGGTTGCTCATATCTTTTATAGAAGAGCAGATCTCTTCTTCTTCTATACAAGGTAAAGTGTCACATTCTTTTATATCTAGGACCAACAAGTTATAAAATCTTGATATACTACCAAATAGACTTCTTAAATTTAACACAGAACCCTTTATCCTTAAGTAACGAAGATGGACAAGTTGTGAGAAACTGTGCAACAGAACCTTCACATCATACGATGCACCAGATAAGAAAATGACACGTAGGGATTCTGCATCCTGAAACATATCACTGAATATCTTGGAAAAGCTTCCATGGTGATCTCCAAATAACATCAAAGTGCGTAGGTTTCTAGCTTTCAATCTCTTACCAAGTTTATCAAAGCCTTCCTTGCAATTTTCAAAGGTTTCTTTGTTCTGCACATCTGAATTATTTATGATGATGGACAAGTGATGTATAGATGCAGGAATTTGTGTTGACGACACATTACACCCTTGTATGGTAAGACATTCATGTGCGAAACATTTCTTGCTAAGTTATGGAGTAGATCATGTATAACATAACAAGTGTTGCCATCCTCTTTTTTCTCTTCATCGAAAATGCCATGATTAACCAAGTTGCTTAAATAACCTAGTCCAACATCTTCAATTCTCTTGTTTTGATCACCAGGGCCTAACAACCCTAGTCCTATCCACAAGTTGATTAACTCTTCCCTTCCAAATTCATAATCTTCAGGAACAAGGCACAGTGGGAAAAACATTGTTGTAGATGGAAAGGAAGATAGTTGTAGCTCAGCTTTAATGCTGGCATAATATCATCCTCACTGGTCTGATATTCCCATTCTTTACTCTCAAGTACTCTTTTCCAATGTTCTAGGGTAAATTCAGTTTTCAGTAATCTACCGACAGTTTTTACTGCAAGAGGGAAACCTTTCAATCTCTTCACTATTTTGTAACCAAAATCATGCAAATTAGTGTGCCCTTCCCATGTTTGTCGGTCACCAAACACACATTCTTGGAAGAAACACATGCATTCTTCATCACTTAACCGTTCTAATCTTATTTGACAGCCTACTGTTGTAACCATTTGTGCCACCTTCGGAATTCTTGTTGTGACTAATACAATGTTACCTTTTGTTTGCAATTTCTTAAACGGGGCTAGCAGTTTTTTTCCATTCATTTTCGCGATCTGTCCACATGTCATCCAAAACAAGCAAGAACCGTTTGGACTGCAATCTTTTTTCAATCAGATCTTCAGCAGTTTCATTCCCCTTTTCATTGTCAAGTTTAGGGATTTGTTTGATGATTTCCTGTGCCAATCTAATTGCACTGAAATTCTGAGAGACGCATATCCATACCGGGACATGGAAATGGCTTTTTGCTTCTTCATATATGTGTTGTGTGAGTGTTGTCTTCCCAAGACCCTCTGGACCAACTATTGAAAGCACAGTGAGATTATTGGCCTGGTATTTAGAGGTTATTCCATCTATGACATCCATTCTCACTTTATCCCGCCCATATAATTTTGGCTCTATAATTTGTGGGGTCGTGGTTCTGGTGCTTTGGGTGAAAGCAATGCTCTGTAGGGCAGTGGTGCCTGTGGAGGCTATTGTTCCCTGCAGCTCTAGATCCAGAATTGTAGAGACCATAGCACACACTGGCTTAAGCTGCTCAACTATGTCCACCATCCTTTTGGATATGGCCACCCGATCAAGCTTGAGTTTTGGCTTTCTATGATGGTGGCACACCACAGAAACACACAAACAAGAGGGGAGCTTCAGCTTACCAACGACGGCCCCGGCCATGTGGCGTGCGTTGAGGACAAGGCCCTCGAAGAGACCTTGAGCTTCGGTGTCAGTGGTCTCATAGGTCCCGTCGAGCTCGTCCTGCACTCGGAAGTACTCCAGCTCGTCCAGCACATCGTCGGCATCGTAGGCTTGGCTGCGAAGCTCCAGCAAGAGCTGCCCCAGCGCGGGGTTGCAGACATCCCTGCCATGGGCGTTGTTCAGCATCCCCTGGGCGTACAGGAGTTGCAGCTTGAGTGCACGGATGTTAGGGGCCAGCTTCGAAGTGGCTGCCCATGACTCCAGCAGACCATCGGAGACGGGTCCCAGCGCCCTGCCCACCGCCCAGCATGCCACGCTGATTGCAATCTCCATCCTCACTTCCAAGGGTCCTGGATGACGAAGATTCTGTGAATCAAAGGCATCAACCAGACACTGCTTGTTAGTGGTAGTTTGGAACAGCCAGCTGCGGCTGCAGCTGCAGTAGCACAAGAAACAGTGCTGCACAAGTCTTCGATTGCAGCAGCAGCAGCCAGTCAGCCACAACGGCAAGAAGCTGAAGCTGAAGCCAATGTATTAGCAACAGATCGCTGTTTGTTCTGCAAGAGATGAAGCATATGCAGATGGATCACAAGGCTATCTGGCCACCTACCTGCTATGCTTATGACTGCCGTAAAGCCCTGTAGTGGTCGGAGAAACTGCAGCTAGCCGCACGCACCACGGAGTTGGGAGGCCACGGATGTGAAGAGGTGTATGTGAACTGGAACACTACTCAGGGAGGAGGCCAACAGATAAGAACTCTAGTCTCTGGACAAGCAACTTGCACCGGTGGTGTGTGCTGTGTGGATGGACATGCAGATATTTCTGAACGGCTGAGAGTGCCAGCGTGTGTTTGGTTTGGACGTGAGTGAGACTAGGTATTTTTTGAAAAGTCAAGCATTGTAAGAAATCTTGCTTGCCTGACAGCTTATTGAGGACAGCCTCCTGCCAGCGAGGGTGAGGGCGAGGCGAGAGCGCGAGCAGCAGCAGCAGCCAGTCAGCCACAACGGCAAGTGCTGCACAAGTCTTCTATTGCAGCAGCAGCAGCCAGTCAGCCACAAAAATTACATCTGCTTCCAGATTTTTTAAAAAAAAATAACAGTTCATTTTAACAAAAATTTGCAAGTGTTGCGGGTGGTGTTACCTGACGAACTGGACTCTGTCGCCTATAAGTCTGACAGATCCCAAATCGATCGCTACCAGGCTTCAGTCAATTTAGTCCATTCCATTCCATCCATGGATGCCTGCAACACACGTCAATATCACGGTTCAGACTTCTGAAACTCAAAATGCAGCGCTTCACATTTTCTATAAAAAAAATGTTGCATTGATTTTGAGATTGGTCTTGTGTGTATAAGTCTTGAAGTATGAGCAGATTGGTGGCCAATCTCTTTTCCATCTGCTTAGCAGATAGTAAATTCTCATTTTGCTGCACGTTTTGAAGCAATACTGATTTTCATTGCTTCAATGAATGTTGGATGAAGAAAATTCTGATGCAAGAAGATTGGATCCAAAGGAACTACTGAAGAGGCAAGTGCCCGTCTGGTAGACGACTAAGATTTCTGTTCCCACATTGTAATTGTAACCTCATGAATCATGATATAGATCGATATTGGACAGTAAAAGCTTCACCGGAAGACTATTCAGCTCATCCCTGCATTCACCGCACTAGCCGTCGAGGTCAGGGAACGGAAGCCTCACCGGGCAATGGGCGTGGAAGGCACCGAGCCGGCGGAGGATGCGCATGCGGCCGAAGTCGAAAGCGCTGTCGGAGTCGGTGCCGGCGCTGCCGCGGCACGCCCGAACGCTCCTAGTTGCGCAGCCGCTCCATGTAGCTCGAAGAAATCCCCCTCGGGACCTCCGCCTCGCCTCCGGGCCTCCGGCCACAGTGGATAGGCCACGGCGGGGAAGCGACCTAACATCCGTCGCGGCCGTGCTGCGGCGGCGGGAGGCGCCGAAGTCGCGGCCGTGATGCTCAGATGCAGCGAATCAAGCACACGCCTCGCGGCTCCTCGCTACGAATGATGTGTCCTAGAGCTTCAGAGGGGTTGCTCGGATGGGCGCGAGGAGACGATTGAGATGGAGTGATGGCGAGTCGGCAACAATGTCGATTGCACCTGATTTGTCTGCTCCATCCATGGAATGGGATGGGATCGAAGATATCTTCTTCAGCAGATTCAGCTTGACTGACTGAACACTGCATCTTCAGCAAGTCTGAAGATGCCAAAAGTGTCTAAGTTTCTGATAGAATCAATTCAGACAGAGATGATAACAAAACTGACATCACATTCACAGTGTTCTCATGAACATTTTCCAAAAACTGATAACAAAGTTTCAGATAGAATCAATTCAACGTTTAAATTCATGAGTGCTCTTGACTGGAGACCATGCTGCAACCTTGCTTGGCACATGTCTAGCACATTTTCTTTTTGACCAATAACTGCTTCAAGCAAAATAATAACAATGAGAGATCTCAAATTTAAACGATTTTTAACCCAAAAACAATGGGAAGCCTTGCAAGTGGTGCTGCCTGACAAATGGAACTTTGTTGTCCAAGTCTGACAGACCCCAAATTGCTCGATTTCCAACTTAAGTTATGCTTATTAAGTTAATTCAGTCCATTTCCATCTGTCACTCCCTGCAAACAACGGGTTCTTCCAAATCTTCAGGCTTCAGTTATGTGAAGTACATTCCATCGGGCCTGCCTGCAACACATTAGTGACGGTGCTCTTTTTTTGTTTGAGCCCCACTTCCTGTACAGAATGGAGGAGGACAATTATAAGAGCAAGCAGTTCTAAGGAAAACAATACAATGTGCACACTTTGACACAATGCTTTTTTACGTGGAAAAACCTCCTCAAAATGAGGAGGAAAAAAAACCACGGACCATCACGGTCCACTAGCAAACTTTCCATTATATGAGGATGATGGATACAAGCAGAGTCTTTACAGTATCTAGAGAGACTACTAGAAGCTGGAAGCCATCCTTGTAAAACCCTTGCAAGACCAAACATAACCACAAATGTTGTCAAGAGCTAACAGGAGTGAACCACTTCACCAAGAAAAGGTCACCCTGCTGAATCTGACAACCTGAAGCTCCAATCCATTTTGCACACTGCTGAACGATGGCAACACAAACTAATAAAAATCTCTCTCAAATTTGATTTCCTTCAAGCCGCAAGCACTGACACACTTGTATTCCCACAGCAGCAGTCAAGCAAAATATTTTTGACTTAACTTGTTTCTAACTCATCTTTGGAGCAATGTGGCATCTGAACTGTCCGTCGAAGAAGTTTCTAACTCCTTTTGAATCCCAGTATCTTGAACGTATTTTACCAACATGCATAGTTCAGAGCAATCCCTTTCCTAAAACAGAAGACAAATTGAATAAATGAAGTCAACTTATGTCACAGACAAATAACCTCGATGTATCCTAGTGCCACTAGCATGCCAGAGAAGCAAATACTATGCATTTTTAGAAATGGTAAACTATCTGTATTTTTCATGTTGCTCAAAAATTATTCAACAGCACGAATTCAATTATGCCTGTTCCAAAAGGAAATTGGATTCCTAACAGAAAAAAAAAATTAAGAAAATCAGTTTTTTGTTAACACTAATACTTTTAATTGTTTTTTATTTTATATTTTCAGAAAAGCAGCTTGTTTCACAGAGGGTACCAACATTAATTTATGATCTATTCGTATAATTATGTACAGTAATATTGGAAGGGCATGGATATTTTTTAAGGTCAAAAGAGGATCTCAACCAGATATATCGGAATAATGAAACAAGCTACAGGATCATGAGTATGTGATGATGTCAGTACATACTTGTTTCACGTCTTCGTTACTTGAGGCCTCGGAACTATGGATACATCATATAGGCAGATTGTGCGGACCCAGTGGAAGAAAATAAGTATCCAAGAAGAACCCTGCACACAGTTAGCAAAAAGCTAATTGATCAGATAATATAACGGTAAAGACAGGTACCAAATAAACAAAATCTGATCTACTTCAGGTTCAGTAATGAATGTGGGAGAACATTGGGTGGAACCTTTTGGAGAATAGTGCAAAAAGGGAAATATCTGTTACCTAGAATTAGTCTTGGAATTTAACTATGGGTATTGTTCCTTGCAGCTTCCAGCACTGCCTGTAGCTTCTCATTGCTACCTGTGACATCGAACAATTGAAGTAAACTCGCAGGCTGCACTCAAGCACCGACAGGATTGCAGGGCACTCCCTATTCAATAATATGGTCATTGAACTTGGAAGCCTTTCCTTTGTTAGAGACCAGAAGGCATGGCAATTAAATACTGGTTGTTCCATCAGGTAACTTGGGAGGGTGCCCTTGCTAGCGACTAGATGGAGTAACAGACTCACAAAGTACATGTTATCTAATAGCACACTTAACCTTTCTGGAAAACAGAAGGGCCTCTGATTCTTCCTTTGTGCCGGCAATATTGGAGAGGAACGCAGCTGTAGAAACTTTCTCCTTGGTGCTGGTGATATGCACAACCTACAAGCACAACTATTCAGCTCATATTCTCATTCACTGAACTAGATGCCACCCGTTGAATCCGCAGGGTGTTTCGTGTTAGTCACTGGAGGTGAGAGGCTCATGAGTAGTGAGTTCGGGGATCGCCGTCGAGACCGTGGTGGTAGTCGGCGCATGCGACCAAGGTCGAATCCATCGTCAGATTCAGTGCCAGTGTCACATGGCACGTCCGGAATGCTTGTAGGGGCGCAGCCGCAGAAGACCGCGCAAGAGGCGGAGGGCGACCGCCGACAAGAAGTTGCGGCCGTGCAGCCACTGCGCGCAGCATGGCGTGGGTTGCGCCGGAGGGTGTGCAGTCGCTGCCGTGGACGCTCAGATGCCGTGAGCATCCAAGACAAACCCTGCACGCAGTTAGTAATTAAGGAAAAATTTGATTGATCAGATAATAACAATAAGATGGTAAAGGCAGCTACAAAACAATGGAACTACTTGAGATTCAGTAATGACTAATGAACATTGTGGATCCTTCAGTACAAAAAGGGAAGTGTCTGTACCTTGGATTAGTGTCAGAATTTAATTATTGGTACTGTTCCTTGCAGCTTCCGGCATTGCCTCTGTAGCTTCTTGCTGCTATAACTGACATCTAGCATTTGAAGTGACCTCGGGAGGCTGCCCTCATGCAACGACCTGATAGCAGGACAGTCACAGATCGATAATATCTTCAGTGAACTTGGAAGGCTTCCCTTTGGAAGCGACCGGAAGGCACTACACCTTATTATCTGTAGTTCCGTCAGGGAACTTGGAAGACTTCCCTTTGGTAGTGACCGGAAGGCACTGCAACCATCTATGTGTAGTTTTATCAGTGAACTTGGGAGGGTGCCCTTGGGAAGCGACGGGATGCCTTTACATTCCCAGATAAATAATTCCACCAGTGAACTTGGAAGGCCGCCCTTAGGTAGCGACCGGATGCTGTTACAGTCCCATATGTCTAATCTCTTGAGGTTGGGAAGCCCACTACTTAACCCTTCTGGCAGGGACTGCAGCCTAGAGTACACACGAATTCGAAGAACCTGGAGGGAGGTGAGCATCTGCAGGGCCTCTAATTGCTCCTTTGTGAAGTACTCCAAATCGTCATTCCTACCAAGCTCTAGCTTCGGTGAGAGAGGAAGAGAAGTGGCCACCGATGGGCACAGCAACTGCGCCTCTTGCTTCCCCATCCGTTTCGAGCGCCTGCAGCCTGGAGCTATGCTGGGGAAGATGTTGTCTGTACATCCGCAAAGGCTCTGGGACAACAAGTAAGTTGTGCGCTCCCCAGATTTCTAATTCGTTGAGACGGCCCTGGGCGAGGAGATGCCATAGGTCCTCAGATCTTAGACCCCCACAATCATCTAGGACCAATTTGGTCAGATTTGTGAGAGGAGCCAGCGTAAGCATGCCATCCTCCACACCACCAAGATTGAGGGACTGCAGGGAGGTCGGGAAAGGGCAGCAACAAGAGGGGAGTGAACTGGAGGATAGAAGAATGGGGCAATCCCATATAAGCAGTGATCTGAGGGAGCTATGATTTTGGAGCAACTCCTTTAATTGGAGGGGCAACGCCTGCTGTCCTGCTGCTGTAGCTTCTATTTCCTCTGGTCCTCCTGCCTGCTTGTTACCACAATTCCACAGTACCAATGTTGAGAGGTTACGGAAATAGGAGATCAGCTGTGCCAATTCCTTCACAGTGGCACCACAATCGTATATCTTGAGCTGTTCAACTGGAAACTTGAATGGAGAATTGTTCTCGCCTTCAGTTGGCCACATGACACTAGTACAATCTCTTATCTGCAGGATCTTCAGAGAGTTTAGCATTTGCAGGTGATGTAAAGGCACAGTGAGCATCCACTGATCTCAAACTCCATTAATTCACTTAGATTACTGAAAACCAATACATTCCAGAGTTCACAATCTAGAGCATCCTTTTTGAACTTTACCCTCATTTTCTGTTCATTTTTCCTGTAATCTAAGTTCTGAATACTCTTACCCACTATCCACATTTCAGCTTTGGACAGAGAACTACTCCAAGGAATTGGTGGCACTGACACTAGTTTCTCACACATTGAAATAAAGATCTGTTGTAGGACAGGAAACATGTGTGGAGATGGCAGCTCTGTAAGTTCAGAACAATCCTTAACAGTGAGTGCCTCTAGCTTAGAGAAAGGGCTGTTTGCACTCCATTTTTTCAGAGTTGCTATGTTGACAAGTTCTAGCCTTTTCAGATTCTGAAAATTTTGGCTAGTGCCACTTGGGCTCTTCGCCAACCATCAATGGAAGACTTTTCAGGCTCGCCTTTGAGACAAAGGCATTCCAAATTCTTAGCAGAGTGGTCCGAACATAGCCAAGTAGGGTATGTGTCACCTCCATGTCCTCTAATGCACACTTCTTGAAGATTATTGTGTGGCTTAAGCCATTCAAGAACATCTTCTTCTTTTTTGTGAATCCCGATCGACTGGTTTTCACCCCAACCTAATATTAGTCGATTTAAGTGTTGCAAGTGGACTAATTTTAATGCTTCGATTACATTTGTTCCACCAACCTTTTCAAGATTACAAATCTCCAATGACCCTCTCGAGCTGTATTAATTTCCCTAATTGGTTCAATTCAAAACCATGTTTTTTCTCTTTTGACCTCAAATCTCCTTAGCTCTTGTATAGATTTAAGTTTCCCAACCTCAAAAATTCCACAATGATAAGAATTAATCCCCACAAGAAAATGGCGAATGTTAACTAGGTTGCTCATATCTCTTGTAGAAGAGCAGATCTCTTCTTTTTCTATATGATGAGGAAAAGTGTTGCATTCTTTTTATATCTAGGACCAACAAGTTATAAAATCTTGATATACTATCAAAGCAGACTTCTTAAATTCAATACATAGCCCTTTATCCTTAAGTAACGAAGATGGACAAGTTGTGAGAAACTGTGCAACAGAACCTCCACATCATAGGACGCACCAGATAAGAAAAATGACACGAAGGTTTTTGCATCTTGAAACATATTACTAAATATCTTGCAAAAGCTTCCATGGTGATCTCCAAATAACATCAAAGTATGTAGGTTTCTAGCTTTCAATCTCTTACCAAATTTATCAAGGCCTTCCTTACAATATTCAAAGGTTTCTTTGTCCTGCACATCTGAATTATTTATGATGATGGACATGTGATGTATAGATGCAGGAATTTGAGTTGACAACACATTAGACCCTTGTGCGATAATACATTCATGTGCTGAAACATTTCTTGCCAAGTCATGGAGTAGATCATGTATAACATAGCAAGTGTTGCCATCCTCTTTTTTTCTCTTCATCGAAAAAGCCATGATTAACCAAGTTGCTTAAATAACCTAGTCCAACATCTTCAATTCTTTTTTGTTTTGATCACGGGTCCTAACGACCCTAGTCCTATCCACAAGTTGATTAACTCTTCCCTTCCAAATTCATAATCTTCAGGGAACAAGGCACAGTGGGAAAAACATTGTTGTAGATGGAAAGGAAGATAGTTGTAGCTAAGCTTTTAACGCTGGCATAATATCATCCTCACTAGTCTGATATTCCCATTCTTTACTCTCAAGTACTCTTTTCCAATGTTCTAGGGTAAGTTCAGTTTTCAGTAATCTACCAACAGTTTTTACTGCAAGAGGGAAACCTTTCAATCTCTTCACTATTTTGTCCCCAAAATCATGCAAATTAGCGTGCCCTTCCCATGTTTGTCGGTCACCAAACACACATTCTTGGAAGAAACACATGCATTCTTCATCACTTAACCGTTCTAATCTTATTTGGCAGCCTACTGTTGTAACCATTTGTGCCACCTTCAGTATTCTTGTTGTGACTACTACAATGTTACCTTCTGTTTGCAATTTCTTAAACGGGGCTAGCAGTTTTTTCCATTCATTTTCGTGATCTGTCCACATGTCATCCAAAACAAGCAAGAACCGTTTGGACTGCAATCTTTTTTCAATCAGATCTTCAGCACTTTCATTCCCATTTTCATTGTCAAGTTTAGGGATTTGTTTGACGATTTCCTGTGCCAACCTACTTGCACTGAAATTCTGAGAGACGCATATCCATACCAGGACTTGGAAGTGGCTTTTTGCTTCTTCATATATGTGTTGTGTGAGTGTTGTCTTCCCAAGACCCCCTGGACCAACTATTGAAAGCACAGTGAGATTATTGGCATGATATTTAGAGGTTATTCCATCTATGACAACCATTTTCACTTTATCCCTCCCATATAATTTTGGCTCTATAATTTGTGGGGTCGTGGTTCTGGTGCTTTGGGTGAAAGCAATGCCCTGTAGGGCAGTGGTGCCGGTGGAGGCTATTGTTCCCTGCAGCTCCAGATCAAGAATTGTAGAGACCATAGCACACACTGGCTTAAGTTGTTCAACAATTTCTAGCATCCGTTTGGACATGGCTACCCGATCAAACTTGAGTTTTGGCTTTTTATGATGCTGGCACACCACAGAAGCACAGGAGCATGAGGGGAGTTTCAGCTTACTGACAATGGCCCCGGCCGTGTGGCGTGTGTTGAGGACAAGGCCGCTGACGAGACCTCGAGCGTCAGCATCAGAGGTCTCATAGGTCCCGTCGAGCTCGTCTTGGACACGGAAGTACTCCAGCTCGTCCAGCACATCATCTGCATCGTACGCTTGGTTGCGAAGCTCCAGCAAGAGCTGCCCCAGTGCCGGGCTGCGGACGTCCCTGCCACGGGCGTTGTCCAGCATCCCCTGGGCGTACAGCAGTTGCAGCTTGAGTGCGCGTAGGTTGGGGGCGAGCTTCGAGGAGGCTGCCCACGACTCCAGCAGACCATCAGAGACGGGTCCGAGCGCCCTGCCCACCGCCCATCGCGCCGCGCTGATGGCGATCTCCATGTTCCCTTCGAAGGGTGTTGGATGAAGAAGATGCTGTGGATCAGAGCATCAATCAGACACTTCTTGTTAGAAGTAGTTGTTATGTACTGCCGTTGGCACACTGTTTGTTCTGAAAAGGTGAAGCATATACAGATCAAAAATCTTACCTACGCAGAGGACCAGAGGCCCCTGCTGCCGACGCAGCACCTGGAGCTGCACCGCCGAGTTTGATTGAGAGCACGGGTGTGAAGTGGTTTGTATGTGCACTGGAACTCTCGGGGAGTTATATGCGAGGGGGCAAGGGGCAAAGATGGTGATTGTCGGACAGGAAGTGTGTGCAGGACCAGAGGTGATCACCTGCAGGTGGAAACGGGAAGATATATAGAGGCCCGCAGGCTGGTGCACCTCAACAGCTGGGAGGATTAGCGTGGGTTTGGTGTGCTCAGGAAACACGATGGTGCAATTTTATCAGTAGCTTTATTCAACATTCAGCAGATTAAACATGAACCCTGGTGCCAGTGTCACTTTAATTAGTGCGCGCTAACTTGGCATGGATTGGCCGGTAGCCTTTGGTTTCTTCTCTAGAAAAGGCGTCCATTATCCGTTTCTTTCCACCTTCCCACTCCACCACCTACTTAGTTTATTGATGAAATACTTAGTTTATTGATGAAATATGATGACTCCTGGTGTAAGCGGATGCCTCTTTTTACTCAAGTGGCAAACATTGTCACAAAAAAAAAAAAAAAAAGGGCATGGAATCTTGTGCATCATTAAAGCTAACCTGATGATTTCGGTTTCCCAGACTAAGTTCCCCTTGACGCAAAAGTAGACATTACATTTTCTTTTTGTTTAAGATATTGAGCTCAGTGCTTCTCGGGGGTCCTTAATTTTGATTGCAACTGGAATCATCTCATGGTGTGAAACACGTTGGTGGGGATTGGGGAAGGAATTGGGTTCCTGACGCCACTGAAAAGAAAAGCGAACATATCGATTGGACTTACCGGGAAGTGGGTGTGGCCGAACCACACCGGAGGCCGCGGCGCATGCGGCCGAGGTCGAATCCGACGACGGAGTCGGTGCCGGCACGCCCGATCGCTCATAGCTGCGCAGCCGCTCCATGTACTCCATCTCGCCTCCGGCCATAGCAAACAGGCCGCGGCGGGCGGTGCTCTGCTCCCGCAGCAGGTCGGGCACAGGGCAGATGGCGAAGGGGAAGCAGCGGCGACTAGGAGCGCGGCCGCGGCGGCGGGTAGCGGCAGAGGGCGCGCGGTCGCGGCCGTGAGTGGCGCTCCGATGCGGCGAATAACTCGCTACAGGATACAGAAAAAGGGGGCTATAATGATGTTTGACAGCAGTAATAATGTTGAATGTCAGCAATGCATTTGCGAGAAGTTATCTTCTTCAGCAAATTCAGCTTGACGACTGAACTCTGCATCTTCAGCAAGTCTGAAGAGGCCAAAATGTCCAAGTTGGTAGACAACACAACAGATCGATTCACATTCACAGTGTTCCCGTGAAAGGCGTACCTCCCGCACTGCATGGAGTCCAGGGAAGTGTTCTCGTGAACGTTATCCAAAAATTGATAACAAAAGTTTTAGAGAGAATAGATTCAATATTTACATTCATGAGTGCACTTGACGGGTTCTTTTTGTCAAACGTGTATTACTGCATACTTAGTACAAGAAAGTATATGAATACACCCACACGAATTTCTAGAACTGAAACTGTTCAGACTTCTTCTGTGTTCCAGTGAGGAAGCGCGGTGCAGGGTGGGGTTTATATGTTGCTGGTGACATGGGAAAAATTGGCAATTGCTTCTCATAACTCACGGACCTGTCTTGCAAATCAATGGAAATCTTCAGGGGTTTTGCCTGGCATACTTTTTTTTTTCAAGAGCACGTCTAGGCGCGTTTTTCATTAAGCAGAAAGAGTGTTACAAACTATAGTCGATCCGGTAACACGAGTATTACCTGGATCACCACCCCTACTTCTACTGGATCTTACACTAGCGATTACATTGGAACAAATTTGCGACAAGAGAGAAATAAAGAGATCAAGGCCTAACTAACCGACCTCCTCTTCCGCAATCCCTCGCCATCTTGAGCTCCATGGCGGAGAGATCGATCCCACCGCTAGCGGGGCCTCGAAATAACTCCTCTTTTTTTCAGTCATCTTTCCCCAAAGGCAACCACAAACTTACGCTCAATCTCTCGAATCCACAGCCTCATCCTCGACCTTCGCCGAGCTTACGGCGGGACCTTCGTGGTTGAACGGTTGCATTGGGGGCGCCGCGTTTAGCCGCACACGCCCACTCCTCCGGGAAGAATGGGACCGATTAACCGGCGCGCGGAAGTGGCGTAGGCTGGGCCCATCCTTGGCTTGAGGAGTGTTGAGGGGGAGGCATATCGCTGCCTCCAGCTCCTCCCGGACCGACCGTGTCACGTGGTCGACATCGTCGTCGGAGGAGGGCATGCACGACATCTTTGTCGATGTCCGCGTCGACGGCGGAGGAGGCAGCATGAGGGTCTGGGGGTGCAGTGCAGCGTGGCGTCTGCGCCCAACCTCCTCCTCGACCGCCTGCGAACCGAGAGCCCCCACCATCGACCCCTCCGTGCACCATCGGCAAGGATAGGTCCATGGGGTGACATCGAGGCACCTCCGGAAGCCCACATCCACAATGTCCGCGGGTCACCGAGGGTGCCGCGATCGAAGGGACCACCATTGCCGAACGTTGCTATCGTAGCCGTGTGCGGGGGCATGCTGCTACGTCGCCACCCTCCCGGATGCCTTCCCATCCACGGCGCAGCCGGGTCATCCGTGGTGGCGATAGCTGTTCCGGCAGCATACGGTCGGGTTCGCCGAGTGGTAGCCACCGGAGAAGGCAAGCCCGTGGCGAGGAGGCGGCGATCTCATCCAAAGATTGGGTCGACCCAAACGTGAGGCTCCACCCCTCGAACGATGCCAACAGTGGGTCGGATGCGATGGCGCGGTCGGGGATGCGACGGTGATGAACCTCTGCTGTCGCATGCCCGGGACGCCGGGCGGCGCCGACGGCGTGTAGCACGGCGTCGATGACGGCTGCCCTCCACGAGCCCTTGTGCTGCCTCGGCCCGAGGCCACACGCGGGCGTGTGCGAGGGTAACGCAGTCGCCCAACGAAAGTGATCGAAGTAGTCGGACATAGGATCCGGCCGATGATGATTGTAGCGTTTGAGCCGGGCGCCGGCGATCGTGTGGCCATCATTCCTTAGCAGGGCGCGAAAAACGTGGATCCTGCGAGTCCACGGTCAGGGGCGCCCGCCAGCGGCGCCGAAGGCGACACACTGATTCCTTGCGGTGCGTCGCGGCTTTGGCGAAGGAGACAACGTGGCGGGAAGTGCACCGGGCGGCGATGTGTGGCCCTCCGTCGAGGCCGGTTGAGCCAGAGCCCGACGAGCCGGGGTCGGGCCGCGGGCCGGCGAGCGAGGGTGATGCGGGTACGACGGCGCCACGGCGTCGGCTCACAACAAGAGTGAAGCCGGTCGACATCGGTAGCGCATCCACTTTCGGGGGGACGTGGTGCGAGGGGAAGCCGGCATGAAGGGTTGCGCGCGCGGGCGTCGGAGATGCCCCGGCTCGTGGGCCGGCGTTGCCATTTGGAACTCGCGTCGGTCGGGGGTCCAAGGCGGCGATGTGCGGCCTTGCGCGCGTCCCCTCGGGCCGCCGCGGTTCCTCTCTGTGTCGGCGTAGATGGCGGCTGGCGCTGCGCGCACTGGCCCTCCAACGGCACCGGGGCAGAGGGGGCAGCAGCGTCGGCAACGGGTTGTGCAGCGTGGGACCGAGGGGCGACGAGGTCGCGCTGGGCGCGAGACGTGGCAGCAGCGCACCTCCCTCCTCCCCTTATCGGAGGAGGACTCGCACCAGCGCCGCGTGTTTAGGTCGGCCGGCGGAGAGGGGAAGACCAAACTTGGATCTTCATCATCCACAGAGGCATCAGCGATGGCGACGAGCACCTCCATTGGCCGCCCGGCCAGCAGCGCCACGGCGGCAGATGGGGACGCCTGGAGCGGAGAGAGGCGGCGAAGCCCGTGATCTAACGGACGCCGTAGGTCGAGGCCAGCCCCGCAAGCTCAGCGAGCCAGACAACAGTGGTAGCGACATCCACAACCGGGCCGGCCCCAACTTCGACGCTGGCAGAGGCCAATGGCGGCGACCCCGGCGTCGCTGTGATCTACAGATGCCAAGCCTTCCAAATTCAAAATTACTCCAAATCTTCGGCCTTCAGTTATGTGAAGTACATTCCATCGGGGCCTGCCTGCAACACAATGTGGAGTAGAGAATGGGGAGGACAACTATAAGAGCAAGCAGTTATAAGAAAAACAATACAATGTGCACACTTTGACACAATGCTTTTACGTGGAAAAACCTCCTCAAATTGAGGAAAAAAATCACGGGACCATCACAGTCCACTACCAAACTTTCTATTATACGAGGATGATGGATACAAGCAGTCTTTACAGTATCTAGAGAGACCACTAGAAACTGAAACCATCATTGTAAAACCCTTGCACGACCAAACATAACCACAAATGTAGTCAGGAGCAAACAGGAGTGAACCACTTCACCAAGAAAAGGTCACCCAGCTGAATCTGACAACCTGAAGCAGCCAATCCATTTTGCATACTGCTGAACAATAGCAACGCAAACTAATAAAATCTCTCTCAAACTTGGTGTCCTTCATACACAAGCACTGACACACTAGTATTCCAGCAGCTGCAGTCATGCAAAACAGTTTTGACTGAACTTGTTTCTAACTGCATCTTTGGAGCAACGATGCATGCGAAGATGTTTTCCTCCCTTTTGAATCCCAGTATCTTGAACGTAATTTACCAACATGCTAATTTTAGGCTCGTTGATGGGGCTGCAATAAGTACGAAATGAATGCACTTTTCTTTTCGTGGCTGCACTTTGCCGATCACTTGGTACAAAGAGCAACCACAGTTCAGAGCAATCCCTTTCCTAAAACAGAAGAAAAATTGAATAAATGAAGTCACTTATGTCGCATAATGTCACAGACACAATAATCCCTATGTATCCTAGTGCCGCTGGCATACCAGAGAGAAGCAAATAATGCATTTTCAGAAATGGTCAACTATATGTATTTTCATGATGTTCAAATATTATTCAACAGCACGAATTCAGGTATGCGTGTTCCAAAAGAAAAATGGATTCTTAAGAGGAAAAAAAAATTAAGAAAATCAGTTGTTTGTTAACACTAATACTTTTAATTGTTTTTATTTTATATTTTCAGAAAAGCAGCTTGTTTCAGAGGGTTCCAACATTAAATTGGAAGGGCATGGATAGTTTAAAGGTAAAAAAAAGGGGATATTAACCAGATATATCGAATAATGAAAAAAGCTACATGATCATGAAGATGTGATGACGTCAGTACATACTTGTTTCATGTCTTCGTTACTTGAGGCCTCGGAACTATGGACACATCATCGGCAGATTATATGGGCCCAGTAGAAGAGAACAAATATGCAAGAACCTGGCACACATATAGTAAGGAAAATGTGATTGACCAGATAACAACATGATAAAGAGGGTACCAAACACAATTTGAACTACTTCAGGTTCAGTAATGAACATGGGTGAACATTGGGTGGACCTTTTGGAGAACAGTGCAAAAAGGGAAATGTCTTGGATTAGTCTTGGAATTTTACTATCGGTATTGTTCCTACCTGTGACATCGAACAATTGAAGTTAACTTGGGAGGCAGCCCTCGTGCAGCAAACCAGATTGCAGAGCACTCCCTAATCGATATGTGGTGATTGAACTTGGAAGCCTTTCCTTTGGTAGGGACCAGAACTCGTTGTTCCATTAGTGAACTTGGGAGGTCGCCCTTGGGCAGGGACTGGATGGCAAGACAGTAGCTGATCTCTAATACCGCCAGAGAACTTGGAGGGTACACTTGGCAGCGACCGGGTGGAGTCACAGTGATTGTTCCTTTTTGCTGGTTTGCCGGCGATATTGGAGAGGAACATAACAGTAGAACATTTCCCTCGGTGCTGGTGGAGATATGCACAACCTACAAGCACAACTATTCAGCTCATCTTTGCATTCAAGATGACACCCGTTGAATCCAAAAGGTGTTCCATGTTAGTCATCGGGGGTGAGAGGCTCACGGGGTGGTGGGTGCTGGCGTCGTCGTGCCCACGGAGATAGTGCCGTAGTGCCGGCGTTATGCTGCATGTCCGAAGGCCGTACTTGCGCAGTCGCTCATAGTGCAGGAGATGCTCTGTCGCAGCAGAGGAAGGGGCGGCCGAGCATCCGTCACAGCCGTGCTGCCACTGCAAGCGTGGCGGCAGGGAGCACTGGAGGGCGGGCGGTTGCTACAGTGACACTGGATGCCACCCATGAATGTCGAAGGAGAACCCTGCACACAGTTTGTAATTAAGAAAAAAAAAATATGATTAATCAAATAATAACAATAACATAGTAAAGAGGGCTACCAAAATAAATCGGAACTACTTGTGATTCAGTAATGACTAATTAGCAAGGGCGATCCTTCGGTGAAACTTTTTGGAGAATAGTGCAATAAGGAAAGTGTATGTACCTTGGATTAGTATCAGAACTTAATTATCGGTATTGTTCCTTGCAGCTTCTGGCACTGCCTCTGCAGCTTCTTGCTGCTACCCGTGACATCTAGCCTTTGAAGTGACCTCGGGAGGCTGCCCTCGTGCAGCGACCGGAAAGCAGGACAGTATCTGATCTCTAGTATCGTCAGTGAACTTGGAAGGCTTCCCTTTGGTAGTGACCGGAAGGCCCTGCAACTATCTATGCGTAGTTTCATAAGTGAGCTTGGGAGGGTGCCCTTTGGAAGCGACAGGATGCCGTTACAGCCCCAGATATGTAATTCCACCAGCGAACTTGGAAGGCTTCCCTTTGGTAGCGACCGAAAGGAGCCACAGGACCAGATATCTAACCTATTGAGGTTGGGAAGCCCATTTAACCCTTCTGGCAGGGACTGCAGCCGAAAGTACTGCACAATACGAAGAACCTCGAGAGAGGTGAGCATCTGCAGGGCCTCTGATTGCTTCATTGTGAAGTGCTCCAAATCGCCATTCAGACCAAGCAATAGCTCGGTGAGAGAGGAAGAGAAGTGGCCACCGATGGGCACAGCAACGACGCCTCCTGCTTCCCCATCCGTATCGAGCCCCTGCAGCCTAGAGCTATGTTGGGGAAGAACTTGTTCGCACATCCACGAAGGCTCCGGGACATCAAGTAAGTTGTGCGCTCCCGAGATATATAATTCCTTGAGACGGCCTTGGGCGAGGAGATGCCACAGGTCCTCAGATCTGAGACCCTCACAATCAAATAGGACCAATTTGGTCAGATTTGTGAGAGGAGCCAGCATAAGCATGCCATCCTTCACACCACCAAGCTCGAGGGACTGCAGGGAGGTCGGGAAAGGGCAGTAAAAACAGGGGAGCGAACTGGAGGATAGAAGCATGGGGCAATACGATATACTCAGTGATCTGAGAGAGCTCTGATTTTGGAGCAACTCCTTTAATTGGAGAGGTAAAGGCAGCTGTCCTGCTGCTGCAGCATCTATTTCCTCTGCTCCTCTTGCCTGCTTGTTATCACACCTCCGTAGTTCCAACGTCGACAGGTTAGGAAAATAAGAGATTAGCTGTACCAGTTCTTTCACACTGGCACCACAATCTGATATCTTGAGCTCTTCAACTAGAAACTTGAATGGAGAATCGTTCTCACCTTCAGTTGGCCACAGGACACTAGTAAAGTCTCTTATCTGTAGGATCTTCAGAGAATTTAGCAGTTGCAGGTGATGTAGAGGCACAGGTGAGCATTGACTGATCTCAAACTCCTTTACTCCACTAAGATTACTGAAGACCAATACATTCCAGAGTTCACAATCAAGAACACCCTGACGGAAATTTACACTCATTTTCTGTTCATTTTTATTGTAATCTAATTCTTGAATACTCGCACCAACAAACCACAGTTTAGCTTTTGACAGAGAACAACTCCAAGGAATTGGTGGCACTGAAACTAGTTCCTCACATCCTGAACTAGAGATCAGCTGAAGGATGGGAAACATGTGTGGAGATGGCAGCTCTATAAGTTCAAAACAATACTCAATAGTGAGTACCTCTAGCTTAGAGAAAGGGCAATTTGCACTCCATTTTTTCAGAGTTGCTATGTTGACAAGTTCTAGCCTCTTCAGATTCTGAAAGATTTGGCCTGCGACGCTTGGGCGCTCTTCACCAACCATCAACAACTCTCCTAGCGGAGGTGGAAGGCTTTTCCAAGCTATGCCTTCGAGACAAAGGCATTCCAAATTCTTAACAATGTAATCTGTGCATAGCCAAGTAGGGTATGTGTAACCTCCATGACCGCTAATGCACACTTCTTGAAGATTATTGTGTGGCTTAAGGCATTCAAGAACCTCTTGTTCTTTTTTTGGGTTCCTATTAGACTGGTTTCCATCCCAACATAACAGTAACCGATTTAAGTGGTGCATGTGGACTAATTTGGTTTCTTCCACTTCTGTTGTTGCTTCAACCTTTTCGAGATTATGAATCTCTAGAGACCCTTGGAGTTGTAGCAATTGCCTTAATTGATTTAGTTCAAAGCCATGTTTTTCTCTTTTGACCTCAAATCTCCTTAGCTCTTGTATAAATTTTAGTTTCCCAACCTCAAAAATTTCAGAATGGTAAGAACCATCTTTTACAAGTAAATGACGAATTTTCACAAGCTTGCTCATCTCTCTTGTATGACCAAAATAATCACATTGTTTTACATCTAGGACCAATAGGTTATAAAATCTTGATATACTGCCAACTAGACTTGTTTGATTTGATACATAACCCTTGATCCGTAAGTAACGAAGATGGACTAGTTGTGAAAAACTAGGCAACAAATCCTCCACATCATAAGATGCTCCAGATAAGAAAATGACATGAAGGGCTTTTGCTTCACGAAACATATCACTAAATATCTGACAAAAACTTCCATGGTGATCTCCAAATAACATCAAAGTACGTAGGTTTCTAGCTTTCAATCTTTTACCAAGTGTATCAAGGCCTTTCTTACAATTTTCAAAGGTTGCTTTGTCCTGGACATCTGAGTTATTTATGATGATGGACATGTGATGTATACAAGCAGGAATCTGTACGGACCACACATTAGAGCCTTGTATGCTAAGACATTCATGTGCTGAAACATTTTCTTGCCAAGTCATGAAGTACGCCCTCCATCCGGTAAAAACGCTATTGTAGGGTTTAAATTTTTCCAGAAAAAAAATGCACACGTTTAACCGCTGGCAGCACATCCGCACGTTTCCATCCATTTTTTGTACGCGTGGAGCCTTCCCCTCCACTCGTTACGATTTTAAGACTCCCGTAGGGGCTCCTAACAAGCGAGCTGAGGCACGGCGGACGCCCCGACCTGGGATACGGACAAGAGATGGAATGGCAGGGGTGAACTTTCTAGGGTATTATTGTAATTTTACATGGATCCTTGATAACCGTGCACAGTCCTACCATTGCACTTTTTACTGGATGGAGGGAGTAGGTCATGTATAACGTAATAAGGATGGGCATCCCCCTTTTTTTCCTCTTGGAAGAAACCGTGACTAACCAAGTCACTTAAGTAACCTAGTCCAATATCTTCAATTCTCCTGTTTTCTTCATCAGGACCTAACAACCCTAGTCCCATCCACAAGTGGATTAACTCTTCCCTCCCAAATTCATAATCTTCGAGGGGAACAAGGCACAATAGGAAAAACATTGTTGTAGATGGAAAGGAAGATAGTTATAGCTAAGCTTCAATGCTTTGGCATAATATCATCATCATTGGCTTGATATTCCCATTCTTTACTCTCAGATACTCTTCTCCAATGGTCTATAGTTAGTTCAGTTTTTAGTAATCTACCAACAGTTTTTTTACTGCAAGAGGGAAACCTTTCAATTTCTTCACTATTTCCCACCCAACATCACGCAAATTAGCATGCCCTTCCCATGGTTGTTTTTCATCAAACACACATGCTTCAAAGAAATGCATACATTCTTCATCATTTAAAGCGTTCCAATCTTATTGGATTACTTGTTGTTGTAACCAATTGTGCCACCTTCGGAATTCTTGTTGTGACTATTACCATGTTACCTTTTGTTTGCACTTTCTTAAATGGGGCTAGTAGTTTTTTCCATTCATCTTCATGATATGTCCACATGTCATCAAAGACAAGCAAAAACTGTTTGGACTGTAATCTCTGTTCAATCAACTCTTCAGCACTCTCATTTCCTTTTTCATTGTCAAGTTTAGGGATTTGTTTTACGACTTCTTGTGCCAACCTACTTGCATTGAAATTCGAGAGACGATATCCATAACATGACTTGGAAGTGGCTCTTCACTTCTTGATATATGTGTTGTGTGAGTGTTGTCTTCCCAAGACCCCCTGGACCAACTATTGAAAGCACAGTGAGATCACCGATGGCCTGAGATTTAGAGGTTATTCCATCTATGACATCCTTTTTCACTTTATCTCTTCCATATAACTTTGGCTCTATAATTTGTGGAGTCGTAATTCTGGTGGTTTGGTTCAAAGAAGTGCCCCGCAGCCTGTGGTACCTTTGGAGGCTATGGTTCCCAACAGCTCTAGATCAAGAATAGCGGAGACCTTGGCACGTAATGGCTTGAGATCATCTACTAGTTGCACCAGCCCGGTTGTTGGACAAGGCCACCCTATTAAACTTGGGCTTTGGTTTTCTATGATGCTTTGGCACGTAGCAAAGACAAGAGCATGAAGGGAGCTTCACCATCGACGACGGCCCCGGCCGTGTGACTAAGATTGAGGACGAGGCCCCGAACAAGCCCCCGGGCATCATCATCGATGGTCTCATAGGTCCCCCGAAGCTCGTCCCGACGCTGAAGTACTCCGGCTCATCCAGCGTCATCCGCGTCATAAGCTTTTCTGGCGGAGCTCCAGCAGCCAGCCGCCCCAAGGCAGGATTGTGGACATCCCCGCCACGGGAGTTGTTCAAAGCATCCCCTCGCGCTGCACAGGAGTTCCGCGGCTTGAGGGCGCGGATGTTGGGGCCTAGCTCCGAACACGCCGCCCATGACTCGAGGAGGCCGCCGAGACAGGAGGCCCGCGCCTTCCCCACCGCCCCAGCGCGGTGAAGTGGATGAAAAGAGGTTTACGACGCTGAAGATATCGAGTCCCTAGGCTGCTGCGCCGGGGCCTCAGCCTGCACAAGCACGAGTTCGAGCGCCTAGAGCTGCACCGAGAGTCTATGAGCACGGATCAAAGCGGAGGAACAGCAATCTGAAGTGGCAAATGTGTCACGGAACTCTGTGGGAGGGTTGCGAGAAACCAGAGTGGCCGTGGAAGATCAGAGGTGACTCGGAGGAGGAAATATATAGAGGCTGCCCGCGCATGCATTCTGCTGTGCTGCGGCTGTGCTCAGGCGGTCAGGCCTGAACGGGGCTAGGAATATATCATGCAAATAAATTAAGCAAGGTATCAAATGCAGTCCCCACCAAAAGAAAAGAAAAAGTAAAGGAAAATAGAATACAAATCGCAGCAGCAGCAAGAAATGAAAAATGGCCAAGCTAGGCACAAACATTTGCTTGGCCCCTGGTAGGCACAAACAATGCCGACATCACACATTTGGAATAGGCAAACAAACTACAAAGAAAGCAACACCGTGAGAGCATGAAGCAACACAAGGAGGGCATCAGATTTGCTTTGTCTTTGAGGTTCATGTATGCTTGTACAACACACGGATACTCCTTCCATGCGACTGCATGCAGGCCGCCTGATGCATACGATGCATGCATAGCTGCTGCGTAACATCATGCGCGAGCGGTGGCAGCGAGCTCAATTCATGTCGCAACTTTCAGCAATCTTCTTGCTTTGCCAGTTGTCACACTTCACCAAAACAATGTCACACTGCTAAATCTGGCAGCCTGAAGTATGGCTGATCCATTTTGCACACCACCGAGTAACGGTAAACCCAAAAAACCAGAAACAGAGAAAACTTGTCAAACTTCATCTCCATTCAGCTGCTACTGACACAGTAGCAAGTTTTCTCCCGAACTGCTACTAAAGCAATTTTTAAAAAAAAAACTTTTTTGACCTGCCTCTTTGGAGAAAGGAGGCATCTAAACTCTCTTTTGAAAGTTAATATTAATAACACATCCTGGAAAAAGAATAATGGATTTTGTTTCTCACCCTGACCATCATGTAGCAGTTGATCCAGGCTCAAGCCTTCAACCATTCAGACCTTGACACCAAATCCAAATACTGAACATGTACGTTTCAAGATAATGAAACAGAACAGCTATCAGAGAAATGAACCGTGCAACTATACTAAGTAACAAATGGAATACCTAAGGTTTGTTTAACCTCACTAGTCACTACCCAGCATGAATCAATGACCAAGTAGAAATCTCTCAACTGTATTATAGATATTATTTTGTTTTCAGGTGTGCTATAGATATTCGGTTTAACTTAAAGAACACAATGTATACCGTTGGATGTGGGCGCGCGGAGCACAGTCGCGTACGAATTCCATGAACCGGCGGCGGAAGCTGGGGCCGCAGACGATGCGGCGCCAGCGCTTGCAGACGAGGCCGGTGGCACGCGGAGGAGGAACTCTCCGACGACGCCGGCCGGCAGCTCCATACTGCTTGGTCGGGCGCAGTCACCCAGTTCCGATCCAGCTCGGGAGGCCACAGCGGCGGAGGGATAGGAGGGCGAGATGTGGCATGCTGTACCAAGTCTAAGGCGAGCCGCGGCAGAGCGAGGAGGAGGAGAGGAGCGGCGCAAGCGCGAGACGGAGGCGTGGGCGGCGGAGAGGTCCGGGCAGAGTGGCGGCGCAGAGTGGCGGCGCTGCCTGCTGCTGTGACACCGGAGATGGGCTGCGAAATGGGCCGTTCCTTGGGCCTCAGCTTCTCGCGTGGAGAGGCAGGCCTTCGATTTCGAATTTTCGATTGCTTTCCGTTCCATTTTTTCTGCAGGCCCAGTCAGGCAGGCACAGCCCACAGCCCACAACCCACTGCGGTACCAGGTTGCTCCGGGCTTTGGTAGCAGGCCCAGACAAGTAGGCACAGCCCACTGCGGTACGCATATATATAGATATACAAGTTTATATAACACGATTACACGAACCTTCTTTACTCTGAATTTGGTCTTAAGAATTTTGTCCTACATGTTTTAATCCAATGCTAGTTTCTTCAGGAACTTGACTGACGAACTGAACTCTAGTAGACAAACAGAGCTTGGTATAGAGTATTCTCATCAATTTCAGTTGAACTGATATCATAGTTTCTTGCAAACGGTGTCTGATGGTAAGCTGTGTAACAAAGGGAGGCGGCAAGGGTAGAGAAAGTGGAACTGATTTCAAGATTGACAGACTTATGTGTGAGTATACATGTTGCTGGTGACATGAGACGGATTGGTGGTGGCTTCTCGTCCCTCGCGAACCTGTAACTTGCAATTCTATGGAAATCTTAAGGGGTTGCGTGGCATACTGAACTCTGTGGTCTGTTGATGCCAACCCTGCCAGATCCCCCAAATTACACCAAATCTTCAGGCGTCATCACTGATTTCAAGTGCATTCAATCCTGGCATGCCTGCAACCCATTAGCAGTGACGGTAAGTTCTTATGGTCATTCACGTTTACTGTCGTGCTATGGCTGATCAAGACGGCACAACACCTGGCAACGAGGTTCAGTAACTTTGAGGGCACTCATAATACATCTGTAAAAGTGACTGGTCCATGTCGTACACAAAGGTTTAATAAAAACTATAGTATAGCGTATTTACTGGTGACCAATAACTGCTTCGATCAAGCGTGAAAGATTGGAAACGCAAACTGAACTTTGTTGTCAAAGTCTGACAGACCCCAAAGCGGTCGCTGTTACGCTTCAGTAAATTGGTATTCAGTGGCTACCTGATCACAGGTTCTTTGTCTGAAATGTGCAAGAAGGCAGTGCATTTTTATATTAAGTACAAGAAAGTATGGATACCAATTTCTGGAGCTCATATTGTCAATACGAGGGGTTAGGGGAGGTGTGTCTAAGTAATCTGTACAGGATGACGACGAAGAAATCTTCGGTGTCTCTGGAGTTTAGAGAGTAACCTAGCGAAGATCCAAGTGATCTTTTTTGTTTGAGCCCCACTTCCTATAGAGAATGGAGGACAATTACAAGAGCAAGTTGGTTAAGAAAACAACACGATGTGCACAATTTGACACAATCCTTTTACGTGGAAAAAAGTCCTCAAAGTGCGGAGGAAAAAACCACAGGACCATCACGGTCTACTACCAAACTTTCCATTATACGAGGATGATGGATACAAGTTGTCATTACAATATCTAGAGACTACCGGAAGCTGAAAACCACCATTGTAAAACCCTTGCACCACCAAAATAACCAAAATATCCTCTCAATTTAGGTTTCAGTTTTCTTTCCCAACTAAGACATTAAAGTATTGCTCCCAGTAACCTCGTGGGTGTTATGACATGGATGTGGCTTCATAAGAAAGAGGTTACACTTGTTAACCCTGCAGAAGAGGGCACACCAGCAATCCACTGAATCACTGTATCCAAAACGTGTGCTGAATAAAAAGCAACAACTAATTCCAGGAGTTAGCTACCTTCACAAAAATGGCAAATCCGTACCAGGTAACCAATGGAAAATGTAATTTTGAGATGTTCTTCAATATTCACACCCACTGAACCCTAACAACAGTGTTAAACCCCACTTATAGCACACTTCCATCTTGATTTCGAAGGACTTGCTTCATCAGGTTTGAGTTTCTTATTTCGTGGACTTGCAACATCAACTTCTAGTTCCTCTTCTGTAGCAACTAATCTCGGTGCTGTAGAGTGTAGAAAATACCAAATATTAAAAATAAGATCTGCTGGTTGTGGAATTGATATTCCATCGTTCAACATTTAACTACCAACCAATCACATGTTCCAACAAGTTGCTCAGCTAACAAAGCAACAATAACAATAACCTATAATCTCAGCTCCACCAGTTAATAAGTTGCATAGATCATTAAGAGAAGATAGGCTTAGATCTCCTGGGGATCCTTCCTTTGCTTAACACGCATAGCATTATCAATAGAGTCTATCTAATTAACTAACAATCAGCCGACCAAGGGTACACACCTAAAAAGAGTGTAGAGTAACAACTTTAATACTATTTTTTTCAGCCTAAACTTTTTGACACCATCATGTGTCTAATAGATGAAAAATATATAAATAAATTCCTAGATGTGATTAGACATTGGCCCATCCCTGGCCATGTGCCCGGTGGAGTGATCCCACAGGACCTGAAGTAACATGGGAAACCAAAATTTAATCTCTTTACTAGTTAGTATTATTAGTTATTAGAATCTTATTGTGTCCTACAGTTAATTTTTTCTTTTATTATGGGTCAACATTCCACAAAGAGCACTGTAGTTTCCTTGGTTCCACTCAATATCTTTTCCAGATTCAATTATTGTGGAACAATAGATTTCCATTTTTTCTATGAAAAGAATAACAGTCCTAATTCTCCTCCCTCTCTGATTAATCTGTGATTCTCCCATAAAAATATCTTTGGAGATAATGGTTCGCCCCACTCTAAAGTCCAATCACATCACCAAATATTTATTTATTTAACTAATTCTGTGCGCAACTGCACATACTGTTTCTACTCAATCTAATTTTTTCTTTCTCACATCTAGGCTAGAATCAATTAATAAAATGGGATCAAAATTGCATTGATAGATCCAGTGTTGGCTATGATCATGATGACAAGAAAAGAATGTGTGAAAAGTTTAAGTTGACACACTTATGTAGTGATGTTGAGGCTAACCTCAGATATAACGTTGATGTTATTAATTTGATATTTTGAAGTTGTAGTAGTTCATTGGCTAAATTACCCCCAAGTGCAAAAATTTTAGGGTCCAAATTAGAGTTTGGCACAGGCCCCCAACTTTCAGGGGTAGCTAGTGTCAGATTGTCTGTAACCAAAATAAAAGGTATAGGTAGCATAACAAAGTTGAAATCTATCTTACTTTTATCAATTTGCTGAACACATATAGTACCAGTATACTTCCATATTTGCACGTCAGTTATTGAAAATTTGCACGTTACTAACATTGGCAAATCACAAACCAAACAAAGTTGTACCTGGGGCCGCAGACGATGCAGCACCAGGGCTTGCAGACGAGTGCGGCGCGGACTAGGCTCGCGGGATCGGCCGGTGGGAAGCGGAGGAGGATCTGTTCGACGACGTCGTCCGGCAGCTCCATACTGCTTGGTCGGGGCACGGTCACCCGGCTCCAGCTCGGGAGGCCACAGCGGCGGAGGGCGACCGCGGGAGGCGGAGAGGAGCGGCGCAAGCACGAGACGGAGGCGCCGGAGAGGTCCGTCGGAGTGGCGGCGCTGCGTGCTGCGGAAGATGGGCTGCGAGTGAGTCAGGTTACCGGAGATGGGCTGCGAATCGGGCCGTTCATTGGGCCTCAGCTTAGAGAAGGCCTTCGATTGTGTTCCGTTGCTGCAGGCTTTGGTAGCAGGCCCAGAGCCCCAGACAAATCAGGCACAGCCCAAATCTTCAGGAATGGTGATGCAAGATGAGATCGAAGAATGTCTTCAGGAACTATGTTCTGATGAAGAGCCAAGTGGTCCAAGTCTGGTAGACAAACAGAGCTTCATATATCGAGTGTTCTCATCAATTTCAGTTCAACTGATATCATAGATTCCTGCAAACGGTGTTTGATGGCAAGAGTGGCGAGGGGAGAGAAACTGGAACTGATTTCAAGATTATAACAGACTTGTGTGGGAATATACATGTTGCTGGTGACATGAGACGGATTGGTGATGGCTTCTCGTCTGTCGCGAACCTGCTGTATCTTGAAATTCTATGCAAATCTTCAGGGGTTGCGTGGCATACTGAACTCTGTTGTCTGTTGATGCCAACCCTGCCAGACCCCTCAAATCTTCAGGCTTCATCACTGATTTCAAGTGCATTCCATCCTAGCCTGCTCACGTTTACTGTCATGCTATGGTTGATCTGTGATCAGGTCATGCTATGGTTGATCTGTGATCAGGACGGCACAACAGGTGGCAACGAGATTCAGTAACTTTGAGGGCCATCATAATACATCTGTAAAAGTGACTGGTCCATGTCGTCATGGAGAACATAGCAATGTCATTGAGGGTCATAGTAATCTGTAAAGGATGATGCAGAAAGTAATCTTTAGTGTCTCTAGAGAAGGTTAGAGTAAGTTAGTGAAGATCTTAAGTGCTCTTTTTCTTGTTTGAGCCCCACTACCTGTAGAGAATGGTGGAGGACATATATAAGAGCATGTAGCTTTAAGAAAACAACACAAATGTCCACACTTTGACACAATGCTTTTACGTGGAAAAACCTCCTCAAAATGAGGAGTAAAAAACCACGGGACCATCATGGTCCACTGCCAAGCTTTCCATTATATGAGGATGATGAATACAAGTACTCTTTTACAATATCTAGAGATAATACCAGATCTGAAAACCATCATAGTAAAACCCTTGCACGACCAAACATAACCACAAATGTAATCTTGAGCTAACAGGAATTAACCACTTAGCCAACAGAAAGGTCACGCTGTTGAATCTGACAACCTGAAGCAGCCAATCCATTTTGCACTCTGCTGAACAATGGCAAAGCAAACTCACAAAATCTCTCTCAAACTTGATGTTCCCGCACAGCACCGATCCACTAGTTTTACTGCAGCTCAAGCAAAACATTTTTGACTAAACTTCTTTCTTTTTTCCTTTTTTGAAACTTCACTAAACTTCTTTCTAACTCCATCTTTGGAGCAAGGTGGCATCTAACTGTATGTGCGAACATGTTTTTCTCCCTTTTGAATCCCAGTATATTTTACATGATTTACCAACATGCCAGCTCTAGGCTAGTTGATGGTGCTGCAATGGAAGTATGAAAAAGACACTTCTCGCACTTGCACCATTGCTGCTTATTGTAAATCTACTATGAGAGCTTCACACCTTCTAACTAGCTAGACACCATGCATTAAGTGAACAAACATACATGTATAAGTGAACAAAGTTCATGTTAATAATGTGGACAACAACTTAAAATGACACCTGATTGCTCATACCATTCCTCCTTTCTTTTTGCATTGTCGCTTTTTTTGTTGCAGCAGTATTCCTCAGTGCTTGTGATGTAATAAATGTCACTGACTCATTACTATCTTTATCATTTGCAAAAAGTGATCTGTTGGCGCTACGAGTGAGGCGACTATGTTGGATACTCTTCTGTTTGCTCAACAATACACTGTCTGCTGCAGTCTGTAAAAACCAAAAGATTTGAAGGAGCAATCACCACTTAGCAATTCTAAGAACTTGTTCAACTGTAGGTGATAATTTTGAAGTATATTACCTGTTGCACATGTTCTGATCCTTGGATGGGAGTGAGAACAACAGTAGGTTCACTATGTGTGTGTAGGGTAGATTTTGTACCAGCCCGCATATTTAAAAAAAAAAAGGATTCACACATTATGCCGAATAAAAGTAGGTATCCATTACATTGCAGTTTGCATTTATCAAAAAAAAAAAAAACTTGTGCTAAATCTGCACCTTCATTTCCACTAACCCTATTTTCAATACCAGTAGCATTATTTGTGAAGGATGAGTGGTTGTTTCTGCAGGTTGAGAGGCTGTTGTGGTTGGTGCAGCATTCTTGCATTGGAGTTGTACGGAGAAACATTAGCAATAAATCTTTACTAAAATCAATGGTGTTGGAAAGAATGAAGAAGTACTATTATTACCAAAGGCGGTGCTTGATTGTGTTGTTTCATTAGTGAAAAGAACTCTTGCCTTAGTTCTTCTCTAAGTTCTTCTCTAAGCTCTTCTCTAATCTTGCTACTTGTACTCTCCAATTGATGTTGCAGCTGCTGAATTTTTTCCTTGTCGCTCTCCCTCTCAGCGGCTTGAACGGTATGCTGTTCTTTTAACCTCTCTACCTCAGCTTGCATCTCACTATTTTTCTGTTGGGCTGCTGCTGCTAATGCAGATGCACGAGCTTGCTCTTCAATTCGTTCATTCATAAGTTGGCTTCGGGTCGGATACTTTGCCAAGTATCCATGTCCAGGACCTTTCCTGCTCCTGCATCCAGTGGTTTCCTTGTAGGTTTCATGAAGAATGTGTCTTTCTTGTTCTTTTGAAATCACAGAACCTTCCAACTCAATTCTCTCTACAACTTTGGAGAAGGCGCTTTCCTAAATTTAAGAACACAATTAGTGTTTTCAACTTCAGCAAGTAGCAACAGCAGTTCCAGTTCAAGTTTAATAAGAATTGGGTAAAATGGATAATTTGGAAATCAACCTGTATCAGTTAGATTCATATACTGATTACTTTCTCAAAAAAAAAAATCCAAAGTCCATGTTAATCATGCAAATATGATTCCTAGCAAAGCATGTTGAGAGGTTAAAAGCAATCGACAATTGAACGCTAGCATTTCTGAGATATGTATGACATTTTGGAGATAAATGAATAAAACATGATATGAGAACATACATCACTGGACACTCGTTTACTGAGTAGTCCAGCTCTATTCAAATCACTTTAAAGAACATGACTTAACTAAATAAAGCATCTAGCATAAGCAACTTGCTTTCCAGCAAGCTCCTAGAAATCTAGGCATGCAACAGCTGTACAGAAAATAAATGATATGTGGAGATGTACAAGGGCAAATGACTTGCAAGAGGACATTCTGGAAAGCTTATAAAATTCTCTAGATTTCATATTCAGACATCAAAGCATGATTTAGAAATTAAGTACTTCGAAATAGCAGAATTACAGAAACTACTCTGCTGAAACAGAGAGCACCAAAAAACTGGGAGGTAAATTCAATCAGCTGTAGCTTTCAAACCACTAGGCCAAATGAGCTCAAATTTGAACAGTAGCTAGATATGAAGGTGAACTTTGGTATTCAAATGTTTCCCACAGAAACCAACTTATCAAGGTGAACTTCTCTAAGTCCCCAGATCTATCCAGATGGTCACTTAAAGAATTAATGATGTTCCCAACTTACAGATAAATGCATCCAAACCGAACACAAGGACAAGGAGATGATGACCTTTTATCACCCAATCAGGGCATGTACGACCATCAATATAATAATTATTTTATATATAAATGCAAAATCACTAAGTACTAATGAACAAAGTAGCACTTACATATATTTCCTTAGCAGCATCAGAAGACCATCGGCCGTCCTTGGTGCGTGTACTCCTCCAAAATGTCAATAAGGTGTGTTTATGCCTTTGTTTTTTAATGGCAGGGAGCCGATGGAATAAAGATTGAGATCCAACAAACTGGGTTCATGTAGAAGAACACAGTGAAGTTCATGAAAGAGATCTGGAGCCTCTTCAGTGCACAACAGAATGCCAGTGGGGTGACAACAGTTTCAGAATGAAAACGAGGCTGAGATATATATATTTTGCAAATTATTAGGTTTTGTATTAGATATATCTTTATCACAAGCAATATTCTGTGCCCTGTTTTCTGCCATGCAAACGAATGTTTTGAAAGCTTACTTGAAGATCTCAAAGGCATGTTTAAGAACTTAGGCACAATGTAAATTAGATTGTTAATGTGATGTGACAAATAACTTTATTATGCCTTACGCAAAAGTATTTTCCCGGATTGTATAAATGCTCAACTATAATTGGGTAAGAGTTGAACTATGGACAAAACAATTGTCATTTGTACTAGTTATATATAGATAGACAATTTGGAGGTTGGACATGAACTGATTCAAAGGTTCACAAAAGGGTAAAAGGCAATAGCACGTACCAAGATCAAGATCAAGATCAGATGCAGATGCTGTCGACCATCGATCGTCGTCCTCGTGGTCTCAACTCGTGGAGCCCCTGCCTCAACGTCTGGTGCTGGATTGCTAGTCACCGCCGGCGCCGTCCTCTGGATCGAGTAGGTCGCGATCGTGAAGAAGCTGCGGCGTCGGGCACAGGCGCTGGCGGCTGGACCGATCGAGCCCTTGTCTCTAGAAACAAATGACGTACGATGCGTGATGGGCCACGATCAACTCCTTGCCTCCAGAAACAATGTCGTATCCTTGTTGATGCTTGATGGGCCATGTAATTACCTAAAGGGTATACGACATGTCCTAATGGGCTGGGTTAGCTTATGCACGCAGTCAAAAACATGATTAGATAATAGTCTAAAAGTAAAAATATACTAGTCCATGCAACAATCTATAACTAGTGTAGTGGTTTGTCCACAACTTGATAGCCCTAAGGGCACATGTTCGACTCCTCTACTTGACCTAATTATTTTTTAATATTTTTCCTTAAAATTAACAATTGTGGAAGTTTTTTTTTTAATAAATAACTAACAATTTACTTATTAGACGCCCATGTTTTTAAAAACTAAAAATTCACTTATTAGATACCCACAGGGTGTTTTCGTTAGTCAACTTTCTTTCAAAAATACTAGTTGCATCAAACACAAATCTGTTGCAATAGTACTTCATTATTGCATCCATATTCTAAATTGGTGCAATATCACCTACATATTGCATCAAAAATTCAATACTAACCCAACCAAATGTGTCTCGATGCAATAATTGCACCTATTGCATCCCTTGTTCCAAATGATGCGATAGATCACACCTATTGCATCGACAATAAATACTATCGCATCCAACTCTTTTTGATGCAATAATGACCACATATTGCATCACATTCCAAAACTAATGCAATAGCAAACCACGTATTGCATCAGATTCTAGTTTGATGCAAGGGGACGTGATGCAATAGGGTCAAAATTTAGTAGTGATTATATTAACAACCTCTATAACCAAAATCTCTACTGCCTTTTTCGGTCTCTCTCCAAACACAACCATGAAACTCTCTCTCTCTCTCTCTCTCTCTAAATCTAAACACAACCATGAACTAGAACTATAAATAAATCTAGTGAGCTTAACTAACATAAAAATAGCTTTGAGAGGCATTAACTAACCTTCTCAGAGCTAGTAGTAAGGAGTAATGGAAATCGAAATGTCCGACCCGCTCCCTCCCCGACCTGTGGCAAGGGCGACGGCACCGCCGCCGACGCCGCCACCCAGCCAAACCACCCCACGCCTCCCTCCTTCCAACCACAGATCCCGAACCCCGCTCCCGATCTACCATTCCTTGGTGGCCATGAGGTGCTCCCGCTCTTCCACACGTCGAGATCCAGCCGCCAGGTCCGCGGCGGTCGCCTCCCTGACCTCGCCGCCGCCGGTGGGGCCTGTCGCCGGCGAGCCCATCCCCCACGCCCCGCTATCCCCCGCTTCCTCCTCGGCCCCTTGCTCCGAGGGCCTTTGCGCCGAGGCCCTTGACGGCCATGGCGACGCCGCCGGGCTGCCGGCCCAGCCGGGCCGCTTGCGCCCTCGTGGTGGCCGCTGGGGCTGTGGTCCCCAACTCGAGATGTCGCCGCCGCCTCAACCGGGCCGCAGGGGTCCAGCCATCGCTCGCCGGCGACCCACCAGGGGGCCGGGGATGGGCCAGGGCGCGCCGCCGTCGGCTCGCCAGAGTCGCCCGCCGCAAGGCCAGTCCGCGCGCTAGTCGACGCCGACTCCCAGATCTCTCGCCGCTCTTTCCCGTCGCCGGAGCCCGGGTCGTGTCGAAGGCCTGGCGGGCAAAGGGCAGGCCCCCTCTCCCCCGAGGCGGCCCCCTTTCGTCCCTCCTCGGGGAAGACCCAAAGGCCCGCGATGGGTGGATCCGCTCCCTTCTCCAATTGCTCTGACGAGGAGGATGGTTGCGTTGAGCCGAGGCCCCCTACCACCGTGCGGCGCGCATGGTTGTCTCGCCGGGGCCTCCTGGGCTCCGATCGGCCGCTCCCCGGCCACGGATGTCGCGGTCACGGCCATGCCAACCAAGGGGGCCTTGGGCGCCGTCAGGGACCACCACGCGCCATGGCCGGCCTCGCACCGGCCCCCGGCCCCGTCGTCGTAGGAGGCGGGGTGCGGGTTCCCGCACGGCCGCCGCCACCTCCGTTGCGCCGCCGACCTCCCGTGGTGCCTCCAACTACCAGGGGTCTGCACACTTGCGGCTTGGCCATCGCCCGCCGCGACGTGTCCCTCGCACGCCGCCGCCTCGCCCGCCACCTGCGGACAGCCCTCGGCCGCCACCGGCGGGTCCTCCGCCCCTGGATGCCGATGGCTTCACGCCGTTCGAGGCGGCGGCGGCGTCGTCCCCCACACCTCACCGCCCTCGCCGCCGGCCGCCGGTGCCGCCGCCTCGCGCCGGCCTTTGCTTCAACTACCCGGCCGGGGATCACATCGCCGCCCCTCCGTTCGCCTCGCTGTTTCTTCTGCCTTGGCACGAGGCACCGGGCGAGGGATCAGAAGCCGCATCGCCGCCCACCCCACGCCGCCCGCCACGGGAGCTATGCCTCGCAAAAAGCTCGCCCCTCGCCGCGCGGCGCGCCGCCGATCGCCGTGGCCGGGTCGTGGTGCTCGGGAGCCCATGCGGCAGCGGGCGCTTCCTTGCTCGTGGACAGATCCTTTGTCCGACCCTCCGACGCTTATTGACATTGCACCGACATCTCGGCTCCTCGACTCGGGCTGATGGCCCTAACGCAGCCGTGGCGCCGACCGCCTGAGCCGGAGCGCCTATGGGGGCGGTGGAGTCCCCCGCCGGGGGACCTAAATGCTTGACGAAGCTTGTGGTCGTGATGCTCCGCGCCATCGCACGACGCCGCCTCCAGCCGCCGCGCCGATGCAGCCAACTGGTCGGCCGATATTGTGGTGGCGGAGAACGCGACCCGGCCCGCCCATCGCCGACACCCAGAGGCCCTTTGATGCAGACGGATCGCCGCTTCCCGACCCGCTCCGTGTCTTCCGAGGATGAGGTTCTCCCCGCCTCGTTGAGCCCGAGGTCCCTGGCAGCAAGAGATTGAGGATCTCGTGTGCCGCCACGGCCGCCATCGATCAAGTCGGGACCACGCTCGTCGGGCCGCGCACTCCAGCCTCCATGCATACACGGGCGCCGCAGCTGAGCCGCACCGCTCGCGGCCAAGGGCCGCTATTGTGACTTTGCACGCCCAGATGCTCTTGCTTCGAAGCCGGGCGAGGAAGTGCCGATGGGGAGGCGCCGCCGCCGGAGGAGAGGGTCAGAACGCCTTCCGGGGGTGGTATGCCGTCGGCTGCGGCGCCCAAGCTCGAGATGCTTCTTGACGGACAGTTTGACCTCTCCGCCATGGACCTCAACCTGGAGGGCCTCGCCGAGGAGGTCGCCTAGCCTTGCCTACGGCGGGTCGTCTTGTCGCAAAGTAGTCCAAATGTAATCCCCGTTATTAAATCCAGTAGTTGTTAGGTTTCGCTTCGGTAATTGTTTGGTTACCGTGGTGTCTTGTTGTTTGAACTTTATTCTCGCTTTTAATGAAAAACGCAAGAACGGCGTGGTCTCAAAAAAAAAAAAAAAAAATTAACTAACCTTCTTATTAAGCAACCTCCTTCGAAGAAATGAAGGGCAAAACCTCCACCCGATATTTCGCGATTTTTGGACCTCCAGCCTTCGCCGCCGCCAGAAGTTGGCTCGGACGAACAGACTGTCGGTAGAAAGAAGCAGTATTTATAGAGGTAACAGCACAAGCAACAACACAGGTGGGTCACTCTAAAAAACGCCACTGAAAAAGCCTTTTACAACCGCCAGTGCTATTGGTAAGTCTGGCATGGCGCCAGGACAAACCTCCCGTGTGCTAGTATTAGTAAGATCAAGCAGATTAATTAGGAGCTCAATCAAAAGCTTTTGATCAGTAGAGCTCCTCAGGAGTCTACATATATATATATATATATTTCATTGAAGAAGAAACTGCTTCGACCGAACCTCGATATATGCATGGAATGACAATGAACCCTGCAGTTCTAGATAGAGTTTTGGATCCTGATTCCCCACCATTCCGTCCACAAAACAACAACAGCAGTATAATATGTACATATAATAGTATTTTTTTTTCGCGAAGATGTACATATAATAGTATATAACAACCAACGCACAAAATATGGAAATAATGCAACATACAGAGTCAAGAAAGTGCATGAGCTATCACATTGAATTACTACGTACATTACAACAAACCATGTTCGATGAAAAGGAAACATGTTACATTACCCAACTGATGAATAATGCCCACATGGCCACATAGGCAGAACATTATTACCTAATTGAGGATGACCACGTGTACATATATATAGAGAGGGAGAGAGAGCTGCCCTTATGCAATGCCATCTCCGGCGGGTGGCTCCTGGTCGCGAGTAAGGATGCCCGCGTGAGTGAGGAGAGCCCAGAGATGTGTCAGGAACTCCCCACCATGAGCGAGATGCTCCATGTGCGCCTTGGCGTTGTCCGATGGTGCGATGTAGAGGATGGTTTCTACCCAGAACTCGGCCATCACCTTCCAACCACCATCTTGCATGTTTTCTAGCTCCACCCCAAGGCGAAGCCCCTTGGCGAAGATATTGTCAATTGTTGAGCTGTTGATGGCAGCCTCCTGCATTTCTTCTTCTTTTTGGATATGGTTCTGCAGTTCTTCCTTAGTTCGAGTCTTGGATCCCAATGCTTCTCTTGCTTGGTACATTGTCTGGTCGAAGACAAATTTGGTATCTACAGAATTCCCTGGAAGCAGTTCTGGGGCATTGGAGATCAGATATGCACAGTAACATGATATTTTGGTGGCCAGTTCACGGTAGTCATAGATGGAAAGATCCCGAGTCCCCACTTGCTGCGAAGCTCTGCCATGCTGCAGATCTTGTTCGTCGCCACATGATGCGATCCTGCGGTAATCAGTTGCGATGTGCCAAATAAGCAAGTTCTCTGTTTGAGTCTCATTCTGTAATGTCCATGACAACTGTTCAAAAAAATATGGCTGCGCCGCAATGATATTTCCCCATTGGTCAGATGGCCACCACTGGACTTTAGAGATGAAACAATCTGAAGCTTCATAATATCTGGTAACTCAACAAAATGCACCCGGTTGCATGGAAATATATTGCACAAAGTGTTAAGCAAATGAGCAATGAATTTTGACAATAGAAATTTGGTCAGGCTACTGTTAGATTCGAAGGCAAAAGTCCTTCCTTGAACGAAAGAATTTGGAACCTTCTACAACAGAATACTGGCCTAGTTTCTTCTGCCAATGCCTGAACAAGAGGCGCCTCCGCCTACTCAAAAGAACCCGAAATCTTTTGCGGAAGCTTAATGGGATGAAGCTACTGGATTTTCCCGTGATATAGCAGCAAGCAAGCGATACCATTGCCCAATCTGATCCCAGGTATTGTATGAACTGCTGTGCTTCAACTGCAAGGAATGCTACAATAATTATGACAGTGATGGTGACACTGATCGTTCCGGGTATGACAATTATATAACTCTTGCTGCAGTCAAAATTCTGTACTAAAAAGAGTAGTACTCCAACAGCAGATGAGCAAATTATCTTGGCAATAACCATAGAGAAGAAGAGCCCCTCCATCCCAAAGATAATACCATACTTTGTGTAGAAGAAATCGTAGAGGAATCCTAACTCTACCTCGATTACCTTGAATGCCTCCGTGTATTCATCAGTGTTGCTGTCAGATAGCAACCCTTGTAGGACAAACTGCCGTGTCTCCTGAAGGCCAGCTTCAACACATTCCATTCCAAAGAAGCGACGCATCAGCAGGTGAGACAAGGAATATGCGAGGCAGGCTCCTCTGATCTGGGAGCTGCTGACACCATATGGGGTCAAGGGATATTCGTCGTTGCACTTGTCCCAGATCATCTCGACGGTGATAACACCAGCTTGTGGCTGTGGTTGCGGGCGAAACCCCCATCTGTTGATGGAGAAATATCTAGCACCACTGGGGCTGGGGTTGCGAGTTACCATGTAAGGCCACCTTACCATGTATTTGCAGCCCTTCATGGCATTGGCTGGACTGAAGTACGACAAGTGCTCACTGCTGGAATCATCATCACCATCACCTCCTGCTGATCTTGAGTCGCCGTTGGCAGACCTGATGGCATAGTTCTTCATGTAATCGGCAACAACTTTGCTAGGATCGGAGTTGCTGACCATCCAGCTAGCAATCACTCCAAATATCGGGTCAATGAAAACAGAAATAAGGAGAAAGATTACTGGAACTCCCATCAGATAATTATAAGGATGTCGGGCTTGATAAGGTAATACAAAGTACTCTACACCCTCCTTTGGATAGAGCAGTCGAAACAGTATTATGCAAAAGTAGATGTCGCACTGAAGAACATCAATCAGACGCCGCTTCCACTGCTTGTTGTCGTCGAGGTCATAGGCCGTAATGGTGTTGGTGCCGCCAGCGACCAAGAGCAGGGACAGAGCCCATATAGGGTACAACACAACATCGACTGTAGAGGAGTGCATCAACCCAAGGGTGTAGGTAATAAGTGGAGGCAGGAGTGTGTACCCCAGCCACAGCCCGCCGTGGATGACGAAGTTGTTTGTTCGCCGCCGAAGGGATCCACAAAGGATCTGGAAAAACAGCAGCAAGGCAGCAGCCAGTATGAAAAACTGCGACCAGGTATACTGCCCGCAGTGGATGCCCAGTGATATACACTGGCTCATCCTCGCCGCCGTGGGGGTCGCAAAAACCTATGGCTTTCATTTGTTCCATGGAGATCATATCGTCCTTGCAACAATCCCTCTTTTCTAGGTTACTACTATCTGGGAATTGGGACTTTGGTTGTTATTAGGTGGTTTGCCTATGTATATCTATGGTTAAACACATTGGAACAAAGATGTCCGTAAAGACTAAATAAATAGGGGTCTGCTCTGACAAGTTGCTACATCATCATCAACCTCAAAGGCGAACCCACGGCTTGGATAGTACCTTTTTTCAAAGGTGGGTCCCCTGTTAATTTATTCAGCTAGTTTCCTTTTTATAGCCTTGTTGAAAATTTGGTAAGGCCTTATTACACCTTCAACGATAGGAAGAGTTAACTGGCTAGCTCATATATAAACCTAAAAACAGATTAAAAAAAAACAAAAAGTAACCTAACATGTTAGTATAGAAAAGTGAGTGCAGATAGACACATGAAGAGAATAAGAAAATATATGGCCTCATCTCTTCATATAGAATTAACTTATTGTTCTCAATAAAAATATTCTACGAGCTAGCATGGAACCTTGCTTACTGAAGCTTTGCAATGGATAGTGCCTGTGAGCGACTTGGCATGGATTGCTGAATCATACTGTACAGCGCTATAGCCTTTGATGCCTTCTCAAGAAAATGACGTCCACCTCTTTGATGCTAGAATCTATCATAAGCTTTATTCATTAAATATGACCTCTGGTGTCACTTTGTGCGGGTGCCTTTCTTTCTTTACTCTAGTGGCAAACAAAGCATGGAACCTTATGCTTATCATTAAAGCTGACCTGATTCGCCATAGGAGTGAAGTCTGTCATGGACTGCTGTTGCTGATGCTGAAACTATTTACGGCGCTGGCTTTCGGCCATGTATTTCAGGGCCTGTTCCACTGTCTGTTCCCCCTTGCCCCTTGACGCAAAGAAGACACCTAAAAGTAGTAGATATTGTAAATTTTCAATTTTGTTTCAGATATTTGAGCTTCTACTAGGTGCTTCTCAGGGACATTAATTTTTATTCCAATTGGAATCATCTCACGGTGTGAAAAACGTTGGTGGGGATTGGGGAAGGAATTGGGTTCCTGATGCCACTGAAAAGAAAAAGCGTAACATATCGATTGGGCTTACCGGGAAGTGGGTGTTGGGCGGGGCCAAACCACACCGACCGGAGGCCGAGGTCGAATCCGACGACGGAGTCGGTGCCGGCACCGCGCGGCACGCCCGAGCGCTCATAGCTGCGCAGCCGCTCCATGTACTCCACCTCGCCTCCGGCCATAGCAGACAGGCCGCGGCGGGTGGTGCTCTTCTCCCGCAACAGGCCGGGCACGGGGCAGATGGTGAAGGGAAGCAGCGGCGACGGGTAGCGCCAGAGGGCGCGCGGTCGCGGCCGTGACTGGCGCGCGGCGAATCGTGCGCTCGCCTCGGCCTCGCTACAGGGGGCGCGTGTTAGCCGCCGTGTTGGCCCAGCTTTTTGGGGCGTGTTGGCGCCGACTGGTCGGGCGCCGACCAGGGCAAGAGCCCAACAGGCCGCCCAATAGCCCATGTGAGTCGCCTTCCTCCTCGCCGCACCCGCCGACGCCGACCCCGCCGCCCCCTGTCCCGTCCCTGCCTCCGGCGAGCCCCCTAGCGCGCCCGCGGCGGCCCCCCCCTCCTCCCCCGTCTGCTTCCGCCGCCGCTCCTCCAACTCGGGGCGACGCCGCTTTTCTCCTCCAACTGCCCCCTCCAGCGCCGCGGTCACCTCGACGCCCCGCCGCCTACCCTTACCCAAACCGGTGGGTCGAAGCCCGCCGGGAGCGCCCCGCGGCGCCCCCCGCCGCCGAAGGGCTACCACCACCGCCGAGCCGCTGCCGCCGACACGTCGACCCGGCCGCCGCCGGCCGCTCTTTTCTATGGCCGGGAGGAATGGAGGGGAGGGAGGTCGACGGACGCGCGGGGCGGCGAACCCTAAAGCGACGGCGACGGCTGCAAACCCTAAATCGACGGCAGTCGTCCGCGGAGGTGATGGTCGCGACGAAGAAGACGACTCAGGCCGGGCCAGGGCGGGCCAGGCCGGGCTGCGGGCCAAAAAGGCTAAATGCAGGGGTGGTCAAGTTTTCGATTTGGCGCGCCGACTGGTCGGCCGCTAGTATTGGCGTAGCTTTTGGAACTGTTTCTTTCTTTCTTCCTCCCAGGCCTAGTTTCTTTGACTGTTTTTTTTTCCTTTCTTCTTTCCATACCCATTTTCTATTTTTTTTTTCGTGGGCCTTGTTTTTATTTATTTTTTGGGGGGGTGGCTGTGCTATTCCGAGGACTATTTTTTTTCATGTCTTGAGCATTTCATACACAACATAAAAAATTCTCAAGTGCACTATTAAAGTACTGGTGTTCGGTTTTGTGTTGGTTAGAATTTTTTTGACTGACTACACGACATTCGGTTGATTTCTTTTCATTGAATCAACCAAATTTTCAACCAATCAAGAACCGACATGTCAAAACTCAGACTGGTTTTAAAACTAGAAGATATGAAGGAATAAAACATCCAGATTTTGTTAAGGTGAGCACAATAACAAAAATGATTGAAAACTAAAACCCTAGCATGGCGCCTACGACACACTTTTGAGCAGCTGACAGGAAATCCTCTCATTCACACTATAGGCTGGAGGTGGTTGAAGCCGCACAGGGTGACCGAGCCAGGGCTTTGTATGAGGGGAAAATTTGCCGAGTAGCTGGACTGCTGGGAGCGTGTGGTTGAGGCTCAAGCTTCTCGACGAATTAGTCTCACACATTAGGCCAGCAACTCCAGGAGCATCGGCTGCAAGGGGTGCTCGCATGGTGGGAGCTGGAGGTGCTGGAATGGTGTGGCCGGCAGCATATCTTCTATAACAGAACAAACGCAGACGGGTGAAGGTAGTCACATATCTGTAATCTTTGGCACTCCTTGCACCTGTTTGAGTTGATGCTGCACCACTGTAGTGCACAATTGCACGGCTATGTCCATCTTTTGCTGCCTCATCACTCTCACTAGTCTCCTACATTGGTTGACTGAGCTGAAGGCAGCTTGGTTACCTGCACATACAGCAAAGCAACATTACACCATTTAGACTTTGTTGGTTTGAAGTTAGTTAGGAACAATACCATCAAAAGGGTGCTGTGCTTTGGTCTCCCCAAAGTCTATTTTCCATATCTAAAGTTGGAGCAATTACTTAAAGAGAAAAACCATGAACACGTTTTTTTCTCAGCATTCCCATAACACATGAGATGTCTCTGCTCTCTAGAACTGTTACCTATCAGATCCTGTAAGCCTGATCCACATCACTCTGGATCAGCCAAGGAGACCTCAAACACTCGGTGCTTTAGACCCTCACAGACAATCTGAAAACGGAAGGAAGAAATTGAGATATACAGGTAATTCTGATGAGAGCAATGCAAGTCAGCAATTGCTGTGCAGGTGGACCAGCAATGCGGTGTATAACTCAAATAATCTAGACTGTCACAAATATATGTATACGGCTAAGGGATAAGGATACTTATTCAATGCAAGTGTCTTGAAAAAAAAAACAAAAGGTCTCCTAGCAATATAATTTGTTAAGTAATAATAACTAACAGTCTTGAAAATGGTGAGTGCAAATTGTAAGTCACATGAATATAATGGTGGTTAGTTATCATAGTCATAGTTTTACTCCAGCAGTGCAGTGCAGACTCTGAACTGAATGCAAGATACACAAAAAAGTTTCTTCCATCCACATCTACGATTCCTTCCCTTGTTTACTTGAAATATATGATTACTTGAAAGAAACAAATTGTGGTATATGGGACTGTACTAGTGTACTATCAAGACATACAAAACACACAAACATGACTAGTTAAGGTTGCTATCTTGTGCAGTCCCATCATATTCCTGTTGTATAAGTTGCATAAATATTTTTGCAATGTTTCAGAACATAGTAGCTAACAGTGTTTGGACAGTTACTTCTTCTGATGCCTTGAAGATTAGGCTGGTTTCAGTAATTAACCTATAATATGTCCTAATAATACTGTTTTCACCCACCTGTTTATCAGCGAAGGCATACTTACTTTCGAAACCTTGACTTTGCCACTAGCATCGATCCACCACTTGTTTAAAAGAAATATGAAGAAAGCAGGGTGGGCAGAGGGAGGGTTCGGGCGGGAGAGATGAAGCCCAAGCTGAGCAGCTAAGGTTTGCTCCATGGTGTCCCTGCACTACCACTTTTCTTGCTGATGTTCCCGCTGTTGTTCCTGAGAGTTTTACTATTCTTGCTGGCCATCACCTTCATAAGAGGAGACACATAAGTGGATAGGGACACAAAAGGCACAAGAAAAGGTAAAAGTTATCAAGCAACAGATAGCAAAAAAATAATCAGCACTCTGCTGTCATAGTTTAGCCCAAGTAATCATCAATTTATTGATCCAAAAAGTATTGCTCAGTGGGAAGGGCAGATAATTGACAAGTTCATTTGCCCAACAGAACTGAAAAAAAACAATCGATTTTCAATCCGCATGAAGGGTGAGTAGCAGGAAAATATCATTCTGAGAGGAGAGAAAGGAAGTACTCTTGCTTACCAACAGAATTGGGTGTCATCAATAAACACAACCCGTGGTTGCAGGCTTGTCTGTAGCCGGCCAAGTCAAGCAGAGACAGCGGGAAAAATTCAGGACCGATCAACATGGACAGGAAGCAAGACAAACCATAGTGCAAATCAGAAACTAGTTGAGTCTTAACCATGCATGGGAGGCAAAATGACCTATAGATCAGTACAGAGGGAATAATCTTCTGGCAATGGCTTACTGACTTCTGTCACTAATGTGCTATCTAGTTAAGTATGATTGTGTCCTATTAGAAAATCTCATGAATATTGCCTAAGAAGGCCCAATCACAGCAGCCAGACATCGGAATTTCTGTTGATCTGGACACAGCCAAGGAGGCTTTCTGATAAATCCCCACCACAAGATTGTAGGACAATCAACATCGATAGTCTCAGGACCTATGGTGAAGGAAGGCCATGGCTTTGGTCGTAGTGCAGCAACATCACAACAAAATGAACAAATCCCCAATGATATCGATGGCAGCACGGCTTGCATTCAGTGAAACTCCTTGACAGAGCCCACAGGAACACCACATCATAAAGCCTATCAGGATCAATTAAGTTCAGAGCCGTACCTAGAACACACTTTGATGGTGCATTATTCATGATTGTGCATGCCATAAAAGAATTAAAAAATGACGATGGCTCATCATCAGACGTGCTCACGGCCATTAGAACACCAGCAGAGAAATCCAGATAATATGCTTAAGTACCTCATATACACAGTGGCGAAGCCACATTGATCTTGCCTGGTGCCCATGCACCAGGGTAAAAAAAAAAAATCACCACTAGCTAGATAAATTTTACCATGTATTGCTACCAGTTTATAAACATATGCTTAGCAGTGCACCACCGTGAATTTAGAGTTGGCTTAAGCCCTGCATATACAGCAAAGAATGGCTTACTACTCTTCAAAAAGACACTGCAAAACAACTTTATAGATAAGCACTAGACAAAGAATGATATGTAGTTTTTATAAAAAAACAAACACTAGCCCTGCACTATATAGTTGTAATTCAAGCAATTAGACATAATATTATCAGTCTCCACAAGGAATAAGAAATGAGACAAGCACCGAGGTAAGAGCTTAAAGCGTACCAAGACACTCCAGTCTGTTGCAGAAAGAAGCCCAAATTGAATTCATAGAATTGTTTATAGCTATCCAGGTTTTGCAAATACAAACTAACCCATTCAGGTTTTGGAATGACAAACAAACCCGTTCAGGTTTTGCATATATAAACTTAACACTGTTTTTATGTGTGCATTGGTAAATAGAAACTAAGCCATATTTATTTGTAAATACTAAATACAACCTTAAAGACATTTGATGAAGATTTGTAACCCAATCAGTGTACTCCCCGAAATGTGAAAGAGCAGATGGTTTGCAATGATGTGGTCCGCAATGATTTCCTCAGGAGAAATACCAGGTTCAAATGCTACAGGTTGGGAACAAGGCAAACGTGTGAGCAGTCACTTTCATGGTGTATATATTCAGAAAATGTGTAAGACGACATAGAGTGTGTTTAAAAGAAATTGTGCTCTTTCTATTTTCGTGCATCATGTTTATTCACCACAGATGGCATGATATTACAACATCTATCTTGATCATTTGCCCGAATCTTCATGACAGAAGGAATACATGAACATTATTAGCTTTTAGCCTGAAGGAAAACAATGTTGTTAACAATCCTTTAAATGGACCAAGGAAAGGGACAATTCTTGTCACTAAGTACAAAAACAATAGGTATTGTATCTTTGTTTACACCATAGTTAAAGAAGGGTAATTAATCAAATCTTATAACACCGCTATTGGAGTAGTTCCAGCAGAAATGGATTAAGCTAAGATTTGGGTCTCGGTGTCACGGAGCAGTCAAGGAAGGAAAGGCTAAAACCAGCCAATTATATGGCTCTGGCTGTAGCTACGTAGTAAACAAATAGGAAGCATTAGAATAATAATCAAAGCGTTGCAATATGCAATATGTCGAACACCAATGGCAGAAACTGTGTCGGTGTCACAGAGCAAGCAAGGAAGAGAAGGCTAAAACCAACCAATTATATGCCTCTGGCTGTAGCTGTGTACTAAACAAATAGGAAGCATCTGAGTAATTACCAAAAGCGTTGCCATATGCAATATGTCGAACACCAATGGCTGAAACTTGGAGGCCCTACCAATTAAAAAAAACAGACAATGTAAAACAAAGTTACAAATAAGCTAAATGGGAACACAGATAGACTACTACAGTATATATAAATGGGAATCAAACCCAAAAGGTGAGGAATGATCACATAAGATTGCATAGTTATCATAGTTGGTGGTAATAAAATGTTTTGAGGTCAAGGCAGCTGCACTATAACAGTTCAATTTAAACCTGTATGATGTTGCATCGTGCTCTGAAGCTTCAGACCTTAAGAACCCATGTCGCTTCAAGTTCAGTGAACCCTAACAAAATTTACTAACTGAAGGTGCAATCCAAACTACTCAATAATATTAGTATGCAAATTCATGACAGTTTAGAAAGAACTAACTGAAGGTATACTTCCCTAGCTTGTAATAAAGACTAAAGAGAGTTTTCAACATTCTTAAAAATCAAGTATACATTGATTTATTCACAAGAAACATTCACTGAGAACATCGATTTATTTATAATAGAACATCAAAATACACATGATAGAACATGTGAATAATGACCGAGAACATAGAGAACATTCTGAGAACATCAATTTATTTATAATAGAACATCGAAGCACGCATGATAGAACATGAGAATAATAACTGAGAACATAGTAGAGATATAAACCGAAAACATTCACTGAGAACATCAATTTATTTATAATAGAACATCAAAACACACGTGGTAGAACATGGGAAACATGTCTGAGAACATAGAGGCATAAAACTGAAAACATTCACCGAGAACATTAATTTAGTTATAATGGAACATCAACTTATAACTAGAAGAACATCAACTTATAACTAGAAGAAAATCAACTCTTTTCTAGAAGAACATCCACTGCTTAAAGGCAAAACATGAAATTGTTATAATCACAACTTACATTACATCATTGAAGGATATCTAAAAGACTATGCAATCCTGTGAGACAAACTTACATGTTCACCAATGAGCTTTCTTCTAATCAGCTTCTCAGCCATGAGTGCAACAAGTGGGAAAACTGATAAAGTGAGGCTGCAATTCACAGATTGATTAGTCCTATAAGGCTAGGCTTACACCTCTAATTTGAAACCCAGCTGAATAAAAAAAAAAAGATAAAACTATCTACCAGCACATTAGAAGGGGCCAATCACTCAGCGATCTTGCACTAAACCAAAATCCAGCTCTTATCAATAGGCCATACTGTACCGGCAAATTTAAATAAAACATGGAATGTGTCAGATTTACACTAGGCAAATGTGCAGAAAGAAGACCATATGTATTTCTGAAGGAGATGGGTTGAGGGATCTGTAAATGAAGGTGAGCAAAACGAAAAAGAAGGAAGTAATAAACCTTCATTAAATTCTCAATAATGAGTCTGCTGTTCACTGCGATCAGAACAACGATGCATAGATAGACCAGCATGGCCCTGCAATCAGGAGAACTGCTTAGTCTAAGGACTTCAATTCTCCATGGCAACCAAAACTATGGCTTGCAAAATTAAGGATTCACTCTCAGTTAAAGAATTATAAGATAAAATGATGTATTGAATACTGATATTATAATCAAGCTAGCATGAACTCAATTATAAGATAAAATGATGTATTGAATACTGATATTATAATCAAGCTAGCATGAATGTTTCATGACATCCAAAGCAGATCGTTCCTAAAAAGCTACCGAACCTGAAGGCAGAACTCAAGCATCTCTGCCATCTCACTACAGTGCATGGTGTTTAGACTCCTCAAACCATGATTTCATTTTAATGGTACAAACAATGCTGGAGCAAAAATGTATCTAAGATGTGTAGTGTAGGATATGCCAGTATCATCCTGTGTAGTAAGAAGAGCATGCAACGAAAAAAGATACTATAGTTAGGATATGCCAGTAAAAGATAGATTTCTCGGAGAAAAGTCTAGATGGTAATCATGTTCTATCTTCTCCACTAGACATATCAAAATAGGATTCAGAACCAAGAAAAGTAGCTAGGCCAATAGAGATTTGGAACAACTGCGGGAATTTAAAAAAAAACATCAACAGGTTACTAGTTCTTGACAGACAATTATGAGGCTACATAAAACAATTTATGAAACATTAACATGAAACATCTAAAAAATCTCAAGAATTCCAAAGCACTATATGAAACGACTTCATAGATGAAAAATTAGAAAACAAAATGTCTAGTAGTGGAACATCACATGGAAATTGTCAATAAAAAGTGATGAGAGCCGCCTGTGATGAGCAGCTATCAGATAAAAAACTGGCTGCATGGTCAAAGCTACTTGACTTCATCGAAATACATAACTAGCGATATGCTCAACGCTAAGATAATGAAATACATTTATCGCAAAAAAATATATAATGAAATACATAACTAGTTGCATGTTTAATGCCACTTGTCTTCATCTAAATACATAACTGGTTGCCTGCTCGCATACATCAGCCAAAATAATCAGTGATGAATATTGAGAAGCAAACTGATCTAGTGCTGATTAGCATGGGGAAAGAGACATACCTAACCTAACATATAGTAATTTAGTAGTTAGCGTAAGAAACAGGACAGTAATGATGTTACCGTAGATTAATTATATTAAAACAAACACCAAGGCCATATGCTTAAAAAATGTAGTTTTCCACTTAATTTATAGTCAGATGGCACTGAAAACAGAAACTGCTAACACAGACAAATGTGTAGAGCCTCATTTTGTTCCAAAGAAAATACTTCAATTTATGATAGTTTAAGCCATGCAACATACATCATAGTGATTACACCAGTGCTATGATTTTCTAATGCAATCTATCAAACAGTGCAAAGCCCGCACAACTTCTAGATCAAGAAAGACACAAAGTTCCTGTAGGGAAGGCAGAGAACACCTAGATCTTGCAAGAAGCACTAGTTCCTTGCAGATCGATCAATAAACCGAGTGTAGTTATCTGGTCAGGGCAAGCGGACGACCGATGGCGCGGTAGGGGCAATCGGGACGGGTGACCGGCGATAACGGGAATTGAGGTGGCAGCGATGGCGCATGCCAGCTTGAGATGGCGGCGACTCGGGAGCCTTGCATCGAGCGGAATGGGGAAGCAGCGAGGACGAGGACGGGACGGGATTGGAACGAGGAAGACGATGACGAGCTCATCGCCGCCCACGTACCGCCATTGCCGAACGGCACTAGTGACTCTTGGGCCGCCGCCGCCGCCTTGGGCCGGCCCGCTAAGAGGGGGTGGTCGGCGCGATGAATTCCCGCCCGGGGGCTTAATGAAGTTTGACAAAGATAGATGGCCAAACGGGCCTCCCGGCCCGGCATCGCCCGGCACTATCGCCCCGCCCTACCAGCCCGGTGGCACTACCGTGTCGCGGCCCGATAGTGCCACTATGCCCAATCCTCGCCCAGGCCCGGCCCTATGGGGGAATCAACCGTGTCGTGCCGCGGCCGATGAGCCCGGCAGCCCATCGGCCACATCGCGCCTCCGTGCTAGCTTCGCAGTCACGCGCTGCGTTGTCGCCACACCGAAGCCGGCTGCCGCCGCCCGCCGCCGCCGTGCCGTTGTCGTTGCCCACCGTGGGGGATGCTCCCCGGTCACCGCCATCGCCGCCGCCGTGAGCAGCCTGAGTGTTGCCGCCGTGGGGACCCGAGCGAGGGAGAGGTACTTGTGAGGATGGAGGACGGAGGAGAACGAAAGGGAGACGGCCTCGAGGTTTATGTTGTGTGGTTGGGAGTTGGATTGACGGACGATGTCCGGGAAGGAAAATGAGAGAAAATGGTGAGGGCCTTGCTTTTATATCTAGGTTAGACTTGTCGCTAGTGGATCCAATGGTCGAAACAATGGAAACCGATCCAACGATCCAAAATAATCGGGCCACCATCGTGCCAACGCATTAATCGCGGCCGCGCCCGCGTTCGCAGACCGCGGGCTGGACTCGCGCCCGTGCACGCCCAGATCGTGGCGGCACCGGCACTATGAGTATCGTGCCCGTGTCATGCTAGTGTCGCGGCTTTTTCGGGCCGTGCCGTCGCCGCCCATCGTGTTAGTGCCAAATGGAAATATATATTTGACAAGTACGAAAGTACGTCATTGTTTCAATCGCTTTTACTCAGAGAGTCCATACGCCAGACAGCTGCTGGCCCGGCCAAAACGGGTTAGCTTCGGTTCTCTTCTTGGGCAATAAAAAGAGGAGACCGCGGCGATCGACCCTCATTGTCTCGCACCACGCGCGCACAGATCGAGGGAGAGATGTCGATGTCGTGCTTCTTCCTCTTCATCGCTTTGCCCGCCGACAGATTGTTGTTACGGCGGCGGCGGCAGCGCCGGTACTATCCACGTGCCGAACTCGCCTAACACCAAGCATCGGCGCCTTCGAAGTTTATCACGCCGCTCGACGGTGTCACCGGCGGTGAGAGTCTCGCGTCCGACCGCAGAGGCCAAGGTCCCTACGCCGGTGTCTCAGATGGGGCGTGCTCAAGTGGCGGCAGCGCCGCGGCTGGACCAATTTCGCCTATAGCACCGGCTATAACCACAACCCGTCCCCGCAAAGCCCTCCAGCGCATCCGGATGACACCGAGGGCGTGCCGCGGTCGCCCCTAGGGCTCCAGTTCAATGTCAGGACTGGCGACTTGTACATCGCCGATGCCTACCACGGGCTCCTCAAGGTTGGTTCGTCTGGTGGCAAGGCTAAGGTGGTGGCAGCCAAGGCCGATGGTGGTGTATTCACCTTCGTCAATGGCGTCGACGTCGACCAGTCCACCGGTGATGTATACTTCATAGATAGCAGCAAGTTGTACACGCATCGACAAAACAACCAGATCTTGCTAAACTGCTCGGGCAAAGCGTGTTCTTGTTCTCAAGGATGACTTGCCATATCCCAACGGTGTCGCCGTGAGTGCTGATCGGACACACGTCGTGGTGGCGCACATAGGACCGTGTCAACTGTCTCCAGGTACTGGCCAAAAGGGCCTAAGGTTGGCACCTATGAGATTTTTGCCAACTTGCCTGGGTACCCGGACAATCGGACAATATCAGGCGTAACGGAGGAGGCAATTGGGTTGCGCTTTAACCGGGAGAGGATTGACGGTGCACACGCGCGGCGGCAGCAAACACATCGTCGGTGTGCGCCTAGATGCAAAGGGCGTGCAACATGAGGAGATGGTTGCGAAGACCGCAGCGCCACACTCTCTCGATGTCTCCGATAAAGATGGCAGGCTCTGATTGGGCTCAGTTGAGCTCGATTATGTCGTAGTTGTTGACTAGCGTTTATTATTAGATTAAAATAGTTTTAGTTCAGTTTTGTTTTTTTATACTCTATAAGTTAGGATTTAATATTCTATATAAACATTAGAACTATATATTTTAGTAAGGAGATTTATGTATGAGTGAATTTGTTTGAAATTGTAAGCTAGCTATGAATACTTCACGTTGGACGTGCATGCATGGTGAGTATTTTGCAAACCAGAAATCTTCAACGCTGTTGTAAGCCAGGCCCCCAAATTAGTCCAAACGTCCATATTTCTCCAAAAAAATTGAACTCTAAAAAAAAATTTCCAAAAAAAAAAAAAGTTTAATTCAAGTCCATTTCACCGTGCCTGTCTGCAACGCATAGTGGCTAAATTCTTGTTGCCATTCACATTTAAAGCATTTCGTTCAGTCTTGCATGTCGTGTGCTTCAGCATGTTAGCGACGCACTCTTTCAACTTCATAATATAAGTTTAGAGATTTTTTACGGTGCTTGGGAGGAACCACGGTTCCTCCCGTTAATCTATTTTTTAGCCGGTTCCTCCCTCTAATTATGTGATTAAGGGTAGTGTAGTCTCTTGCTAACAACTCCAGGATTCCAATTTCGCGGCCACGAAGCAGCGGATCTCTCGGCGGCAGCGGCGAACAGAATGACGAGGAGCCGCGCCCCACGCAGGTCGGAGCTCGTGGCCGCGTCGCGCGCAGAGCTTGCCCCCGTGTCCAGCAGCGCCCCCGTGTGCGGCGGAGCTCGCACCTGCGCTCGCGCGCAGAGATCGCCACCGCGTCCGGCAGCGGCCATGCGTGCGGCGGAGCTCACGCCCGCCCCCGCGTCCCGCAGCGGCGCCGCGTGCGGCGACGGCCCAGCGCGCGCAATGGACCGCGCTCGCGTCGGAACTCGACCCGCGGGCCCGCGGCCACCACTCTGCGCCGTCGGGCGGCCGTGGCGCGTGGAACTGAGCGCACCCCTGCACGTGAAACCGGCGAGGACGGCACCACGCGCACGAGCAGCTGCTGCAGCACCTGCACCCTCCGCCGGCGAGGAGGACCTCAGCGCGGCCCCTTTTCGTGCGGCCGACGAGGAGGGCCTGCACGTGCTTCTCCCTGACGCTCTAACTCGTCTCTTTACTGCCAAGGCTACGAAACTTACTGATTCATTCATTCATGTACGAAGTCAATTTCATTACAACATACATGAGTGACGAACAGTGATGACCTCAAGTTGGGAACAAAATGCCAAACACTACCAATTCCATCGCGAGGACCAGCTGTGCCCGTCCTTCCCGCATCCGCGAGGACCAGCTGTCACCGGGCGAACCAGCATCGCGAGGACCAGCTGTCCCCGTCCTTCCCGCATCCGCCGAGGACCAGAACTCAGAGCAAGGGAAGCTTCACCGGACAGCGCCCGAGTTGGGGAGCCGGAATGACGAGAGCACCAGCTAGAAGTAGAACCCTCCGACGAGCGACGCCGCGACCGCAGCGGCCAGCAGGAACGAGGCGGCCGGCGACCGCGCGGCCGCCGCGCGCAAGCCGGCGCGGCGGCGAGGGGAGGGCAGCATGGGGGCGGCGGCGTGAGCGCGGCGGCAAGGGGGCTGGGGATGGGATGGCGTCGTGGGGGGCGGACGTGCACGGCGGCGGCGGCGGCGTAGTGGGGGCGGCGGCGTTTTTCCGTGCGACGGCGGCGTGTCGAATCGGATGAACTGTGGGAGCGACGGAGCGGGGCTTTTTTTTACTTGAATTCTCAGAAGCTGGCTCAGCATAAATAATTTGATTCACAAAGTATTTGATTCTAAGGAGAAGCAGCTCCTCATTAAATTAAAAAGACCATTATACCCTTCAATAGTTTTTATAATTCAGCCTCGTCTTTATGGTTCGCCCGCCACTTTGGTTTCCTCCCCGCTTTGGTTCCTCCACTTTTTAACCGTTGGGATCGCACCAAAATGGAGGGCTCATATTAATTCTAAGCGTGGTATAAAATATGTATCCTCTCAACTAAGACATCATCTATCAGGATCATTTGACAACCTCTTCAGTTAGAAATGATTCATCATTTTGAAAAGCACCATGTCAAGGACTGCCTAACCATGCAAACAAAAAACATTTTGTTAATATCAATTGCATTACTTCCTATTCTAGCCTTGACATTTATCAGCAATGAGCACACCAACCACAGCAAAGCCGAAAGATCCATCTTGGAATCTAAGAAAAAAAAAAGGCATTCGAGGTCTTTTTTGCTTCCCATCTCGAATTATCTCTCCATCTGGACTCAGGAGCCGGAACAGCTTCACTGCACCCACGTACTAATGCCTCCGATGTCCACGTACTCGATGCCCAGGTCGCGTGCCGCAGCTATCCATACTTCTTTCAGGGACGAGGCCCGTGTCGCGCTAGAGGTCCCTCAAGGGATGTGATGCTCGCCTCCGTCAGTAGCATGATGTCAGGTAGACGTTCGGCCTGCAGCAAGTTTCAGAAAATAATGTGGCATCACTTTCAGCAATAGCTTTCACTCATGCGCCTGCCAGCCTGGATTTCAAATGCTCAGCAAGGGATGACTAGTCATACCACCTGAGAGAAGCTGCTCAGCAAACGCAAGGTGTTCCATGTCATTAGCCATTCAGGGGTCTGACAGTTTCTATCACTTCTGTTCTGACAAGGCCTCTGCAGATGACTCCATATGTGCTGCGACATCGTTCGAGCATCAGTGCCTGACGCTACTAACAAGGGGAGGAATGTCAATAGCAGGTTATAGTAGAGGCTAACCTCCATCGATGAGTACAGTGGATGAGCCCCGATCGAGTACTGACACTTCCTCTGCTGTCAGAAACAGGATCCTCCAAGAAAGTTGACTCTTTCTCGCGCGGGTGGTTGCTCCGGATAGGTTGGCTGGTCCGGCAGTAGGGGAGGAGTCAGGACGCCATATTCGGGCAGCAGAGGACGGGCGTGAGGAGGGAGACGACGATGGGAGCAGAGGAATTCCCTGAAGACACAGCGATGGCGAGTCAGCAACAATGTCTGCACCTGATTTATCTGCTCCATCCAATCAATGTTGAATGAACACAGCAATGCACTTGCGATATGGGATCGAAGGTATCTTCTTCAGCGAATTCAGGTTGACTGACTGAACTCTTCACATCTGCAAGGAAACTGAAGGGGCCAAAAGTATCCAAGCTTGGTGGGACAACAGAACAGAGATTCTCATTTCAGAGTGTTATCATGATTTTTATCCAAATTGATAACAAAAGTTTCAGATAGAATAGATTCAGCGTTTACATTCATGGTTGCACTTCACTGCAGACTATAGTACTATACTGCACACAAAGGTTTAACAAAAACACGTATAGCACATTTAGTGTTAACCAATAAACTGCTTCAGTCAAGTTTAAAGAAAGATTGGAAACGCAAACTGAACTTTGTTGAGAATTCAGTCAATTCAGACCCCAAATTGATTGCTGTGATCCTCATTCATAATCAATCTTCAAGTAATGAAACAACATGAATTAACTCTTGATGAAACTGGATGGATGGACTGTCAGCAAATTGGCTTGGAAGTATGTTACCTTGACTACAGAGACAGAGAGCTACACAAGCAGCTCTGCAGCTGTGCCGGTGATATTGGAGAGGAATACAACAGTAGAACATTTCCCCTTGGTGCTGGTGATATGCACAGCCTACAGGCACAACTATTCAGCTCATCTTTGCATTCGCTGAACTAGATGCCACCCGTTGAGTCTGCAAGGTGGCCGTTCTGCCACGGCACTCGCTGCCGTGACACTCGGGATGCCATGAGCCCGTGAGCATCCAAGAAGAACCCTGCACGCAGTTGGTAATTAAGGAAAAATATGATCGACCAGATAATAATAGTCACATGGCAAAGAGAACTACCAAACAAAATTGGAACATACTTGAGATTCAGTAATGATTAACGAACATGGCAGTGAAACTTTTTGGAGAATAGTGCCCAAAAAAAAAGTGTCTGTACCTTGGATTAGCCTCGGAATTTAACTATCGGAATTGTTCCTTGAAGCTTTTGGCACTGCATCAGTAGCTTCTTGCTGCTATAGCTGACATCTAACATTTGTAGCGCACTTGGGAGGCTGTTTTCGTGCAGGGATTGGATAGCAGGACAGCACGTGATTGATAATATCCTCAGTGAACTTGGAAGCCTTTCTTTTGGTAGTGACCGGAAGGCACTGCAATCATCTATCCGTAGTTCTGTCAGTGAACTTGGGAGGCTGCCATTAGGGAGCGACCGGAAAGCATTACACTCATCAAAATGTAATTCCACCAGTGAACTTGGAAGGCCACCCTTGGGTAGCGACTCCAAAGAACCACAGAACCAGATCTTTAATCTCTTGAGGTTGGGAAGCCCATTTAACCCTTGCAGGGACTGCAGCCTATTGCACCACCCAATATGAAGGACCTGGAGAGAGGTGAGCATCTGCAGGGCCTCTGATTGCTCCATTGTGAAGTGCACCATGTCGTGTTTCTGACCAAGCGCTAGCTCGGTGAGAGAGGAAGAGAAGTGGCCACCGATGGCACAGCAACGGCTTCTCCTGCTTCCCCTTCTGTTTCGAGCGCCTGCATCTTCGAGCTATGTTGGGGATGATCTTGTCTGCATATCCGCAAAGGCTCTGGGACATCAAGTAAGTTGTGCGCTCCCCTGATTTCTAGTTCCTTGAGACGTCCCTGGGCGAGGAGATCCCATAGGTCCTCAGATCTTAGACCCCCACAATCATCTAGGACCAATTCGGTCAGATTTGTGAGAGGAGCCAGCGTAAGCAGGCCATCCTTCACACCCCAAAGCTCGAGGGACTGCAGGGAGGTTGGGAAAGGGCAATAAGACGAGGGAAGCAAACTGGAGGATAGAAGCATGGGGCAATCCCTTATAGTCAGTGATCGAAGGGAGCTCTGATTTTGGAGCAACTCCTTTAATTGGAGGGGCAAGGGAAGCTGTCCCCCTGCTGCAGCTTCTATTTCTGCTGCTCCTCCTGCATGCTTGTTATCACAGTTGTCTAGTTCCAATGTTGAGAGGTTAGAGAAATAAGAGATCAGCTGTGCCAATTCTTTCCAAGAGGCGCCACAATTATATATCACAAGCTTTTCAGCTGGAAACTGAAATCGGGCATCATTCTCACCTTTAGTCGGCCACAAGAAACCACTACAGTCACCTATGAGCAGCGTCTTCAGAGAATTTAGCAATTGAAGGTGATGTAGAGGCACAGGTGGGCATTCCATGACCTTGAACTTCTCTATTTCATTCAGATTATTAAAGGCCAATAAATTCCAGAGTTTGCCGTCAAGAGCACCCTTTTTGAACCTTACACTCATTTCCTGTTCAGTTTTCTTGTAATCAATGTCCTGAATATCCGCACCCAGTCTCCACAGTCTAGCTTCGGACATAGAACAACTCCAAGGAATTGGTGGCACTGAAACTAGTTTCACACAATCTGAAATACTGATCTGCTGTAGGATGGGAAACATGTGTGGAAACGGTAGCTCTGTAAGTTCAGAACAATCGTCAACAGTGAGTACCTCTAGCTTAAAAGAAAGGGCTATCCACACTCCATTTTTTGAGAGTTGCTATGTTGACAAGTTCTAGCCTTTTCAGATTGTGAAAAATTTGGTCTGCGACGATTGGGCGCTCATCGCCAACCATCAAGAACTCTCCTAGCAGAGGTGGAAGACTTTTTCCAGGCTACGCCTTCGAGACAAAGGCATTCCAAATTCTTAGCAGTGTGCTCTGAACATAGCCAGGTAGGGTATCTGTCACCTCCATGTCCTCTAATGCACACTTCTTGAAGATTATTGTGTGGCTTAAGCCATTCAAGAACATCTTCTTCTTTTTGTGAATCCCGATCAGACTGGTTTTCACCCCAACCTAATATTAGTCGATTTAAGTGTTGCAAGTGGACTAATTTTAATTCTTCCAGTTCTGTTGTACCACCAACCTTTTCAAGATTACAAATCTCCAATGACCCTCTGAGCTGTATCAATTTCCCTAATTGGTTCCATTCAAAACCATGTTTTTTTCTCTTTTGACCTCAAATCTCCTTAGCTCTTGTATAGATTTAAGTTTCCCGACCTCAAAAATTCCACAATGATAAGAATCAATCCCCACAAGAAAATGGCGAATGTTCACTAGGTTGCTCATATCTCTTGTAAAAGAGCAGATCTCTTCTTCTATATAAGGAAAGGCGTCGAATTCTTTTATATCTAGGACCAACAAGTTGTATAATCTTGATATACTACAGAATTTAGCCCTTTATCCTTAAGTAACGAAGATGGACAAGTTGTGAGAAACTGTGCAACAGAACCTCCACATCATATGATACACCAGATAAGAAAATGACACGAAGGGCTTTTGCATCCCGAAACATAACACTAAATATCTTGCAAAAGCTTCCATGGTGATCTCCAAATAGCATCAAAGTATGTAGGTTTCTACCTTTCAATCTGTTACCAAGTTTATCAAGGCCTTTCTTACAATTTTCAAAGGTTTCTTTGTCCTGCACATCTGAATTACTTATGATGATGGACAAGTGATGTATAGATGCAGGAATTTGTGTTGACGACACATTAGAACCTTGTATGGTAAGACATTCATGTGCTGAAACAATTCTTGCCAAGTCATGGAGTAGATCATGTATAACATAACAAGTGTTGCCATCCTCTTTTTTTCACTTCATGGAAAAAGCCATGATTAACCAAGTTGCTTAAATAACCTAGTCCGATATCTTCAATTCTCTTGTTTTGATCATCCGAGCCTAACAACCCCAGTCCTATCCACAAGTGGATTAACTCTTCCCTTCCAAATTCATAATCTTCAGGGAACAAGACACAGTGGGCAAAACATTGTTGTAGATGGAAAGAAAGATAGTTATAGCTAAGCTTTAATGCTGGCATAATATCATCCTCATTGGCTTCATATTCCCACTCTTTACTCTCATATACTCTTCTCCAATGGTCTGCGGTAAGTTCAGCTTTTTAGCAATCTACCAACGGTTTTTGCTACAAGAGGGAATCCTTTTAATAACTTCACTATGTCACGCCCAACATCATGCAAATTGGGATGCACTTCCCATGTTTTTCATCACCAAAACACACATGCTTTGAAGAAACGCATGCATTCTTCATCATTTAAGCGTTCCAATCTTATTGGATAGCCTATTGTTGTAACCATTTGTGCCACCTTCAGAATTCTTGTTGTGACTATTACCATGTTACCCTTTGTTTGTACTTTCTTAAATGGGGCTAGCAGTTTTTTCCATTCATCTTCGTGATATGTCCACATGTCATCCAAAACAAGCAAGAACTGTTTGGACTGCAACCTTTTTTGAATCAGATCTTCAGCACTTTCATTCTCCTTTTCATTGTCAATTTTTGGGATTTGTTTTACAATTTCTTGTGCCAACCTACTCGCACTGAAATTCTGAGAGATGCATACCCATACCCGGACATGGAAGTGGCTCTTCATGTCTTCATTTATGTGTTGTGTGAATGTTGTCTTCCCAAGACCCCCTGGACCAACTATTGAGAGCACACTCAGATCATCACTGGCACAATATTTAGATGTTATTCCATCTATGACATCCTTTTTCAGTTTATCCCTCCCATGTAACTCTGGCTCTATAATCAGTGGGGTCGTATTTTTTGGTTGGTTGGCAGAAAGCAGTGCCTTGTTGGGCTGAGGTGCCAGTGGAGGCTATGGTTCCCTGCAGCTCTAGATCAAGAATTGTTGAGACCTTGGTACATAACGGCTTTAGTTGTTCAACTATTTCCACCATCTTTTTGGAGATTGCCACCCGGTCAAATTTAAGTTTTGCCTTTCTGTGGTGCTGGCACACCACAGAAGCACAGGAGCATGAGGGGAGCTTCAGCTTACTGATGACGGCCGCGGCCGTGTGACGAGCGTTAAGGACGAGGCCCTGGACAAGACCCTGGGTGTCACCATCAGCGGTCTCATAGGTCCCGTCGAGCTCGTCCTGCACACGGAAGTACTCCAGCTCATCCAGCACGTCGTCGGCATCGTAGGCTTGGTTGCGGAGCTCCTGCAAGAGCTGCCCCAGTGCCCGGCTGCGGACGTCCCGGCCACGAGCGTTGTCCAACATCCCCTGCGCGTACAGGAGCTCCAGCTTGAGGGCGCGGATGTTGGGGCCTAGCTCCGAACAGGCCGCCCAGGACTCCAGTAGGCCGTCGGAGACAGGGCCCAACGCCTTGCCCACCGCCCAGCTCGCCGCGCTAATGGCGATCTCCATCCTCACTTCAAAAGGTGCTGGATGATGAAGATGATGCGGATTAGACACTGCTTGTTCGTACTGGTCATGTACTGCCATTGGCTCACTGTTTCTTCTGCAAACGAAGATGGAAAGGCTTACCTATGCAACGCAGAGCACCGGAGGGCGGAGGAGTGGCTGCAGCTGCACCACCGAGTTGGCAGACAAGTGGTGAATGTGCAGTGGACCTCAACGCTGTCTCTGTGAGAGGAATACGAGAGATAACAACTCCGGGGTGGGTGGTGCCGTGGTGGGTGGAGATGTCAGATGCCAGAGATAAGAACTATATATAGGAGGAGAAATGTTAGCGCGTGTGTGGTTTTATCAGGGAACCATGATGATTGGATGTGATATTTCTAAACTCTCTACTCAAGTGTGAAACCAAGCATGGGGTCATTCTTAATTACAGTCTTACAACTTCCAATGATCGAGATACTTGGACTGGAATAGCTTTTCCAAGAAAAAAAAAAGCTTTTAGAAACTTGGCATGGATAATGGATTGCTCTGAACTACAGCAGTTTAGTACTGAATTTCAGCTTGTGTTTCCACGGACTGAATTCCCCCTTGGAGCAAAGAAATCACCTGACAAATCTGACGGTTGTTGAAAATTTTCCTTGAAGGTATTTGAGCTTTACACTAGCGTTTCCCAGGGACCTTAACCTTGCTTTGAAATCAGGTCACAGTGTGAACGCAGCTGACTAGCTTGCTTGTGGTGGGGCGGGGATTTATGGAACATGCAGGTGTAGGTAAGGCTCCAGCGGTGCCACCGAAATTGCAGGGCAGAAATTATTGTGCTTCACTGTTTGCTCAATAATTGTCCTTCACTATCTGCAGTCTGGAAATGAAAAGGACAAGTGTAGACAAGAGAGCTTCACATTCATTCTCTGTATTAAACAGAGCTTGACTCTGAAAAGTCAGGTTCAGTGTTCTTCAGAGTCAACATTTCAACAACTGATTTTATTGTGATGTGATTCAACTTTGAAAAAACAAGGCCCTTGCCTTCAAGAAACTGGGCCTATTTTATTGCTCCCATGTCAATTTGATTTTAGGAGTATATTATAGTGAGATCCGTCGAGAAAGCAACAGAGCTTCACAATCGGTATGTTTAACAGAGCTTGACCCTGAAAATTCAGGTTCAGTGCTCTGGAGAGTCAGTGTTGGACAGCTGATATTGTTGTCAACTGTCATATGTGACTCTACTTTGAAAAGTAGGGCCCTTCGCCTTCAAGAGAAACTAGTGAAATCCATCCGGAAGCAATCATTGGAAATGCTAGCAGAGAAGAACTTTTTACTTATTACTACTAGAAGTATTTCTCAGTCCTGTATATGATGTCTTGCATGCTAGACATTTGGTCTACAATCTCAAAAGGCAGCAGTTGCCTGTTCTATTATTCATAGCACTAGCAGCACACTCATGCAACTTCAGTTCAGTCTAGGTTCAGTCCTATTCCAATGTATCCTCTCAACCTAGATATTATCTAGCAGAATCAACTGACAACATCTTCACTTAGCAATGTGTCATAATTTTGAAAGGGTCCATGTCAAGGACTGCCTAACCATGCAAATAACTCATACAAAAACTTTTTGTTATTCACTAATATCAAATTATGGATTGTATTACTTCCTATTCCAGCCTTGACAGTTAACAGCAAAGGGCACAAAACTGAGAGGCCATATAAGGCAGTAATAAATGTTCTGTTCCATAACTTACTTCGTGATGGCTGTGTTAACGCTTTCTTGTGACAACAGAAGAAATGCAAGAGCAGTAAAAACCTGCAAAAGCATGCAAATAATTATGAAATTGATGACAATAATTCGATGAGAAAAAAATGATCAGATTCAAAATGCCAGTAGTATTTGGGTCCACCACAAAATTCCAACACAGTTCTTTGCAGTAACCATTTGCTAACAGTAAAAAAATATCTTCAGAAGAAGAAAAAGGTAGGCTAAATTTTCAATAAAGAAAGAAACTACCTCAAAATGTGTCAGGGATCGATTCATTCATAGCTTCATTAGCCTCATCAAAAAGATCACTCAACAGTCCAATTGGGCCAGGGCCTCCACCATTTCCAACAGAAATGCATCCACATATTAATTGTTAGAAGATGAGGACTGCATAGAAGACAGAATTTTAGCAGTGTTAAAAAACCAGAGAGACACAACTGAACTGAACAGTTACAGACCATCTAGAATAAAAGATTACCCTTGAATTCCTTGACATTATCTCAGAATGAACAGTGAGTCAGTGAGACAGACAAATTGAAAACTAATCTGTTAGGAAACAAGACCCAGCTCCCTAAGAATTGAATAGGAGAGTGCTAAGTCAGAGAATGGTACTTTTTTGTGGATACATCTTGTCTTGCTACTTAAAACAAACTACTCTACATCTTGCTCCACATACATCTTTGAACTATCTACAGACCTATTTGTGCTAAAACCAGGTTTTCAATCCAGTTGCTCGAGTAATAATGATGCATTCGTTGGTATGCCTGTCCCGTATGATAGTGGCACTGGCACCACAAAATTTCTGTTTAACAACTGCAGAACTGCATACAATTGGCGAAGCTGATGGATAGATAAGAATAAGATTATATACATGACAGCCGACATTTTGCTCCCAGATGAATCATGATATTGGACAGGAAACCAATGTTAACACAACTATTCATCTCATCCTTGCATTCACCGTACTAGTCGTCGAGAAGAGGGAACGGAAGCCTCACCAGGCATTGGGTGTGGGGGTCACCCTAGCCGGCGGAGGCGGCGATGCATGCGGCCAAGGTCGAAGCCGTCGTCGGAGTCGGTGCCAGCACCACGGAGGCACGCCTGAGCGCTCCCTAGTTGCACATCCACTTCATGTAGCTCGAAGAAGAGCGCTCCTCGAAGAAATCCTGGCGGGGCCTCCTCCGCCTCACCTCCGGCCTCCGGCCATAGCGCACAGGCCGCGGCGGGCGCTGCCCCAGCAGCATACGTTCGGGTGGCGGAGGGCGGCGGGGAATGGACCTAACATCCGCGCGGCAGTGCTGCGGCGGCGGGAGGCGCCGGAGTCGCGGACGTGATGCAGCGAATCAGGCATGCGCCTCTCCGCCCTCGCTTCAGTGGGCCGGGGGCTGCTCGATTGAGATGGAGCTGGGCAGCGGAGGACGGACGCGAGGAGACGATTGACATGGCGAGTCAGCAACAATGTCGATTGCACCTGCTCTATCTTCTTCAGCAAATTCAGCTTGACTGACTGAACTCTGCATCTTGAGCAAGTCTGAAGAGGCCAAAGTGTCCAAGTTGGTAGACAACCCAACAGAGATTCACATTCACAGTGTCTATCCAAACACTGATAACAAAGTTTCAGGTAGAAAAAATTAAAAAATTCAACGTGTTTACATTCACGAGTGCACTTGACTGGAGACCATGCTGCAACCGTGGTTGGCACATGTCTAGCACATTTTCTTTTGACCAATAACTGCTTCAAGCAAAATAATAACAATGAGATTTCAAATTTAAACGATTTTTTAAAAAAAAAAAGAAAAAAGGGAATTTGGTCATTCTACCCTTACTTTAAAGTCTAATGGTGATTTTACCCTCGTTTTTTTTAACTTTGCATTTTACCCTCACTTTTTTCAAAAACGAAACCTCCGTCTACTCCTCTTATTTAACACTGTTGGTACAATTCATATTAAATGACCAAAAAAAGAAAAAAAAGAAAGGGAATTTGGTGATTTTACCCTTGCTTTTAATAAAAATGGTGATTTTACCCTCGTTCTTTCGTCCTTTTTAACACCGTTAGAGGGACTTAATGGAGGCGGGGTAGACTCTCCCTTCGTTTTGAAATAATAGAGGTAAAATCACAAAGTTAAAAAACGAAGGTAAAATCACCATTTCATTTAAAAGCGAGGGTACAAACACCAAAGCCCCAAAGGAAAAACGATGGCAAGCCTTGCAAGTGGTGCTCGATTTCCAAATTGCTCGATTTCCATCTTAAGTTATGCTTATTATGTTAATTCAGTCAATTTCCATCTGTCGCTCCCTGCAAACAACGGGTTCTTCCAAATCTTCAGGCTTCAGTTATGTGAAGTACATTCCATCGCGGGCCTGCCTGCAACACATTAGTGACGGTGCCCTTTTTTTTTTTTTGAGCCAGTTTCTAAGAAAAACAATACAATGAGCACACTATGACACAATGCTTTTACGTGGAAAAACCTCCTCAAAATGAGGAAAAAAAACCAAGGGACCATCAAACTTTCCATTATACGAGGATGATGGATACAAGCAGTCTTTACAATATCTAGAGAGACTGCTAGAAGCTGAAAGCCATCATTGTAAAACCCTTGCACGACCAAACATTACCACAAATGTAGTCAAGAGCTAACAGGAGTGAACCACTTCACCCTGCTGAATCTGACAACCTCAATCAGCCAATCCATTTTGCACAATGCTAACAATGGCAACGCAAGCTAATAAAATCTCTGACAAACTTGGTGTCCTTCAAGCACAAGCAGAACATTTTTGACTCAACTTGTTTGTAACTCCTTTGGCGTAATGTGGCATCTAAACTGTCCGTGCGAGGAAGTTTTTCTCCCTTTTGAATCCCAATATCTTGAACGTAATTTACGAACATGCTAATTTTAGGCTTGTTGATGGTGCAGCAATAAGTACGAAATAAATGCTTTTCTCGTGGCTGCAGCTTTGCTGATCACTTGGTACAAAAAACATCCATAGTTCAGAATAATCCCTTTCCTAAAACAGAAGACAAATTGAACAAATGAAGTCACTTTATGTCGCATAATGTCAACAGACACAGTAATCACTATATATCCTAGTGCCACTGGCATGCCAGAAAAGCAAATACTATGCATTTTCAGAAATGGTAAACTATCTGTATTTTCATAATGTTCAAATATTATTCAACCACACAAATTCAGTTATGCGTGTTCCAAAAAGAAATTGGATTCTTAACAGGAAAAAAATTAAGAAAATCAATTTTTTTTGTTAACACTAATAACTTCTAATTGTTTTTATTCTATATTTTCTGAAAAGCTGCTTGTTTGACAGAGGTTTACAACATTAAATTACGATCTGTTTGCATAATTATGTACAGTAATATTGGAAGGGCGTGGATATTTTAAAGGTCAAAAAGGGGATATCAACCAGACATATCGGAAAATTTTTGAAACGCTACATATCGGAAAAATGAAACAAGCTACAGGATCATGAGTATGTGATGATGTCAGTACATACTTGTTTCACGTCTTCGTTACTTGAGGCCTCAGAACTGTGGATACATCATATGGGAAGATTATATAGGCCCAGTAGAAGAGAACAAATATGCAAGAAAGAACCTGGCACACAGATAGTAAGGAAAATGTGATTGATCAGATAACATCATGATAAAGAGGGTACCAAACACAATTTGAACTATTTCAGGTTCAGTAATGTACATGGGTGAACATTGGGTGGACCTTTTGGAGAATAATGCAAAAAAGGGAAATGTCAGTTACCTTGGATTATTCTTGGAATTTAACAATCGGTATTGTTGCTTGCAGCTTCCAGCACTAACTTGTAGCTTGTCGCTGTTACCCGTGACATCAAACAATTGAGATTAACTTGAAGGCGGCCCTTGTGCAGCAACCAGATTGCAGAGCACTCCCTAATTGATATGTAGTGATTGAACTTGGAAGCCTTTCCTTTGGTAGGGACCATAACTCGTAGTTCCATTAGGGAACTTGGGAGGTCGCCCTTGGGCAGGGACCGGATGACAGCAAAGTAGCTGATCTCTAATACCGCCAGGGAACTTGGGAGGGTTCACAGCGACCGGGTGGAGTCACAGTACGTCCTCTAATTGTTCCTTTGTGCCGGCAATATTGGAGAGGAGCACAACTGTAGAACCTTTCCCCTTGGTGCTGATGGAGATATCCACAGCCTACAAGCACAACTATTCAGCTCCATCTTTGTATTCACTGAACTAGATGACACCCGTTGAATCCACAAGGCGTTTCGTGTTAGTCATCAGGGGTGAGACGTGAGAGGCTCACCAAGTAGTGGGTGCTGGGGTCGCCGTGTCCGTCGAGGTAGTGCCGGCGTTACGCGACACGTCCGAGCGCTCTTGAATATCTCGTACTGCTGGAGATGCTCTCTCGCAGCATAGGGCGACTGCCGAACGGGAAGTGCCGGCCTAGCATCCGTCGCAGCCGTGCTGCCACTGTGAGCGCGGCGGCGGGTAGCGCCGGAGGGTGGGCGGTCGCTACCATGACGCTTGGATGCCACCCATGAACATCGAAAGTGAACCCTGCACACAGTTGGTTATTAAGGAAAAATATGATTGATCAGATAATAACAATAACATGGTAAAGAGGGCTACCAAAAAAAAATCAGAACTACTTGAGATTCAGTAATGACTAATGAACATAAGCGATCCTTAGGTGAAACTTTTTTGGAGAATAGTGCAAAAAGGAAAGTGTATGTACCTTGGATTAGTATTCTTGAAACTTAACTATCGGTATTGTTCCTTGCAGCTTCTGGCACTGCCTCCGTAGCTTCTTGTTGCTGCCTGTGACATCTAGCATTTGAAGTGACCTTGGGAGGCTGCCCTCGTGCAGAGACTGGAAAGCAGAACAGAAGTATATGCATAATATCTTCAGTGAACTTGGAAGGCTTCCCTTTGGAAGCGACTGGAAGGCATTACAGCTGATTATCCATAGTTCCGTCAGGGAACTTGGAAGGCTTCCCTTTGGTAGTGACCTGAAGGCACTGCAATCACGTATGCTTAGTTTTATCAGCGAACTTGGGATGGTGCCCTTGGGAAGCGACGGGATGCCATTACAGTAGCAGATATCTAATTCCACCAGTGAACTTGGAAGGCCGCCCTTAGGTAGCGACCGGATGCTGTTACACTCCCAGACGTCTAATCTCTTGAGGTTAGGAAGCCCACTTAACCCTTCTGGCAGGGACTGCAGCCGAGAATACCCCTCAATACGAAGAACCTGGAGGGAGGCGAGCATCTGCAGGGACTCTGATTGCTCCATTGTGAAGTGCTCCAAGTCGCCATTCCTAGCAAGCACTAGCTCAGTAAGAGAGGAAAAGAAGTGGCCACCGATGGGCACAGCAACAGCGCCTCCTGCTTCCCCATCCACTTCGAGCGCCTGCAGCCTGGAGCTATGTTGGGGAAGATCTTGTTCGCACATCCGTGAAGGCTCTGGGACACCAAGTAAGTTTTGCGCTTCCCAGATTTCTAATTCCTTGAGACGGCCCTGGGCGAGGAGATGCCATAGGTCCTCAGATCTTAGACCACCACAATCGATAGGAGCAATTTGGTCAGATTTGTGAGAGGAGCCAGTGTAAGCATGCCATCCTTCACACCACGAAGATTGAGGGACTGCAGGGAGGTTGGGAAAGGGCAATAAAAAGAGGGAAGCGAAGTGGAAGATAGAAGCATGGGGCAATCCCTTATAGTCAGTGATCCGAGGGAGCTCTGATTTTGGAGCAACTCATTTAATTAGAGGGGCAAGGGCATTTGTCCCCCTTAGTGGCGCTGGCCGTATCGTGATCCGGCACGATGAACAGTGAGCAAAGGGGTCGGGTCGCCGCAACCTTAGTGGCGCTACACATCGCGCGCCGGGTGTAGTGAAAAATGAGCAAGGGTCTTTGCACTTTCCTCGACGGGTGCGAAGGGTAAGGAAGCTAGCCGAGCCAACTAGGATTCGTCTAGGTAGCCGAACGTAGGGTCCCTAACGGGTAAGTTGAGAGAGCTAGTCGATGCGGCAACTAGGGAGGCGTGTAAATATTCTATGCGTTCAGGAGACCAAATGGAAGGGCCGTAAGGCGAAAAGAGGTGGAGGGAACCGGCTTCAAGCTTTGGTACACGGGGACAACATCGGGTAGGAATGGTGTAGGTATCCCGATAGATAGGAGCCTTAAGGATGGAGTAGTGGATGTTAGGAGGCAAGGTGATCGGATTATCCTAGTTCGATTGGTCGTTGGAGACTTCGGTCTTGAATGTGATCGAGTGCCTATGCCCCTCGTAGGTAGGTCTTAGTGAGAGCGCCAAGAGTCGATTTTGGGAGGACCTAGATAGCATGGTTAGTACTCGTGCCTATCGGTGAGAAACTCTTCATAGGAGGAGACCTCAATGGCCATGTGGGTGCAACAAATGTAGGGTTTGAGCGAGTACACGGGGTTTCGGTACGGTAGTAGGAACGAAGAGGGGGAGGATGTTTTGAATTTTGCTTTGGCCTATGACTTGTTGTTAGCAAATACCCTCTTTAGAAAGAGGGAATCCCATTTAGTGACCTTCCGTAGTGGACAACACTTTCGAGCCGGTCGACTTTATCCTTGCAAGAAGGGAGGATAGGACTGCTTGCCTAGATTGTAAGGTGATACCGGGAGTGTGCGGTCCCTCAACACAAGCTTGTAGTGGCGGACTTTTCGTTTTGGTGCGTGCCCACCGGGACAAACGTGTCAAGATTACGAGGACGAAGTGGTGGAAGCTTAGAGGGGAAGCGCACAATCGTTTAAGGAGAGGATGCTAGGCGAGGGGCCTTGGGAAGAAGGAGAAGATGCAGGGCGACATGTGGTGAAGATGGCAACATGTGTACGGAAGGTGGCCTCGAAGTGTTGGGTGTGAGTAGGGGAGGCAAGAAGGAAGCGAAGGACACCCGGTGGTGGAACGACGAGGTACAAAAGGCTATTAAGGAGAAGAAGGAGTGCTTTCAAGCGCCTCCATCTCGACAAGAGTGCAGCCAACATCGAGGGCTATAGGATAGCGAAAGAGGGCCGCAAAGCGAAGCCGTGAGTGTAGCAAAGGGTCGCTTTTGATGACCTTTACCAACGGCTAGGCACGAAGGAAGGGGAGAAGGACATTTATAGGATCGCTAGGATACGTGAGAGGAAGACAAGGGACATAAACCAAATCAAATGCATCAAGGATGGGACAGATCGACGGCTGGCCGAAGGATGAGGAGATCAGGGACGGATGGCGAGAGTACTTCGATAAGGTTCAATGGGGAGAATGATAGTCCTACCTTTGAGTTGGACGACTCATTTGATGATACTTGTAGGCGCTTTGTGAGGAGAATTCAGGAGCGGAGATCGAGAGGCTTTGAAGAGGATGAAGGGAGGTAAAGCGATGGGCCCCGATGGCATCCCCATTGAGGTGTGGAGATGTCTAGGAGCAAGAGCGGTAGTATGGCCGACTAAGCTTTTTAACCTAATTTTTCGGTCAAACAAGATGCCTAAAGAATGGAGGAAGTATATTAGTACCAATCTTCAAGAATAAGGGAGATGTTCAAAGTTGTACTAACTACCGGAGGATTAAGCTGATGAGCCATACGATGAAGCTGTGGGAGAGGGTTATCGAGCACGCCACGGTATAGGTCGACAAGTGTGACCCAAAACCAATTTGGGTTCATGCCGGGGAGGTCGACCATGGAGGGCGATTTTCTTAGTAATGACAGTTGATGGAGAGATTTAGGGAGCGAGAAGAAGGACTTGCACATGGTCTTTATTGACCTCGAGAAGGCGTATGACAAAGTACCGAGAAACGTCATGTGGTGGGCCTTAGAAAAACACAAAGTCCCAACTAAGTACATTACCCTCATCAAGGATATGTACAAAGATGCGACGACATGTGTTCGGACATGTGATGGCGATACCGGTGACTTTCCAATTAACATAGGACTACATCAAGGGTCAAAGACCGAGCCCTTATTTATTTACTCGGTGATGGATGGGGTTACAAAGGGATATACTGGGGTGATATCCCTTGGTGTATGCTCTTTGCCGATGATGTGGTGCTAGTGGATGAGAGTAGAGCGGGGGGTAAATAGGAAGTTGGAGCCGTGGAGGCACACGCTAGAGTCGAAAGGGTTCGATTGAGTAGGACCAAGACCGAGTATATGATGTGTGACTTTAGCCCGACTAGGCACGAGGATGGGGATGTCACCCCTGGATGGACAAGTGGTGGCCAAGAAGGATACTTTTCGGGTATTTAGGATCTATGCTACTGAAGGATGGCGACATTGATGAAGATGTTAGACATAGAATCGCAAAGCGGGTTGGCTAAAAGTGGCGTCAAGCTTCCGGCATCCTATGTGACAAGAGGGTACCACGAAGCTAAAAGGGAAGTTCTATAGGACAAACAATTCGCCTCGGCGATCTTTGTATGGTGCTGAATGTTGGCCTACAAAAAGGCGACATGTCCAAATGCCTAAGTGTGACCGAGATCGTATATTGCGTTGGTTTTGCGGGCATACTAGAAGGGATAGAGTTCGAATGAAGATATTCGGGATAGGGTCGGGTGGCCCCTATCGAGGAGAAATTGATTCAACATCGGTTGAGATGGTTTGGACATGTTCAACGGAGGCCTCCCGAGGCGCCGGTGCGTAGTGAAGTTCTAGAGCGGGTAGATAATGTAAAGAGAGGTAGAGGCCGACCTAGACCGACTTGGGACGAGGCGGTTAAGCGAGACCTTAAGGAGTGGAATATCTCCAAGGATTTAGCTTTGGATAGGAGCGCTTGGAGGCTAGCTATTAACGTGCCCGAACCATGACTTTGTTTCCTTTTCTATCTACCCTAATCTTTATCCTTTTGTCTTGTGCCTTTCTACGTTCTTTTTGTTTGTTTTCATATGGGTTTCATCTCTAGCCTACCCCAACTAGCTTGGGACTAAAGGCTATGTTGTTGTTGTTGTTGTTGTTGGCAAGGGCAAGCTGTCCTCCCGCTGCAGCCTTACATTTCCTCGCTCTTGCACATGCGCTATAATGACTCCGTAGTTCCAACGTTGAGAGGTTCGGAAAATAAGAGATTAGCTGTACCAGTTCCTTCACACTGGCATCACAATCTGATATCTTGAGCTCTTCAATTGCAAACTTGAATGGAGAATTGTTATCACCATCAGTCGGACACAGGACACTAGCACGTCTATTATGTGCGGGATCTTGAGAGACTTGGTAGTTCTGCGGTGATGTAGAGGCACATGTGGGCATCCACGATCTCAAACTCCTTTACTTCAATCGACATGAAGACCAATACATTCCAGGGTTCACAATCAAGAGCATCCTTTCTAAATTTTACCCACATTTTCTGGTAATTTTTCGTGTAATCTAATTTCAGAATACTCTTACCCACTCTCCACATTTTCAGCTTTTGACAGAGAACAGCTCCAAGGAATTGGTGGGCGAAACTAGTTCCTCACATCTCGAAATATGGATCTTACGTAGGGTGGGAAACATGTGTGGAGATGGCAGCTCGAAAGTTGAGAACAATCCTTAACAAAGTGAGTACCTCTAGCTTAGAGAAACGGCAACTGCACTCCATTTTTCAAATTGCTATGTTGACAAGTTCTAGCCTTTTCAAATTCTGAAATATTTGGCTGCGACGCTTGAGGCTCTTCGCCAACCATCAACAACTCTCCTAGCCGAGGTGGAAAGCTTTTCCAAGATATGCCTTCGAGAGAAAGGCATTCCAAATTCTTAACAATGTAATGCGTGCATAGCCAAGTAGGGTATGTGTAACCTCCATGACCGCTAATGCACACTTCTTGAAGATTATTGTGTGGCTTAAGGCATTCAAGAACCTCTTGTGTTTTTTTTGGGTTCCTATTAGACTGGTTTCCATCCCAACATAACAAAGAACCGATTTAAGTGGTGCATGTGGACTAATTTGGTTTCTTCCACTTCATTCTTTGCTTCAACCTTTTCGAGATTATGAATCTCTAGAGACCCTTGGAGTTGCAAAAGCAATTGCCTTAATTGATTTAGTTCAAAGCCATGTTTTCTCTTTTGACCTCAAATCTCCTTAGCTCTTGTATAGATTTTAGTTTCCCAACCTCAAAAATTTCAGAATGGTAAGAACCATCTTTTTACAAGTAAATGGCCTAATTTTCACAAGCTTGCTCATCTCTCTTGTATGACCAAAATAATCACATTCTTTTACATCTAGGACCAATAAGTTATAAAATCTTGATATACCGCCAACTAGACTTGTTTGATTTGATACATAACCCTTGATCCGTAAGTAACGAAGATGGACTAGTTGTGAAAAACTAGGCAACAAATCCTCCACATCATAAGATGCTCCGGATAAGAAAATGACATGAAGGGCTTTTTGCTTCACAAAACATATCACTAAATATCGACAAAAACTTCCATGGTGATCTCCAAATAACATCAAAGTACGTAGGTTTCTAGCTTTCAATCTTTTACCAAGTGTATCAAGGCCTTTCTTACAATTTTCAAAGGCGCTTTGTCCCGACATCCGAAAGTTATTTATGATGATGGACATGTGATGTATAGATGCAGGGAATCAGATGCGGACCACAAATTAGAGCCTTGTATGCTAAGACATTCATATCTTTGAAACATTTCTTGCCAAGTCATGGACTAGATCATGTATAACGTAATAAGGATGGGCATCCCCTTTTTTTTCCTCTTGGAAGAAACCGTGACTAACCAAGTCACTTAAATAACCTAGTCCAATATCTTCAATTCTCTGTTTTCTTCATCGGGACCTAACAACCCTAGTCCCATCCACAAATGGATTAACTCTTCCCTCCCAAATTCATAATCTTCGAGGAACAAGGCACAATAGGAAAAACATTGTTGTAGATAGAAAGGAAGATAGTTATAGCTAAGCTTCAACGGCGGCATAATATCATCATCATTCGCTTGATATTCCCATTCTTTACTCTCGGATACTCTTCTCCAATGGTCTAGAGTTAGTTCAGTTTTAGTAATCTACCAACAGTTTTTCTTTGCAAGAGGGAAACCTTTCAATTTCTTCACTATTTCCCACCCAACATCACACAAATTAGTATGCCCTTCCCATGGTTGTTTTTCATCAAACACACATGCTTAAGAAGAAATGCATACATTCTTCATCATTTAAGCGTTCCAATCTTATTGGATTACCGTTGTTGTAACCAATTGTGCCACCTTCGAATTCTTGTTGTAACTATTACCATGTTACCTTTTTGTTTGCACTTTCTTAAATGGGGCTAGTAGTTTTTTCCATTCATCTTCTCGATATGTCCACATGTCATCGAGAGACAAGCAAAAACCGTTTGGTGTAATCTCTTTTCAATTAACTCTTCAACACTTTCATTTCCTTTTTCATTGTCAAGTTTAGGGATTTGTTTTACGACTTCTTGTGCCAACCTACTTGCATTGAAATTCGAGAGACGCATATCCATAACATGACTTGGAAGTGGCTCTTCACTTCTTGATATATGTGTTGTGTGAGTGTTGTCTTCCCAAGACCCCTGGACCAACTATTGAAAGTGCAAGTGATGTAACGAAGTGATGTAACAGTAACCTTCCAAATTACAGGGGGCCACATGTACTAATTATCGGTTTAACAACCTTTAATAGTCACATATGTGCACCCATAACCTGAAAAGTACTATTAACTATTCCAACCGGGATCCGTTACAAGGTCATTGTAGTATTACAACAATTTTCATACATAATCGAGTAAAAGCGGTAGGAAGATTTATATTACAATACTTTTACAACCATTTCTTAAAAACAAGTTTTACAATATAGAGTGGGAGTAGCGGAAAGTTTATTACACCAGTAATACTACTAAACCCTGCCCACGGGTTTCACTTTTCACTCCTCATCACTTTCTTCCTGAACATTCTGATTATTACCCTTATTCATTTGTGGTGGTCGGCTTCGAAGCTATCGGATAACACGGGTTATATCTTCGAGGATTGGGGCATTCTCGAGAGTAATGACCGGGTTTTTTCACTGATTATAACAAATGGGTGTATGGCTTTGTGGAGAAGGGTTGCGAATAGCCGAGGCATGTCGTGGATAAGGAAAAGTTGCGGCCCAGGTCGAGCAAATGGCTAGCTTTGTCTAGGTTGAAGTGGTGGTGGTGGGCGATAAGAAGGACGGAAGTGATTCACGGGATGATAAATCACTCTCGGACGCTTTGGTTTGCCACGAGAATATCCAGAGGAGAAATTTTTCTTTTTCTTGTCTTCCTTCTGCTCATATTCCGTAAGGACACGAATCTTCTCCTCACAAGATATGGCCATGTTTACCACATCATGATAGGAATCCGTGTCACGGATATTCATTATGGCATGGAGTTTTGGATGAAGGCCTCGGATAAACCATTCCTTCTTCTTTCCATACGTATTCACAAGTTACGTAGCATATTATGACGAGATGATTAAATTTGCCCACATCTTTGCAATACCGAGTCCTCTCCTTGTTTTAAGGCTAAGAACTCATCTAACTTCTTAGCGGAACTCCTTTGGAATGAAATGAGCACGAAAAGCACTCTTGAATTCATCCTAGGTGATTTGGTGTCAGGTGGGCTGCTTTCGGCTTTAAAATTTTTTTCCACCAAACTCCGTGGTATTCGAAGTTGTGCGGCGGCAAAGAAAGGCTTACGATAATCCGTACAAGTCATTATCTCAAACTTTTCCTCCATAGCACTAAGCCAATCGTTTGCCTCTAATGGTTCATCAGCTCTACTGAAGATTGGAGGTTTTGCGCCCGTGAACTACGGATAAAAGTGTCATCTCCATCGTCGTAATGACCCTTGTGGCGCGACGATTGTTTTGATTCTGGCGAGCAACTTCGCATCGAGGCGAGAGTTCTCGAGTAGCTTGAACGAGCCGCAATGGCATCGATCAAATTTGTTGGGACGGGGAGAGTGTGGAAGGTCACCCCTATTGCGGGGAGCCGGCTTTGTTGTTGTGCGACATACGCTTTTTAAACAAAACTATATAACACTCAACCAACTTTATTGAACTTCTAAAAGGAAACAAACAAAAACAACACACATCATTTATTCTTAGGACAGAGGTTCCATTCTACATCTACCTCGGGCTCATCTAAATAGCTTACTATTAAACAAAACTATATTACATATTCTACAAAAAAACCTCACTCCTACTTTATGGGTCATTCTCGACTCATTATCACTAATGTGAGGTTCCGCTTCTACGGATTTTCTTCTACTTCCATATCCTCTTGAATTACTTCACCCAAATCCTCTTATGCTTGCGAGGTTGATGATTTGGGTTGAGAAGGTGTTCATATGATGAATTTGCATGTTAGGATTAACCTCTTGAGCTTCCAAGCGAATTGCATAAGCCACCCGATTGATGATTGTCTTGAATGAGGTGGTCTGCCCGATGTTGAAGTGTTGTCTTTCGTGGACCGTCTCAATCGGTGCTTGACTACATTCCCCATGTTTTTTTGAGCACTTGATTCAACTCAACTTGTAGTCTTCAATTTGAATTCCATCGCGGCGCCTATCTCTAGCAGCTTCATCAAATCCCAGTCGGTCGGTATTTCGATTTCTTTTTGAAGATCTTCCTTGGTCTTGCTACTCTTGGGGTGCTTGCTTGGGGTCATTCCATTCATTAAAAGGCGGTGATTTGGAGCGCCCTTTGGTCTGTCTTCTTCCTAGGGGTCGTTTTGCACGGGCCATCATAAAAGAATAGTTAAGATCGGATTACCAAGGTTGAACGGGAGAATCTAAAGGTTTAGCAAGAACGGGGTTGATACTCCTTAACCCGAACCACAATAAAGGGAAGGTAACATTAACAAATGATTTAAACATGATGCATGAATCGAACCTCGTCCGATCAACTAAAACCTTTTGCATTAAAAGATTTTTATGAATAGGGCAACATATAATGCTACTCCATTATCCTTTTGGATTTAGATAAGAAAAGTCTTTCAATAGAATAAGATAAGATGATAAGCAATTTGGACCAAAGTAAGAATAAATTTGTTTGACCCAAATCATTTTGAAGTTTTATAAAGTAATTTATTGTGGTTCGGTTAATAGAGTATCAAGCCCGTTTTAAACCTTTAGATTCTCCCCGCTCGAACCTTGGCACTGGATCTTTTAACTATTCCAGATGGCCCGTGCCAAAACAACCCCTAGGAAGAAGACAGACCAAAGGGTGTTCCGCGATCACCAAATTAAGTGCAAGGAAAGACCCCCTCAAGCAAGCACCGCCAGTAGCAAGACCAAGGAAGATCTTCAAAAAGAAATCGAGCGCCCGACCAGGATTTGGATGAAGTCGCTAGAGATAGGCGCCGCGATGGAATTCAAATTGAAGACTACAAGTTGAGTTGAATCGGTGCTCAAAAACATGGGGAATGTAGTCAAGCACCGGATTGAGACGGTCCACGAGAAGACAAAGACTTCAACATCGCTAGACCACCTCATTCAAGACAATCATCAACTCGATGGCTTATGCAATTCAGCTTGAAGCTCAAGAGGTTAATCCGAACATGCAAATTCATCATATGAACATCTTCTCAACCCAAATCATCAACCTCGCTAGCAAGACAAGAGGATTTGGGTGAAGTAATCCAAGTGGATATGGAAGTAGAAGAAAATCCAGAAGAAGCTTTAACCTCACGTTAGTGATAATGAGTCGAGAATGACCCATAAAGTAGGAGTGAGGTTTTTTGTAGAATATGTAATATAGTTTTGTTTAATAGTAAGCTATTTAGATGAGCCCGAGGTAGATGTAGAATGGAACCTCTGTCCTAAGAATAAATGATGTGTGTTGTTTTTGTTTGTTTCCTTTTTAGAAGTTCAATAAAGTTGGTTGAGTGTTATATAGTTTTGTTTAAAAAGCAGATGTCGCGACGACAACAAGCCGCCTCCCTGCATTAGGGGTGACCTTCCACACTCTCCCCGCCCCAACAAATTTGATCGATGCCATTGCGGCTCGTTCGCTTACACATCGAGAACTCTCCGGTCGCGAAGTTGCTCGCCAGAATCAGAACAATCGCCGCGCCACAAGGGTCCATTAACGACGATGGAGATGACACTTATCCGAGTTCACGGGCAAAACCTCCAATCTTCGCAGAGCCGATGAACCATTAGAGGCAAACGATTGGCTTAGTGCTATGGAGGAAAAGTTTGAGATAATGACTTGTACGGATTATCGTAAGCCTTTCTTTGCCGCGACAAAAAACTCGAATACCGCCTGAGTTTGGTGGAAAAAATTTTAAAGCCGAGCAGCCCACAGGACACCAAATCACCTAGGATGAATTCAAGAGTGCTTTTCGCTCATTTCATTCCAAAGAGTTCCGCTAAGAAGTTAGATGAGTTCTTAGCCTTAAAAACAAGGAGAGGACTCAGATTGCAAAGATGTGGGCAAATTTAATCATCTGGTCATAATATGCTACGTAACTTGTGAATACAGATGGAAAGAAGAAGGAATGGTTTATCCGAGGCCTTCATCCAAAACTCCATGCCATAATGAATATCCGTGACACGGATTCCTATCATGATGTGGTAAACATGGCCATATCTTGTGAGGAGAAGATTCGCGGTCCTTACGGAATATGAGCGTAAGGAAGACAAGAAAAAGAAAATTTCTCCTCCGATATTCTCGTGGCAAACCAAAGCGCCGAGAGTGATTTATCATCCCGTGAATCACTTCCGCCCTTCTTATCGCCCACCACCACGTTTCAACCTAGACAGCTAGCCATTTGCTCGACCGCCGCAACTTTTCCTTATTCACTTACGTACCGAATGCCCCCGTCATTCGCAACCCCTTCTCCACAAAGCCATACACCCATTTGTTATAATCGTGGAAAAACCCGGTCATTACTCGAGAATGCCCCAATCCTCGAAGATATAACCCTGGGTTATCCGATAGCTTCGGAAGCCGCCCACCTGTTGAATAAGGGTAATAATCGTAATGTTCAGAAGAAAGTGATGAGGAGTGAAAAGTGAAACCCGGGGCGTGGTTTAGTAGTATTACTGGTGTAATAAACTTTCCGCTACTCTCACTCTATATTGTAAAACTTGTTTTTAAGAAATGGTTGTAAAAGTATTGTAATATAAATCTTCCGCGGTTTTACTCTGATTATGTATGAAAATTGTTGTAATACTACAATGACCTTGTAACGGATCCCGGTTGGAATAGTTAATAGTACTTTTCAGTTATGGGTGCACATATGTGACTATTAAAGGTTGTTAAACCGATAATTAGTATATGTGGGTCCTGTAATTTGGAAGGTTCTGTTACAAGTGAGATCACCCATGGCCTGAGATTTAGAGGTTATTCCATCTATGACATCCTTTTTCACTTTATCTCTTCCGTATAACTTTGGCTCTATAATTTGTGGAGTCGTAATTCGGTGGTTTGATTCAAAGAATTGGCCTGCAGGCCCTGTGGTTCCTTTGGAGGCTATGGTTCCCAACAGCTCTAGATCAAGAATAGTGGAGACCATGGCACATAACGGCTTGAGCTCATCTACAATTTCCACCAGCCGGTTGGACATGGCCACCCTATTGAACTTGGGATTTGGTTTTCTATGATGCGGGGCACACGAAGCAAAAGACAAGAGCATGAGGGGAGCTTCGCCATCGACGACGGCCCCCGCCGTGTGACGAAGGTTGAGGGCGAGGCCCCGAACAAGCCCCCTCGGGTGTCATCATCGGTGGTCTCATAGGTCCCTGAAGATCGCCCCGGACGCGGAAGTACTCCAGCTCATCCAAAGACGTCATCCGCGTCATAAGCTTTTACGGCGGAGCTCGAGCAGCAGCTGCCCGGTGCAGGGGCTGCGGACATCCCCGCCACGGGCGTTGTCCAAGATTCCCTCGCGGCGCACAGGAGCTCCAGCTTGAGGGCGCGGATGTTGGGGCCTAGCTCAGAACATGCCGCCCATGACTCGAGGAGGCCGTCAGAGACAGGCCCCAGCGCCTTCCCCACCGCCCAGCGCGCCGCACCGATGGCGATCTCCATTGTTGATTATCCTTGTCTCCTCACTGCTTGAAAAGGTATTCGAGCAATGATGATGAGGATGCTAGCTGCATACAGAGAGTCAATCATATTGTCACTAGTAACTATGGACAGTAGTGTCATTGCCTTACTACCCTTTGTTTGACCCACAGAAGCAATGCAAGGTCAAAGAGATGAAGAGACTTACATACGCAGGGCAAGAGCTGCAACTTCTGGCTGGAGCTGCACAGTGGAGGTAGTCGATTGGCCAGATTGCTAGGTTGACGGTGAGGATGTTAGCTGCAAATAATCCATCGTATATTGTTAGTTGATACTAGCAGCTATGGATAAGAGTACTGTAAGACGGTGACGATGTTAGATCAGAAAAGATAAAACTCTTATACACATACGCAAGGTCGGCACGAGCGAGCAGGCACACCTGGCCGGATCGAGCTGCACCAGACGTGGACGCAGATGGACAACAACGCCAAGTAGTGCTGAAGAATGTGCAAGTGCGGGCGGATTGCAAGGTCAGACGGGAACTGATGTGTTTACGATCAGAGGAGGCATGGAGGAAAGAAATAGAAGCCCGCGAGCTGGTGCTGGGGGCCCCTATGCCTAGGAGGATTAATATTTAATTCCCACTTGTTTAGCACAAAGCAGAGGCAATACTTGGCTTAAGAAGATACTATCGTGCAAGCTAAGTAAGGTACTAATCCAGGCCAAAAGATCGAGAAAGCAGAAGAATGGAACAATATAATGGCTAACCGTTAGTGTTAATTAATTTCAGACTAGCTTGCTTATGGCCCCCTGGAGCAGTGGAGAAGCCAAGAATCTATACGAAATTGGCTATGCAAACAGATGAGATCACACATGGTGCTTAACAATTACTTTATTACTGCTTTGCAGAACACAAGACGTGCTGTCCAGGGTAAGCATGCCGCAGCATCTCTCTTTAGTTAGCCTGAAAATCTGTGCTGGCTGGGTAGTGTAATATTACTTCTCTGCAGGCGAAAGAAGGAATGATGGGAAAGCAAAGCATGGTGGTAAGACAAAGCTTTAGCACACTACGAGATTTTGCGACAATTAAGCATGGATGCCATGGAATTAAAAAGTACACTCAGCTTAAGATCTCGCGCACCTAAATGGATTGCAAGCACACAGAGTCCTAGTGTATCATGTAATCACATCTGCCATACATAATCTAGACAGGATGGACTGGTGCCCAGCAAATGGCCCTCGTCATTACCTTTGGGACCTGGTTCATGTTCATGTACCCATAACTGTAACCGGTTTTTTGAAGTATACATACACAAAGACCTACTGTATGGTATGCACTTAAGTACTGAGATATGTGCACCTCAAGGTTTTGATATTGATACAATATTATATCGTGAATAAGACGTAATTAAGTGTCCCTAGTTTAGCACGGGAAGCTAGAGACAAACGTTGGCTTAAGATATCGTGCCAAGCTAAGTATGGTACTAGTAGACTGGTAGTGCTACAGAGATTAATCCCCACCCAGAAGAAGAAACACTAATGACACGAGCAAGCTAGCAAGAGATGAAACAATGCCCAACCTTACTGATTCATACTACCTACCTTCCCTGGACGCAGAGGCGGGCGGCCTCGCCGACGGCAGCCGGCGCAGGAACTGGGAGAGCGGCAATTGGAGGCGCAGCAGCGACGCCATTTGGGGATTGGCGCTGTGCCCCGTTCCTGCCACCCTCCTGGCTGCCCCACGCCCCCGCCGACCAGCCGAGCCGCCGTACACGTGTCCCGGTGCCCGTGACTCGACTGCCTCTTGCCGTCGTGCACGGACGGACGCGCCGGCGCTTCCCCGGCGGCCACCATGGCCCATAGGGGATTGGAATCCGGGGAGCGCGCGGTGAGTGGACCTGTGGGCGGTTGGGCTTGCTTGCATAGCCCGATGCTTAGTGGGCATAAGCTGTTGGGCCGCAATACAACCCAGGAAAGAGGGGGAATTGTATTTTAACCCTAAAAATAAATATTCACATAGGCCGATCTTTTTTATTCCTTTATAAAAAAAACCGTATATGGGACTCCTCAACTGTTAAAAACGTTTTTTCACACCTCTATTTGGTAAATTGCTTAAAAATATGTGTTCCTAAGCATCTCCAACGATTTGGCAATTCTCACTTAGCAAAGATTAAAATTTGCCAACTCCCCAAGATGTTTGCCAAGTTAAATTAAAGTTCATCTCTAATGGTTTGGCAATTCTCACTTGGCAAATCTTAAATTGAGACCCACACTTTTCGCTGGCGTGGAGTCTGGCACTTGTGGTCCCTTCGCCAAGCGCCTTCTTAATTAAAAGAGATAATTTTTTAAACATCAAAAAAATATTGATAATCATGATTTGATATTTTACCTAAGTATAGAACATCATGGAAAGGCTACTCAAAAAATTTCACATTTTTAGCATGTTCCCGCAATTAGTTATGGTTTTCTAAACATTCAGACAATTCATAAAAAAGAAAAGAGAAAACAATAAAAGACAGACACTTTTCATCTGAAACCCCTGCAGATCTCAGAAAATAAATAAGTCGAAATCTAGAAACTTCTTTCTCTAGCACATAAGCATCGAAAACCCCGAAAAAACTTCTATATTAATTTTGCTCAGATCTTCCTGCTCCTCTCATATAGAGGGAGAATGCGCCAAGCCGGGTGAAAGCGCCAAAAAAATGCGCCGCTAGATTGCTGTCATCAATTGCCAAGTCTCCCCAAGATGTCAACCCAAATGCCAAACCATTGGAGTTGCTCATCCGAAGACAATTTCTCGATCTCGTCGTTTACAACTATGAGATTTAAAAATTTCCAAATAAATTGGCAAGAGTAGTATATTTCTCTGTGATTTTATGTATGAGTAATAAGTTTTATAAAAGTAAAATGAGTATTTATATATACACAATTGAAAGGACTATAACGTTACCATCAACCCAATAATACCAAGTCTCGGTCTCTGCTTACACGTCCCGCATCTCGATATGAAACATCTTCCACTCGAGTTCATGTGTCCGCATCTTACCCGCTTCCGCTATCCATGTGTCCACGTCCAATATGAAGTTCTGGGAGATCAAGCGAGCCCGTGGGAGTCGACCCGAGGAACCGATGTGCCATTGAGGCTCGTGTAACCACTAGGCTACATGCCCTTTCACACCATCAATTTATTGATATAGTTTTGATTATAAACAAAACTTATTCTCATTAAAATTGACAATGATCGAACTAATCAAACATGTTATGTAAAAATTGAGTGGGGTCCACCATCATAATCATCGATGAACAAAGCGACATGTCAATAAATAACTTCTTGTCGGCTTTATCCCGATATTAGAATTACATATTTTAGCGAATTGGCTTGTAGTCCAATGGTAGGGCGGTCGGTGGGGACGCTACCCACCAGGTTCAAATCCCGGTGCTTTCGCACCTTTTTCTTGGGATTTTTAAAGGATTTACCCGGCGTTATGCATTCGGTGGTAAGCGGCGTTCCCGTTGACGACGAGGCACCAATGGTGACTTCGAGAATCTCCAGATTCTGCGGGTGCACATCCTTCTGAGGTGCTCATAGGGGTAGGGTTTGTGTACGTGTATTCATAGGGGTGAGTGTGCGTGCGTGTTGTGAGTGTCTGCGTTGTACTGTGTAATTTCAAAAAAAAAAAGAATTACATATTTTATGAGTTCTCAAAGAAAGCCATAGCGTTCAATATTTAACTATAGCAACACTGGATAGTATAAAAATTAAAGTTGTTCTATATTTAAGTTCAGATATTTATGTGGTTTGCGACTAGAGAAAAAGTTGTAAATGTGGTATTTTAAATTGACACAAGCTTAATAGAATATTATCATTTTATTGCCAAAATTAATTTATATTATAGATGTCGTTTATTATATAATAAATAAATTATAATATAAAAATGATAAAACATAAATAGATATGTATTATTCCTCTCATTGTTTTCCATTTATATGTTATAGATTTTAAATTTGCTAGTAACATCTATATCTATATCTATATATCTATACCTACTAATAATAAAGAGAAAATTTCCGTCGTCCACCCAAAATTTTCATCCAGCCTCCCCTCCCCTGCCTGTATCCACGGTACAAATACGGCTCAAATCCATCGTATCCCTTGGTCCAGCCTTCAAGACACAGCCTTTGTCAAGACCTTGTACAACTAGGAAACGCGTCCAACTAGGAAACGCCCTGTACAACTAAGATTGACCCTTGCGGATACGTGCGAGCGCGTCCAACTAGGAAACACCCTGTACAACTAAAATTATACCCTTGCGGATACGTGCGTTCCGTGGCTCATCCTGAGACGCGCTGGGCCCTTCCGTGGTTTCACGGGGTGAGCTGGCTCGCGACATGGTCGGTGTTGGGGTTGGCGAGAGGGCTGGACCGGGCCGCGGCAATGGGGAGAGGTGGTGCAACAGGGGCTGGCAGAGAACTGCGGCTAGAGCGGCAGCGGCTACAGGAGGAGCTCGGACTGACGACGGCGAAGTTTTTCTTGTAGGTGCTGTCATCTAGGGTTCCGTGGTGCCGACCATCCTTGCCGGTCGTGCCTGCATCGGGACACGAGGCGCGCATCTAGAGGCAGGGCAGGTAGTGTCCTAAGAAACTTCTAGAGGAAGCCGAGGGATCGCAGGATGCGGTGCTTGCGGCTGCTCGCGAGGTCAGGTCGTGGCGGGCCTTAATGGTGTCGGTGTCTGCGTGAAGGAGACGGAAGCAAGAGGAAGGAAGACGGAATTGATGGATTGTACTCTTGTTCTGTCTCCACTGGTTCGCTTGCTGCCAGGTGGGTCTAACAATGGCGTTTTTAACTGACTGGACCCGGCTCGCATATGGAGTAGTGCGTACAACAGCGGTGGGATTCGCTTCGAGAATTGACAGGTTCCAGCTTGTTCTCTACTTTGAGTTCTGTGTGTGCAAGTACCAATCGATTTCTAACAATAATAGACATGTAAAATAATCGTGTGCGCATTCATTTGTGGCTGCCGTATAAATTACAACAACAATTCAACAACAAAAAGTGTATTTGAGAATTGTTATCATAAAGGATGAGTTAAATTTTCGATGACATAAAGGGAATTAGCCTACAAATTAACAGGTGTAAGTGACCTGACCAAATATATAAGATGTGATTTTCCCGTTGCAACGCTTGGCAAGAGGCGTATTTCTTAAGCATCTCTTAATAAAAGGCGAGAAAATTTTCGATTAATGCGGACCCGCAGTAGGATCGTCCTCAAACCATCGGATTAGCATCAGCGGTTTAGATTGATTTGTCGAGATAAGTGGGCCTGTGAAGCGTGGACCAACAAAATTGCAAGGCCTAGGCCCATGCGGGACTTTATATGAGTATTGAATAGGAATCCTAATCCAAATAGCAAAAGGATATCTCTATTTCTTTTCTCTTCTATCTTTATCTTTATCTTTATTTTCTTTCCTATCTTTTCCAAAAATGTTCAGACTTCTCTGATTTTTGCCGTTCTCGGTCATGAAACTACGTGATCGAATTAGGATAAGACTCAAGCTATCCTGCTCGGGCTACAGTTCCAAAATAAGAACAAGGATCCAACTCCAAAATCCATATTCCATACGCTACATTCAAAGTCAGGGATTCAAGATATCAAAACCCAAATTAATTAAAACGAAATTGGAATTCACATGCGACTCCGCATGCTAGTTGAACAAATCAAAACATAAACACCTAGATATTTTACTAGAGTACATATGTACGTACACACATAAAAAGGTTTTGAGAACGAAAATTAACTGCTTGCATGATCGTAGTAGTTCAATACAGTATTTGTTAGAATCAGAATACAATATATATTAGAATCAGACTTTGTTTAGTTGCTAGAAGCAAATTATTCTAACTTATATGATCATGGCTCATGAGTTTAGGTTATTTGCAATTGGACTCCCTTGTCATTGACTCATTGCTACACGTGAGCTGTTCTAAATCGTATGAGCACAAGTCATATAAATCTACACAGAAGAAAATCTTCATTGTCCAGTAGTTAGATTGAGATTGATAAAAAAAGTTAAAATGAAGTTTTGGTTCTTTAATAAAAAGGTATATTTTTATCTCCCGTTGCAACGTATGGGCATATTTGCTAGTACTATATAAAAGTGGCAAACAAGGATGCAAAGTTGATATTTTTGGTGTGGTGGATAACGATGTCACGACGAGGGAGGTAGGTTAGCTGCAGGACTGCACATCATGCCAGGACTGCTCGCGGTCGCGGCCGTGACTGGCGCTTCGATGCGCTCGCCTGGGGGATTAATGAAGTTTGATAGCACTACGTCAGACACGAGGAGTACGGGTCAGACACGAGGAGTACGTCGGACATGTTGGGAGCACCAGAGTCCCATCCTGCAGAAACACGGAGCGCGCTATCTTTGTTCTCTTTTGCGGAAGAAAATATCGTGGCGGCGTGTATATAGTCAAGACGATCGTGTGCGCGATCGAGTTCTCCCGGTCGCAAACATACGACTATCCTCGTCGCCTTGCTCTCGCACCACGCACGGAGAGATGTCGTGCTACTTCTTCTTCCTCCACCTGCTTTGCGCCGTCGTTGCTACAGCGGCGGCAGCCGGTACTATCCACGTGCCAAAGTCGTTTGACACCAGCGCCGGCGCCTTCGAGTTCATCGCGCTGCCCGACGGTGTCACCGGCGGCGAGAGTCTCGCCTTAACCGACCATAGAGGCCAAGGTCCCTACGCCGGTGTCTCAGATGGCCGCGTGCTCAAGTGGGGCGGTAGCGCCAGCGGCTGGACCAACTTTCGCCTATAGCACCAGCTATAACCACAACCCGAATCCTGCAAAGCCTCTCCGCGGCGTCCGGGTGACACGAGGACGTCTGCGGCCGCCCCTAGGGCTCCAGTTCAATCTCGGGACTGGCGACCGTACATCGCCGATGCCTACCATGGGCTCCTCAAGGTTGGTTCGTCCGGTGGCGAGGCTAAGGTGGTGGCAGCCAAGGCCGGCGGTGGTGTATTCACCGTCGTCAACGGCGTCGACGTTGACCCGATCCACCGGCGATGTGTACTTCACGGACAGCAAGTAAGTTGTACACGCGTCGACAAAACAACCAGATCTTGCTAAACCGTGACTCCTCTGGCCGGCTCCTGAGGTATGACGCTCGGGCAAAGCGTGTTCTCGTTCTAAAGGATGACTTGCCATATCCCAACGGTGTCGCCATGAGTGCTGATCGGACACACGTCGTGGTGGCGCACACAGGACCGTGTCGGCTGTTCAGATATTGGCTGAAAGGGTCTAAGGCTGGAACCTACGAGCTCTTTGCTAACTTTGCCTGGGTACCCGGACAATATCAGGCGTGATACTAGAGGAGGCTACTGGGTTGCGCTTAACCGGGAGAGGATTGACGGTGCAGACGCGGCAGCAGGAAAACACATCGTTGGTGTACGCCTAGATGCAAAGGGCGTGCAGCATGAGGAGATGGTTGCCGAAGACCATAGCATCACACTCTCTGATATCTCTGATAAAGATGGCAGCAGGAAAACACATCGTTGGTGTACGCCTAGATGCAAAGGGCTACGGCAGCATGAGGAGATGGTTGCCGAAGACCATAGCATCACACTCTCTCGATATCTCGATAAAGATGGCAGGCTCTGGTTGGGCTCAGTCGAGCTCGACACGTCGTCGTTGTTGACTAGCGTTTATTAGAGCATCTCCAACAGTTTTGCAAAATATATTTAGCAAAAGTTGTGATTTGCCAAGTCACAAAAAAATATATGCCAAGTGAAAAAACTATGGTTCTCCAACAGTTTTGCAAATTTAGCTTGGCAAAAAGAAACAAAAGGGAATATGCAACATGCAAGTAGGGAGATGATTCTATTTTTGTGATCAATATGCAACATGCAAGCAAGGAGAGGATTTGCCAAGTCCCTCATAGCTTGGCATATTTGCCAAGTTGAGGATGGTTTATGCTAAGTTGGCTAAAATGTCAATCCAAATTGTAAAACTGTTGGAGACCACTTTTTCATGTTTTTGGCAAATTTGAAGAATGCAAACCCCTGTTTGCAAAAACTGTTGGAGATGCTCTTATTAGATTAAAATAGTTTTAGTTCAGTTTGTTTTTTAAGTTTATATGTCAGGATTTAATATTCTATATGAACATTAGAACTATATATTTTAGTAGTAAGGAGATTTATGTATATATTCTAGTAAGGATATTTATGTATGAGTAAATTCGTTTGAAATTATAAGCTTGGTTAGTTAATTTTCTTATATACTCCTATATTTTCTATTGAGACCGTGACTTACTCCAGATGTTGAAGTTCACCGTGGATGCTTTTCTCTTACTCTAGAAGTTGAAGTTCGTAGAAGTTCGTAGTGATAACGTAGCAAGCTAGCTATGAATACGTCACATTGAACCGGGACTTTTGTGAGACGTGCATGCATGGTGCTTGCAAACCTTCAGAAATCTTTAGGCAGTTGCCTGACAGGCTAAACGATGTTGTAAGCCTGGCCCCTAAGTTAGTCCAAACGTTCAGGCTTCAGTTATTTCAAGTCCATATTTCCCCAAAAAAATTGAACTCTAAAAAAATTCTCTCCCCCAGAACAAAAAAAATAAAGTTTAATCCAAGTGCATTTCACCGTGCCTGTCTGCAACGCATCAGTGCCTAAATTCTTGTTGCCATTCACGTTTAAAACATTTCGTTCAGTCTTGCATCTCGTGTGCTTCATGCTAGCGACGCACTCTTTCAACTTCTGATTATGTGTCCTCTCAACTAAGACATCATCTATGGCCCTCCGTCAGTAGCATGACGTCAGCTAGGCGTTTGGCCTGCAGCAAGTTTCATCAGAAAATAATGTGGCATCACTATCAGCAGTAGCTTTCACTCATGCGCCTGCCTGCCTGGATTTCAAATGCTCGGCAAGGGATGACTAGTCATACCACCTGAGAGAAGCTGCTCAGCAAACGCAAGGTGCTCCATGTCATTAGCCATTCAGTGACTGACAGTTTCTATCACTTCTGATAAGGCCTCTGCAGATGACTCCATATGTCCTGCGACATCGTTCAAGCATCAGTGACTGACGCTACTAACAAGGAGAGGAATGTCAATAGCAGCTTATAGCAGAGGAGTCAGGACGCCAGAACCGGGCAGCAGAGGACGGGCGTGAGGAGGGAGACGACGATGGGAGCAGAGGAATTCCCTATAGAAAGAGTGATGGCGAGTCAGCAACAATGTCTACTGCACTTGGTTTTTCTGCTCCGTCCAATCAATGTTGAATGAATGTCAGCAATGCACTTGCGATATGGGATCGAAGGTATCGTCTTCAGTGAATTCAGTGACTGACTGAACTCTGAACTTCTGCAAGGAAACTGAAGAGGCCAAAAGTGTCCAAGCTTGGTGGAAAACAGAACAGAGATTCACATTTCAGACTGTTATCATGATTTTTATCCCAATTAATAACATAGTTTCAGATAGAATAGATTCAGCGTTTACATTCATGGTTGCACTTCACTGCAGACTACAGTACTGTACTGCACCCATGCTTGCCTCACAAAGGTTTAACAAAAACACGTACTGTTGACTCAATAAACTGCTTCAATCTAGCGAAATAATATCAGTGAAATATTTGAAACGCAAACTGAACTTTGTTGACAAAGTCTGACAGACCCCGAATTGCTCGATTTCCATCTTAAGTTAATTCAGTCCATTTCCATCTGGCACTGCCTGCCACATGTCAATACTTAATACGACGGGTTCTTTAAGTCAAATGTGTATTGTATATTTAGTACAACAAAGTATATGAATACAAGCCATACGAATTTCTGGAACTGAAACTGTTCAGACTTCTTGTGTTCCAGTGAGGAAGGCCGACGCAGGGGGTGAATTTATATGTTGCTGGTGACATGAAAAAAATTTGGCGATTGCTTCTCACAACTCACGAACCTGTGTCTAGCAAATCTATGGAAATCTTCAGGGGTTTTGCCTGGCATACTGAACTCTGTGATTTACTGATGCCAAGCCTTCCAAATCCCAAATTACTCGAAATCTTCAGGCTTCAGTTATGTGAAGTACATTCCATCGGGGCCTGCCTGCAACACATTAGTGACGGTGCTCTTTTTGGTTTGAGCCCCACTTCCTGTAGAGTAGAGAATGGGGGAGGACAATTATAAGAGCAAGCGGTTATAAGAAAAACAATACAATGTGCACACTTTGACACGATGCTTTTTACGTGGAAAAACCTCCTCAAAATGAGGAGGCAAAAAACCACGGGACCATCACGGTCCACTACCAAACTTTCCATTATACGAGGATGATGTATACAAGGAGCCTTTACAGTATCTATAGAGACAACTAGAAGCTGAAAACCATCATTGTAAAACCCTTGCACGACCAAACATTACCACAAATGTAGTCAAGAGCTAACAGGAGTGAACCACTTCACCAAGAAAGGTCACCCTGCTGAATCTGACAACCTAAAGCAGCCAATCCATTTTGCACACTGCTGAACAAAGGCAACGCCAACTAATAAAATCTTTCTCAAACTTGATGTACTTCAAGCACAAGCACTGACACATTAGTATTCCCGCAGCTGCTGTCAAGCAAAACATTATTGACTGAACTTGTTTCTAACTCCACCGTTGGAGCAATGTGGCATCTGAACTGTCCGTGCAAAGAAGTTTGGCTCCCTTTGAATCCCAGTATCTTGAACGTAATTTACCAACATGCTAATTTTAGGCTTGTTGATGGTGCTGCAATAAGTACGAATCCGATCACTTGGTACAAAGAGCATACATAGTTCAGAGCAATCCCTTTCCTAAAACAGAAGACAAATTGAATAAATGAAGTCACTTATGTCGCATAATGTCAGACACAATAATCTCTATGTATCCTACTGCCACTGGCATGTTAGAGAAGCAAATACTATGCATTTTCAGAAATGGTAAACTATCTGTATTTTCATGATGTTCAAATATTATTCAACAGCACGAATTCAGTTATGCGTGTTCCAAAAAGGAAATTGGATTCTTAACAGGAAAAAATTTAAGAAAACCAGTTTTTGTTAACACTTACTTTTAATTGTTTTTATTTTACATTTTCAGAAAAGCAGCTTGTTTCACAGAGGGTTCCAACATTAAATTACGATCTACTTGTATAATTATGTACAGTAATATTGGAAGGGCATGGATATTTAAAGGTCCAAAAGGGGATATCAACCAGATATATCGAAATAATGAAACAAGCCACAAGATCATGAGTATGTGATGATGTCAGTACATACTTGTTTCACGTCTTAGTTACTTGAGGCCTCAGATCTATGGACATATCATGGGAAGATTATATGGGACCAGTAGAAGAGAATAAGAAGTATCCTGCACACCTGTAGTAAGGAAAAAAATGTGATTGATCAGATAATAACATGATAAATAGGGTACCAAACACAATTTGAACTACTTCAGGTTCACGGAAGAACATTGGGTGGAACCTTTTGGAGAATAAAATAATGCAAAAAGGAAATGTCTGTTACCTAGAATTAGTCTTGGAATTTAACTATTGGTATTGTTCCTTGCAGCTTCCAGCACCAACTTGTAGAACAATAGAAGTTAACTTGGGGGCCGCCCTTGTGCAGCGACCAGATTGCAGAGCACTCCCTAATCAATATGTGGTGATTGAACTTGGAAGCCTTTCCTTTGGTAGGAACCAGAACTCGTAGTTCTATTAGAGAACTTGGGAGGTCACCCTTGGGCAGGGACCGGATGGCAGCACAGTACCTGATCTCTAATACCGCCAGGGAACTTGGGAGGGTACACTTGGCAGCGACAGGGTGGAGTCACAGTCCTCCGGTTGTTCCTTTGTGCCAGCGATATTGCAGAGGAACACAGCAGTAGAACCTTTCTCCTTGGTGCTGGTGATATGCACAGCCTACAAGCACAACTATTCAGCTCATCTTTGCATACACTGAACTAGATGACACCCGTTGAATCTCGTGTGCTTCATGCTAGCCACGCACTCTTTCAACTTCTGATTATGTATCCTCTCAACTAAGACATCATCTATGGCCCTCCGTCAGTAGCATGACGTCAGCTAGGCGTTTGGCCTGCAGCAAGTTTCAGAAAATAATTAAATGTGGCGTCACTTTCAGCAGTAACTTTCACTCATGCGCCTGCCTGCCTGGATTTCAAATGCTTAGCAAGGGATGACTAGTCCTGAGAGAAGCTGCTCAGCAAACGCAAGGTGCTCCATGTCATTAGCCATTCAGTGTCGGACAGTTTCTATCACGTCTGATAAGGCCTCTGCAGATGACTCCATATGTGCTGCGACATCGTTCGAGCATCAGTGTCTGACGCTACTAACAAGGGGAGGAATGTCAATAGCAGGTTATAGTAGAGGCTAACCTCCATCGATGAATACAGTGGATGAGCCCCGATCGAGTACTGACGCTTCCTCTGCTGTCAGAAACAGGATCCTCCAAGGGGAGGAATGTCAAGAAGATAGCTAAGATCGGCAGCAGGGGAGGACGCCGGAGTCGGGAAGCAGAGGACGGGCGAGAGGAGGGAGACGACGATGGGAGCAGAGGAATTCCCTGAAGACAGAGTGGTGGCGAGTCAGTAACAATGTCTACTCCACCAGGTTTTTCTGCTCCATCCAATCAATGTTGACTGAACATCAGCAATGCACTTGCGATATGGGATCGAAGGTATCTTCTTCAGCGAATTCAGGTTGACTGACTGAACTCTGCACTTCTGCAAGGAAACTCAAGAGGCCAAAAGTGTCCCTGAGCTTGGTGGGAACAACAGAACAGAGATTCACATTTCAGAGTGTCCTCATGATTTTTATCCAAAAAATTGATAACATAGTTTCAGATAGAATAAACTGAACGTTTACAAAATTACATTCATGACTGCACTTGACTACAGACTATACCACTCAAAAGATAGCTTTGTCTGATCACAGGTTCTTTGTCTGAAATGTGCAAGAAATCAGCGTATTTTTATATAAGTAGAAGAAAGTATGAATACCAATTTCTGGAGCTCATACTGTCAATACGACGGTTCAGACTTCTGAAACTCAAAATGCAGCGTTGCTGTGAGGTCTGAAGATTGATTGCTGGAGATGCAGTTGGTGAAATCTATTTAGTTTGGTCAGGTATGCATAGAAGTTTATCATTAACCTTTGCTCTGAATTTGGACTACGTTTATGTTAATCTCCTGCTCTTTCTGACCAATTGATATATGTGGATGAATTGCAAGTGTATTTCCATGTTTTGTTCAGACAAAGAATGGAGCACGGATTTAGACCTCGGGCTTCTATGTATGGTGGTTCTACAGTATATTATAAGAACCATGATCCGCCACTTTTATATCTTTCATTTCTGCTTGCTTAATTCAATTAGGGAGTAAATTCCCATTGTCCTGCACGTTTTCAAGCAATATTGGTCTCTTTGGTCTTACAAACATTGAATGACAGCAATGGTGATGGCGTGATGCAAGATTGGATCAAAGGAGATCTTCAGGAACTTGACTGACAGACTGAACTCTGTTGTCTGAAGAGCCAAGCAGTAAGCTGAAGACAACAAACCTTCATATACATAGAGTTTTCATGATTTTAGTTGAGCTGATATTATACTTTCCTGCAGCCTGCAGGCCGTGTTCAGTAGTACGTAGTAAACAGAGGAACGGGAGGTGTCCAATAATCTGTAAAGGATGACGGACGAAGCAATCTTTGGTGTCTCTAGTGGAGTTTAGAGAGTGAAGTAGCGAATATCCAAGTGCTCTTTTTTTTGTTTGAGCCCCACTTCCTGTAGAGAATGGAGGACAATTACAAGAGCAAGTAGGTTAAGAAAACAACATGATGTGCGCACTTGGACACAATGCTTTTTACGTGGAAAAACCTCCTCAAAATGAGGAGTAAAAAACCACAGGACCATCATGGTCCATTGCCGATTCCATTATATGAGGATGATTGATACAAGTAGTCTTTACAATATGCAGGGATAATAACAAAAGCTGAAAACCATCATTGTAAATCCTTGCACGACCAAACATAACCACAAAAAGTAATCAAGAGCCAACAGGAGTTAACCACTTCACCAAGAAAAGGTCACTTTTCTGCATCTGACAACCTGAAGTAGCCAATCCATTTTCTGCACTGCTGAACTATGGCAACGCAAACTAATAAAATCTCTCTCAAACTTGATGTCCTTGAAGCACAAGCACTGACACACTAGGATTCCCGCAGCTGCAGTCAAGCAAAACATTTTTGACTGAACTTGATTCTAACTCCATCTTTGGAGCAATGTGGCATCTGAACTGTCTGTGCGAATAAGTTTTCTCCCTTTTTGGATCCCAGTATCTTGAACGTAATTTACCAACATGCTAATTTTAGGCTTGTTGATGGTGCTGCAATAAGAACAAAATGAATACACTTCTTGTGGCTGCAGCTTTGCCGATCACTTGGTACAAAGAACATCCATAGTTCACAGCAATCACTTTGCTAAAACAGAAGACAAATTGAATAAATGAAGTCACTTAGCATGATGTCACCGACACAATAATCTCTGTATCCTAGTGCCACTAGCATGCGAGAGAAGCAAATACTATGCACTTTCAGAAATGGTAAATTATCTGTATTTTCATGATGTTCAAATATTATTCAACAGCACAAATTCAGTTATGTGTGTTCCAAAAGGAAATTGGATTATTAACAGTAATATTGGAAGGGCATGGATATTTTAAAGGTCAGAAAGGGGATATCAACAAGATAGAAATGAAACAAGCTACAAGATCATGAGTATGTGAGATTTCAGTACATACTTGTTTCACGTCTTCGTTAGTTGAGGCCTCAGAACTATGGACATATCATGGGCAGATTATATGGACCCAGTAGAAGAGAATAAGTATCCAAGAACCCTGCACACAGATAGTAAGGAAAATTGTGGTTGACCAGATAATAACATGATAAAGAGGGTACCAAACACAATTTGACCTACTTCAGGTTCAGTAATGAACATGGAAGGACGTTGGGTACTTGCGTGAAACCTTTTGGAGAATAGTGCTAAAAAGGAAATGTCTGTTAGTCATGGAATTTAACTATAGACATTGTTCCTTACAGCTTCCACTTCCAGCACCGACCTGTAGTTGTAGAACAATAGAAGTTAACTTGGGAGGCTGCCCTTGTGCAGCAACCAGATTGCAGGGCACTCTGTAACCGATATGTGGTGATTGAACTTGGAAGCCTATCCTTTGGTAGGGATCAGAACTCGTAGTTCCATTAGGGGGAACTTGGGAGGTCGCCCTTGGGCAGGGACCAGATGGCAGCAGCCAGGTGGAGTCACAGTCCTCTGATTGTTCCTTTGTGCCGGCGATATTGGAGAGGAACACAACGGTAGAACCCTTCGCCTTGGTGCTGGTGGAGATACGCACAGCACAGCCTACAAGCACAACTATTCAGCTCATCTTTGTATTCACTGAACTAGACACCCGTTGAATCTGCAAGGTGTTTCGTGTTAGTCATCAGGGGTGAAAGGCTCACCGAGTAGTGGGTGCTGGGGTTGCCCTGCCCGCGGAGGTAGTGCCGTAGTGCCGGCGTTACGCGGCACGTCCGAGCGCTCTGTAATATCTCGTACTGCAGGAGATGCTCTCTCGCAGCAGAGGGCGACCGCCGAACGGGAAGCGGCAGCCTAGCATCCGTCGCAGCCGTGCTGCCACTGCGAGCGCGGCGGCGGGTAGCGCCAGAGTGCGGGCAGTCGCTGCCATGACGCTCGGATGCCACCGATGGGCACGACCGAGGAGAACCCTGCACATAATTGGTAATTACAAGGAAAAATATGATTGGTCAGATAACCACATTAACATGGTAAAGAGGGCTACAAAAAAAAAAAAAAAAATCGGAACTACTTGTGATTCAGTAATGACTAATGAACATGGGCGATCCTTCAGTGAAACTTTTTAGAGAATAGTGCAAAAAGGAAAGTGTTTGTTACCTTGGATTAGTATCGCAACTTAACTATCGGTATTGTTCCTTGCAGCTTCTGGCACTGCCTCTGCAGTTTCTTGCTGCTACCCGTGACATTTAGCATTTGAAGTGACCTCGGGAGGCTACCCTCGTGCAGAGACCGGAAAGCAGAACAGTATGTGATCTCTAATACCTTCAGTGAACTTGGAAGGCTTCCCTTTGGTAGCGACCGGAAGCCACTGCAATTATATACACCTAGTTTCGTCAGGGAACTTGGGAGGGTGCCTTTGGGCAGAGACCGGATGGCCGCACAACCCCAAATATATAATTCCACCAGTGAACTTGGAAGGGTGCCTTTGGGTAGCGACCGGATGAGGCCACAGGACCAGATGTATAATCTCTTGAGGTTGGGAAGCCCACTTAACCCTTCTGGCAGGGACTGCAGCCTAGAGTACCACCGAATTTGAAGATCCTGGAGGGAGGTGAGCTTTTGCAGGGCCTCTGATTGCTCCATTGTGAAGTGCTCCAAGTCGTCATTCTCACCAAGCGCTAGCTCGGTGAGAGAGGAAGAGAAGTGGCCACCGATGGGCACAGCAATGGCGCCTCCTGCTTCCCCACCCGTTTCGAGCGCCTGCAGCGTGGAGCTATGCTGGGGAAGATCTTGTCCGCACATCTGCGAAGGCTCCGGGACATCAAGTAAGTTGGGCGCCCGCCAGATTTCTAATTCCTTGAGGCAGCCCTGCGCGAGAGGAGACACCATAGGTCCTCAGATCTTAGACCCCCACAATCATCTAGGAACAATTTGTTCAGATTCGTGAGAGGAGCCACCGTAAGCATGCCATCCTTCACACCATGAAGCTCGAGGGACTGCAGGGACGTTGGGAAAGGGCAGTATAAAGAGGGGAGCGAACTGGAGGAGAGAAGCATGGGGCAATCCCTTATAACTAGTGATCTGAGGGAGCTCTGATTTTGGAGCAACTCCTTTAATTGGACGGGCAAGGGCAGCTGTCCTCCTGCTGCAGCTTCTGTTTCCTCTGCTCCTCCTGCCTGTTCGTTATCACACCTCCATAGTTCCAACATTGAGATGTTAGGGAAATAAGAGATTAGTTGTACCAATTCCTTCACAGTGGCACCACAATCCGATATCTCAAGCTGTTCAACTGGAAACTTGAATGGAGAATTGTTTTCACATTCAGTTGGCCACAGGACACTAGTACAGTCACGCATATCTGCAGGGTCTTCAGAGAGTTCAGCAGTTGCAGGTGATGTAGAGGCACAGGTGGCATTTCCTGATATTGAACTCTTTTATTTCACTCAGATTATTGAATGCCAATACATTCCAGAGTTCAAGATCAAGAGCGTCCTTTTTCAACTGTACACTCATTTTCTGTTCATTTTTCCTGTAATCTATGTCCTGAATATCTGCACCCACTCGACAGTCTAGCTTCGGACAGAGAATGACTCCAAGGAATTGGTGGCACTGAAACTAGCTTCTCACAGGATGAAATATAGATCTGCTGTAAGATGGGAAACATGTGCGGAGATGGCAGCTCTGTAAGTTCAGAACAATCCTCAACAGTGAGTACCTCTAGCTTAGAGAAAGGGCTATCCACACTCCATTTTTTCAGAGTTGCTATGTTGACAAGTTCTAGTCTTTTGAGATTTTGAAAGATTTGGCCTGCGATGCTTGGTTGCTCTTCGCCAACCATCAACAACTCTCCTAGCAGAGGTGGAAGACTTTTCCAAGCTACATCTTTGAGACAAAGGCATTCCAAATTATTAACAGAGTGCTCTGTACATAGCCAAGTAGGGTATGTGTAACCTCCATGTCCTCTAATGTGCACTTCTTGAAGATTACTGTGTGGTTTCAGACATTCCAGAACGTATTGTTCCTTTTTTAGATCCCTGTCAGACCGGTTCTTATCCCAACCTAATATTAATTGTTTTAAGTGTTGCAAGTGGAATAATTTTAATTCTTCCAGTTCTGTTGTACCACCAACCTTTTCAAGGTTACAAATCTCCAATGACCCTTGGAGCTGTATCAATTTTTCTAATTGGTTCAATTCAAAACCATATTTTCTCTTTTTGACCTCAAATCTCCTTACCTCTTGTATAGATTTAAGTTTTCCAACCTCAAAAATTCCACAATGATAAGAATTATTTCCCACAAGAAAATGACGAATTTTCACAAGATTGCTTTATATCTCTTGTACTAACGCAGAGATCTCTTTTGTCCCTATATAAGGAAAAGTGTCGCATTCTTTTATGTCTAGGACCAACAAGTTATATAATCTTGACATGCTGCCAAATAGACTTCTGAAATTGAACACGTAGCCCTTTATCCTTAAGTAACGAAGATGGATAAGTTGTGAGAAACTGTGCAACAGAACCTCCACGTCATATGATGCTCCAGATAAGAAAATGACTCGAAGGTTTTTGCATCCCGAAACATAGCACTAAATATCTTGCAAAAGCTTCCATGGTGATCTCCAAATAACATCAAAGTACGTAGGTTTCCAGCTTTCAATCTTTTACCAAGTGTATCAAAGCCACTCTTGCGATTTTCAAAGGTTACTTTTTTTCTGAACATCTGAGTTATTTATGATGATGGACATGTGATGTATGGATGCGGAATTTGTATCGACCTCAAACTAGACCCATGTATGCTAAGACATTCATGTGCTGAAACATTTCTTGCCAAGTCATGGAGTAGGTCATGGATAACATAATAAGGATAGGCATCCCCCTTTTTTTCCTCTTGGAAGAAACCGTGACTAACCAAGTCACTTAAATAACCTACCGCAGTATCTTCAATGCTCTTGTTTTCATCATCAGGACCTAACAATCCTAGTCCAATCCACAAGTGGATTAACTCTTCCCTCCCAAATTCATAATCTTCAGGGAACAAGGCACAATAGGAAAAACATTGTTGTAGATGGAAAGGAAGATAGTTATAGCTAAGCTTCAATGCTGGCATAATATCATCATCATTGGCTTGATATTCCCATTCTTTACTCTCAGATACTCTTCTCCAATGGTCTATAGTTAGTTCAGTTTTTAGTAATCTACCAACAGTTTTTACTGCAAGAGGGAAACCTTTCAATCTCTTCACTATTTCCCACCCAACATCATGCAAATTAGTATGCCCTTCCCATGATTCTTTTTCATCAAACACACATGCTTCGAAGAAATGCATACATTCTTCATCATTTAAGCGTTCCAATCTTATTGGACTGCCTGTTGTTGTAACCAATTGTGCCACCTTCGAATTCTTGTTGTGACTATTACCATGTTACCTTTTGTTTGCACTTTCTTAAATGGGGCTAGTAGTTTTTTTCCATTCATCTTCATGATATGTCCACATGTCATCCAAGACAAGCAAAAACTGTTTGGACTGTAATCTCTTTTCAATTAACTCTTCAGCACTTTCATTTCCCTTTTCATTGTCAAGTTTAGGGATTTGTTTTTACGACTTCTTGTGCCAACCTATTTGCATTGAAATTATGAGAGACGCATATCCATAGCATGACTTGATAATGGCTTTTCACTTCTTGATATATGTGTTGTGTGAGTGTTGTCTTGCCAAGACCCCTGGACCAACTATTGAAAGCACAGTGAGATCGCTGGCCTGATATTTAGAGGTTATTCCATCTATGGCATCCTTTTTCACTTTATCCCTCCCATATAACTTTGGCTCTATGATTTGTGGGGTCGTGATTCTGGTGGTTTGGTTGATAGCAGAGTCCTGTAGGCCTGTGGTTCCTTTGGAGGCTATGGTTCCCAACAGCTCTAGATCAAGAATAGTGGAGACCTTGGCACATAACGGCTTGAGCTCATCTACTATTTCCACCAGCCGGTTGGACATGGCCACTCTATTGAACTTGGGCTTTGGTTTTCTATGATGTTGGCACACAGAAGCAGCACAAGAACATGAGGGGAGCTTCAGCTTACTGACGACGGCCCCAGCCGTGTGACGCAGATTGAGGACGAGGCCCTGAACAACGCCCTGGGAGTCATCATCAGTGGTTTCATAGGTCCCCCGAAGTTCATCCTGCACACGGAAGTACTCCAGCTCATCCAGAGTGTCATCCGCGTCATATGCTTTCTGGCAGAGCTCGAGCAGCAGCTGCCCCAGCGCAGGGCTGCGGACATCCCTGCCACGGGCGTTGTCCAGCATCCCCTGCGCGCACAGGAGCTCCAGCTTGAGGGCGCGGATGTTGGGGCCTAGCTCGGAACACGCCGCCCACGACTCGAGGAGGCCATCGGAAACAGGCCCCAGCGCCTTGCCAACCGCCCAGCGTGCTGCGCCGATGGCAATCTCCATTGTCGTTAATGACGCTGTCTGCCAAGCATTGATTAGATACTGCTCATTAGTACGTACTGTTATTTGTTGTATGCAGAGATACTTCTCAAAGGAAGTGGATGAGAAGAGGCTTACGTATGCAGAGATCTCCGAGCCTCCGCCGACTGCCGCTGCCACAGCCTGAACGAGCTCGAGCGCCTGGAGCTGCACCGGGAGTCTGAGAGCAGGTACAGCAAGCTGAAGATTGGAGGTCACTCGAGGAGGAAATATATAGAAGCAGCCCACGCATGCATGTGCTATGCCCAGGCCTCAACACAGCAAGGAATATATCGTGCAAATAAGTTAAGCAAGGTACCAAATGCAGTCCCCACCAAAAGAAAAGGAAAGTAGAGTACTAATCGCAGCAGCAGCAGCAAGAAATGAACAATCTAGGCACAAACATTTGCTTGGCCCCTGGACGACTGCAGCACAAACAATGCCGACATCAGTCACACGTTTGGGATAGGCAAAACAAACTAAAGTAAGGAAGACCGTGGGAGCATGAAGAGGCAACGCAAGGAGGGAATCAGATTTGCTTTGCCTTTGATAAGGTTCATGAATGCTTGTAGAACACACCGGATACTCCTATCCGGTCCTTGCGCCTGCAGGCCGCCACATGTATACAATGCATGGCTGGTGCGTAATGAGGAATGGTGTCAGCAACTTCAATTCGTGTCGCAACTACTAGCTATCTTAATTCTTTCTTTGCAGTTGACACACATTACCAAAACAATGTCACAATGCTAAATATAAATCTGGCAGCCTGAAGTAGTTGATCCATTTTGCACAATGCTGAGCAACGGTAGACCCAAAAACAGAGAGAATTTCTCAAACTGCATCTCCATTGAGGTGCTACTGACTACTACTTAAAAACAAAACAAAACAAACAAAAAACGACCTGCCTCGTTGGAGGAAGGAGGCATCTAAACTCTTCTTTGAAAAATTAATCACGCATTCTGGAAAAAAGAATAGCGAATTTCGACGTTGTCACCCAGGACAAAAGAATTAGAGGAGGACGAGGCCGTCTGGCCATGGTGGGCGTCGACCGCAACGCACTCGCGGACCTCGTCCTCCACGCAGTCATGAGCAGGTTTAATTAGCTCGGCGTGTGGCCGGCGGAAAGAGGAGGTGGGGACAAACCGGGGGAACGGGGTTGCAGAGGAAGCCGAGAAGTGGTGCCACGCGGTGGAACTCCTTGACCCGGCAGCGGAAGCTGGAGCCGTAGACGATGCGGCACCAGGGCTTGCGGACGAGGCTCGCGGGATCGGCCGGTGGGAAGCGGAGGAGGATCTGTTCGACGACGTCGGCCGGCAGCTCCATACTGCTTGGTCGGGGAACGGTCACCCGGCTCCAGCTCGGGAGGCCGCAGCGGCGAAGGAATAGGAGGGCGACCCGCGGAAGCGCGGCGAGGAGCGGCGCAAGCACGAGACGGAGGCGCCGGAGACGTCCGTCGGAGTGGCGGCGCTCGTGCTGCGGAGATGGGCTGCGAATCGGCAGGTTACCGGAGATGGGCTGCCAATCAGGCCGTTCCTTGGGCCTCAGCCTCTTACGTGGACAGGCCTTCGATGGTGCTCGGTTCCATTTTGTTGCGGGCTTTGGTAGCAGGCACAGCCCACAGCCCACGCATATTAGATAGATAAAATTTACCCCCAACCTTTACGAATATTTTCCTGCATATTTGTTTTTTTTTGAAAAGGATTTTCCTGCATATTTGCGACTTGCTGATATTTTTGGTCTCACGATTATTGATGCAAGATGGGATCAAAGGAGATCTTCTGGAACTTAACTGACTGACTAAACTCTCTTGTCTGAAGAGAAGTGCCAAATAACAGTTTCTTGCAAGCTGTGTTTGGTAGTAACAAAGGGGGAGGGGAGAGAAGCTTGAACTGATTTCAAGTGACTGACATGAGACCGATTGGTGATGGTGATGGCTTCTCGTCGCTCGCAAACCTATATCTTGAAATTCTATGGAAATATTCAGGGGTAGCGTGGGATACTGAACTCTGTTGTCTGTTGATGCCAACCCTGCCAGAACCCAATGTCTACTGCACCTGGTTTTTCTGCTCCATCCAATCAATGTTGACTGAACATCAGCAATGCACTTGCGATATGGCATCGAAGGTATCTTCTTCAGCGAATTCAGATTGACTGACTGACCTCTGCACTTCTGCAAGGAAACTCAAGAGGCCAAAAGTGTCCTGAGCTTGGTGGGGGCAACAGAACAGAGATTCACATTTCAGTGTGTCCTCACGATTTTTATCCAAAAAAATTTGATAACATAGTTTCAGATAGAATAAACTGAATGTTTACAAAATTACATTCATGATTGCACTTGACTGCAGACTATACCACTCAAAAGGTTTAGCAGAAACACGTATAGCACATTTACTGCTGACCAATAAACTGCTTCAATCAATCAAGCGTGAAAGATTGGAAACGCAAACTGAACTTTGTTATCAAAGTCTGACAGACCCCAAACTGATTGCTGTTATGCTTCAGTTAATTCAGTCCATTTCCATCAGTGGCTACCTGATCACAGGTTCTTTGTTTGAAATGTGCAAGAAAGCAGCGTGTTTTATATAAGTAGAAGAAAGTATGAATACCAATTTCTAGAGCTCAAACTGTCAATATGACGGTTTAGACTTCTGAAACTCAAAATGCAGCGTTGCTGTGAGGTCTGAAGATTGATTGCTCTTTAGTTTGGTCAGCTATGCATAGAAGTTTATCATTTTTTAGATAACGGAATAAAATTCCAGCCTTCACATCCACGCATGGATGATTACGGCCAAACGTTTACAAGGATGGGGTAGACCCCAAAGAACCGCTACGCGGACTGAAAGGATAACGACTAATCCTCACGCAGGAGGCAAATCAAACTGAGATAAAGTTTCAGAGTATCAATAAACCAGGGCAAATAATCTTAATCTTCTACATAAGAAGGCAGCCCACAAAAGACTGAGATGCCACACCAAAGAGCACACGGGAGCCAAATAGCCCAAGACGCCACTAAACTCCAATCCTCTTCAAATTCTTCCACTCACAGGAGTTAAAAAACTGCAGCACCACACCTTCCAGATGTCTGCAGCCCTTCATCAACGCGTCTCTCTCTTCCTCTTTAGACAACAACGACCATTGCCTGATCCAGTACGTTCCCCTGAAGATCACCTGCAAATAAGAGTTAGCTACTAACCTTTGAAATACCGCATCATTTCTATTTAACCATAAACCCCAGCAAAATGCCGCCATCCCCACCAAAATCTGGTTTCTCAGCCTAGGTACAAAGCCTCTCAACCAGGAACCAAACATGTGGGATATACTTCTAGGTGGCTGAATATTAAAAGAAATAAGCAGCGTATTCCAAACAAATCTCGCCACACGGCAGTCAAAGAACAAGTGTTGGATGTTTTCATCAAGGCCACACAACTTACACCTAGAATCTCCTTTCCATTTTCTTTTTTAACAAGTTATCCTTTGTAAGGATTACTCCTTTTTAAGTACCAAAGAAAAATCTTAATTTTCAAGGGCAACTTAGCCTTCCGAGAAAAAGGTCTTTTCCCCGGTCCTATCCTTTTTCTTTTATCTCTATACAAAGACTGCGCTGAGAAGATTCCATCTTTTTTTAATTGCCAAACAAACTTGTCCCTATCACCATTCAACCTCACCTGTACCACTAAGGCCACCAGGTTGAGCCATTCCTTTAATCTATCCCCTACTAAACCCCTTCTGAAAGACACATTTAGCGGGGTCCTACCAAGCACACTAGCAACTGACACCCCTTTCTTTCTTGCTATTCTGTAGAGGTTTGGGAACTTCCACATTAGTGGTTGTTGATCAATCCACACATCCTCCCAAAACCTTGTCTGGTGACCATTATTTACCTTAAACCTCCCAAAAGGTAAAAAAGTTTCTTTCACTTCCATCAACCCTGACCAAAAATGTGAATCTCCCGGGCGTTTTGTTAGATGAGACAGACACTTGTCTTTGACATATTTCCTCCTTAAAACCTCTTGCCATAAGCCGTTTTCATTGAAGAGCTTGAAAAGCCATTTACTAAGTAGGCATTTATTTTGAATTTCTAAGTCTAGGATCCCCAAACCCCCATACACCTTGGTTCACAAAGCATACTCCACTTTGCTAACCTATACTTCTTCTTATGCTCATCGCACTGCCAAAAAAACCTGGATCGATAGTAATCCAGTCTTTTCCGTACCCCTTTAGGAATGGCGAAGAAAGACAACATGAACATAGGCAAACTAGACAAGACCGAATTAATCAGCACTAATCTTCCACCCGAGGAAAGAAGCTTCCCTTTCCAACTACTAAGTTTCTTCCGAAGTTCTCCTCAATAGCACTCCAATGCTTGTTCGACAATTTCGGTAATGCATAGGGATACCTAGGTATTTGAAGGAAAAGTCCCCTCTACACAGCCAAACATCTCTGCATATTCCTTGCATTTGTCCTTAGCCCCTCCAAAACAAAATAATTCACTCTTATGAAAATTGATCTTCAAACCCGACAATTTCTCAAAAGCCACTTAGACTAGCTTAAGGTTTCTCGCCCCCTCTAAGTCATCTTCCATAAACAAAATGGTGTCATCGGCATATTGTAAAATGGATAATCCATCATCGACAAGATTGGGTACCAGACCTCTAAATTGTCCATCGTTCTTCGCTTGCGAAACAAGAACAGCCAACATATCCGCCACCAAGTTAAAGAGGATAGGTGAGAGAGGATCCCCCCGCCTAAGACCTTTTCTCGGTTTGGAAATTTTGACCAATCTCATCATTTACACTAACTCCCCACACTTCCTTGACCCACTACCGATTCAATCCATTTACACCAAATAGGTGAAAACCTTTCATTCTAAGGGTCTGTTGTAAAAGGCCCAATTGACTTTGTCATATGCCTTCTCAAAATCCAGCTTTAAAATCACCCCATTCCTCTTTCTAGTGTGCATCTCATGAATTGTTTCATGCAGCACAACTACGCCTTCCAAAATGTTCCTGCCTGGCATAAACGCAGTTTGAGATTTTCTCACAACTTTGTCGGCCAAACCCATAAGCCTATTAGCTAGGACCTTAGTAAAGATCTTGAAGCTCACATTGAGCATGCAAATAGGTCTGCATCTTGTTGGATCTGTTTGACCTCCCTCTGTTTCGGAATCAGCGTGATTGTTCCAAAGTTAAGGCTGAAAATAGGCAGATTGCCGGCATGGAACTCTCTGAACATGGCCATTAGGTCATCTTTAATGAGAGTCCAGAACACCTGGTAGAACTCTGCCGGAAAGACATCAGGGCCTGGTGCCTTATTGTGTTTCATTTGGAAAATAGCCTCTCTTACTTCCTTTTCTGTAAATGTTTTAGCAAGAATTTTATTGTCTTCCTCATCAATCTGATGGATGTCACTTGTTTGTGTTTCATCCAGTGAGAAATAATTTCTCTGTGTCGACCAAACAAATTTTTATAATAATTTGTTATGAAAACTTTTTAAGTTTTCTTGGCCTTCGATCACTCTCCCCTTCTTGTTCTAACTGAAAGATTCTCGTTTTCCTTCTCTTCCCATTAGCCACCATGTGAAAATACTTTGTGTTATTATCTCCTTTAAGAAGATCCTTAGTCTTAGCTCTTTGGAACCACTTGATTTCCTCTTCCCATAGCAGTTGTGTTATCCTTGCTTTTACACTTTCCTTCAGATCCATCTCTTGTTGACTCAATATATGAGTCTCCGCCCTTTATCTAGCTCCTCAGCCATCTGAAACAATTTTGTTTTCTCCTTTTTAAGATTCCCATTCACGTTTTTTGCCCACCCTCTCAAAAATTGCCTTAGCTTCCTAATCTTACTCTGCCACTTCATCATTGGCGTATCGCCATAGTTTACACTTTTCCACACCCTTTCAACCGTTTGGAGAAAGTCTTTCTGGAGGAACCAGCTTAGTTCAAATTTGAACTCAGGCTGTCTGGCCCTTTGCGTCCTTTCACCAGTGTTAATAAGCAAAGGAGTGTGCTCGGAAATCTCCCTGTTCAATGCATCAACAGTGACAAGTGGAAATTTCTGCTCCCACTCTGTACTGGCAAGTACCCTATCTAGCTTCTCAAAGGTTGGTACCTTATTGGCATTGGCCCAAGTGAATTTCCTTCCTGACATTTCAATTTCCCTTAAGTCTAACCCATCTATAATGGCATTAAACAAAAAGGGCCATCGATCGTCATAATTTTCATTATTCTTCTCACTCGGGCACCTAATTATATTGAAGTCACCGCCAACCAATAGAGGGAGCGAGACCTTCCTGCATGCCTGTACCAATTCAGTTAAGAATTTTTCTTTAAACTCTGGCTGTGCTGCACCATATACTGCAACCAGACACCAATGGAAGTCATCCACTCTATTTCTAAGATGAAATTTAATAAAGAAATCACCCTCCTCTATACTTCCCACATCACACACGTCTAGGTTAACCCCTAACAGCATGCCTCCTGACCTACCATGCGGTGCAGTCCAGTGCCAAATGAAGTTCTTCCCCCCACACAATCTATCTAGCTTTGCCTGCGAGAAGTCTTTTTTACATGTCTCCAAAAGTGCAATGAAATCTAGTCCTTGCTCTCTTGAAGTATTACTCAAAAATTTGGTTTTAGCCAAGTCACGAAGACCTCTGCTATTCCAAAAAATTCCCTTCATTTCACACTAATCTTATTCATCTTGACTTTCAATTTTCTCGAAGCCTTTTTCCTTGACGTCTTAGCGCCTGGCTTCCTCTGGACAGTTCTATTATCACTACTTAGGTGATAACTGTCCTCATCAAAAATCTCCTCCATGAGATCTCCACAGAAAAATTCTAACGCTTTTCTCTCAAAATTCTCAGAATCTACAGACTCCCTATCCAAGCCATCCATTTCTTCTTTTCCCCAAACCGAGATGGGGTTATGACCAACAAGATCTTTCTCATATTAAATTTTGTACGTTCATCTCAAACGAAGTCTTTTCCTTTCACATTTGACAGAGAAAAAGAATTCAAAGAATTATCAGGATTATTACCTCCAATACATTCCAGGTTCCTGGACTGCACCAGCCGCTCCGCCTTCTCCAAGGTATGCTCAGCCGCTGCACCAGCAAGCCTTGGACTCGCCCTAAACGGGGAGTTTGCAACCTCTGGAATCATTGCTGCCTCTGCGAACCGCGCCACCTTAGACCCATCCTGGCCTCCTAGTGCACTGCCTCCCAGTCCCACTGCTGCTATCTCTTTTGCAGAAACATCAGGAAAAAGTCTTAACGTGATCAGCCTCACCATTTACCTTCAGCCCCGACACAGCATCCCCAACATCATTTAGGGTCGACCAGTCTGCGTTCAGCGCAATAGCGCTAGACTCTCCTTCTCCAAACTCCTCCGTCTCCACAGCCACTTTTGTTGCTAGGTCCTCTAAGACATTATCCACAACCATATCCATCACTTGGTTTGCTTCCATCCTAAGAAAATCCTCGAACTGATCATCACTGAGAACGCGAGACTCTTTGCTTTGATCATGCTTTGCTGAATGTGACTCACTTTCTTTCTCCTTCCCACCAGCACCACCATCATTTTTTCTTTAGGACACTTGTTCGAGTTTACAGGTGGACGGTCAGTACCTGCACCACCCTCCCTGCTAGGATCCTTCTCCTTACCCTCTCTCTCGCTCTCATCACCACCCCCTCCCAGTCAATATCAACTTCCTCTCCATTCTCATCAAAACCCCTTTTTCAACTTCAAAATCCAGCACAAAAAAATGATCCCCAATCACAACGTCCAGACTCTTTGGAATGAGTTTGGGATCAATCACAGCGACCAAGATCCGCCCAAACTTACTTTTCCTCGTGGTCTCCATGTCGACCATTTGTGTCGAGCCTAGAAGGGATCCCACCGCCCATAAAATGAGATATTCTTGAAGCGGCTTCCTGATGCCCGTCACTCTTACCCAAACCTTTGGCAGCAAAAAACCATCCTCCTTTTCTTGCCACTCTGCAAACTTCAGTCTAATACCATCTGGTACTCCCTCTCCCTTTGCATCCGCACCGCCATAGGCAATCGACCGTTGCAGTTCAGCCTTGGATGGAAATTTTGTAAAAAAAACACCTTCCTCCTGCTCCTCTAATTCCCAACTCCACTTGACTGTCACAATTCTTTTTCATCTGCATAACCAATTGATCAACAGACAAAGACCCACCAATCACCGAAACTTTGGCCATCTTGGATATAGAAGTTTATCATGAACCTTTGCTCTGAATTTGGACTACTTTTTTTATATTAATCCCTTGCCCTTGCTGACCAATTGGTATATGTGGTATGAGTTCCAAGTGTATTTCCATGTTTTGTTCAGACAAAGAATGGAGCACGGATTTAGACCTCGGGCTTCTATGTATGGTGGTTCTAAAGTATATTATAAGAACCATGATCCGCCACTTTTATATCTTTCATTTCTGCTTGCTTAATTCAATTAGGGAGTAAATTCCCATTGTCCTGCACGTTTTGAAGCAATATTGGTCTCTTTGGTCTTACAAACATTGAATGACAGCAATGGTGATGGCGTGATGCAAGATTGGATCAAAAGGAGATCTTCAGGAACTTGACTGACAGACTGAACTCTGTTGTCTGAAGAGCCAAGCAGTAAGCTGAAGACAACAAACCTTCATATACATAGAGTTTTCATGATTTTAGTTGAGCTGATATTATACTTTCCTGCAGCCTGCAGGCCGTGTTCAGTAGTACGTAGTAAACAGAGGAACGGGAGGTGTCCAATAATCTGTAAAGGATGACGGACGAAGCAATCTTTGGTGTCTCTAGTGGAGTTTAGAGAGTGAAGTAGCGAAGATCCAAGTGCTCTTTTTTGTTTGAACCCCACTTCCTGTAGAGAATGGAGGACAATTACAAGAGCAAGTAGGTTAAGAAAACAACATGATGTGCGCACTTGGACACAATGCTTTTTACGTGGAAAAACCTCCTCAAAATGAGGAGTAAAAAACCACGGGACCATCATGGTCCATTGCCGATTCCATTATACGAGGATGATCGATACAAGTAGTCTTTACAATATGTAGGGATAATAACAAAAGCTGAATCATCATTGTAAATCCTTGCACGGCCAACCATAACCACAAAAGTAATCAAGAGCCAACAGAAGTTAACCACTTCACCAAGAAAAGGTCACTTTGCTGCATTTGACAACCTGAAGTAGCCAATCCATTTTGTGCACTGAACAATGGCAACGCAAAACTAATAAAATCTCTCTCAAACTTGATGTCCTTCAAGCACAAGCACTGATGCGCTAGTATTCCTGCAGCTGCAGTCAAGCAAAACATTTTTGACTGAACTTGTTTCTAACTCATCTTTGGAGCAATGTGGCATCTGAAATGTCCGTGTGAAGAAGTTTTTCACCCTTTTGAATCCCAGTACCTTGAACGTAATTTACCAACACGCTAATTTTAGGCTTTTTGATGGTGCTGCAACAAGTACGAAATGAATGCACTTCTCGTGGCTGCAGCTTTGCCGATCACTTGGTACAAAAAACATCCATAGTTCAGAGCAATCCCTTTCCTAAAACAGAAGACAGACTGAATAAATGAAGTCACTTATGTCGCATAATGTCACAGACACAATAATCTCTAAGTATCCTAGTGCCACTGGCATGCCAGAGAAGCAAATACTATGCACTTTCAGAAATGGTAAACTATCTGCATTATCATGATGTTCAAATATTATTCAACAGCACGAATTCAGGTATGCTTGTTCCAAAAGGAAATTGGATTCCTAACAGGAAAAAGAATTAAGAAAATTAGTTTGTTAACACTAATACTTTTAATTGTTTTATTTTATACTTTTAGAAAAAGCAACCTGTTTCACAGAGGGTTCTAACATTAAATTACGATCTATTTGTATAGTCATGTAGAGTAAATTGGAAGGGCATGGATATTTTAAAGTGAAAAGGGGGATATCAACCAGATATATCGGAATAATGAAACAAGCTACGATCATGAGTATGTGATGACGTCAGTACATACTTGTTTCATGTCTTTGTTACTTGAGGCCTCAAAACTATGGACACATCATGGGCAGATTATATGGGCCCAGTAGAAGAGAACAAATATGCAAGAAGAACCTGGCACACAGATAGTAAGGAGCAATGTGATTGATCAGATAACAACATGATAAAGAGGCGGCCGGGTACCAAACACAATTTGAACAGCTTCAGGTTCAGTAATGAACACGGGAGAACATCAGGTGGAACCTTTTGGAGAATAGTGCAAAAAGGGAAATGTCCGTTACCTAGGATTAGTCTTGGAATTTAACTATCAGTATTGTTCCTTGCAGCTTCCAGCACTAACTTGTAGCTTGTCGCTGTTAGCTTGGGAGGCGGCCTTAATCGATTTGTGGTGATTGAACTTGGAAGCCTTTCCTTTGGTAGGGACCAGAACTTGTAGTTCCATTAGGGAACTTGGGAGGTCGCCCTTGGGCAGGGACCAGATGGCAGAGACCAGGTGGAGTCACAGTCCTCTGATTGTTCCTTTGTGCTGGCGATATTGGAGAGGAACACAGCAGTAGAAACTTTCTCCTTGGTGCTGGTGATATGCACAGCCTACAAGCACAACTATTCAGCTCATCGTTTCATTCACTAAACTAGATGCCACTCGTTGAATCCACGAGGTGTGAGAGGTGAGATGCTCACCTAGTAGTGGGTTTGGGGGTCCGCGGAGTAGTTGGCGCATGCAACCAAGGTCGAATCCATCATCAGAGTCAGTGCAGGTGCCACACGGCATGTCAGACTGCCTGTAGTTGCGCAGGTGCTGCATGTACTCGAAAAACCCCTGAGCTGAGCTGGCCTCCCACCGCGCCTCCGGCCATAGATGCTCACCTACAGATGCTCCCCCCGCAGCAGACTACGCGAGAGGCGGAGGGCGACTGCCAGCAGGAAGCGGCAGCCGTGCTGCCACTGCGAGCGCAGCGGTGGGTAGCGCCGGAGGGTGTGCGGTCGCTGCCGTGACGCTCGGATGCCGATGCCGTGAGCATCCAAGAACCCTGCACACAGATGGTAATTAAGGAAAAATAGATAATAATAATAACATGGTAAACGGGGCGATCCTACAGTGCAAAAAGGGAAGTGTATGTACCTTGGATTAGTCTCGGAATTTAATTATTGGTACTGTTCCTTGCAGCTTCCGGCACTGCCTCTGTAGCTTTTCGTTGCTACAACTGACATCTAACATTTGAAGTGACCTCGGGAGGCTGCCCTCGTGCAGAGACCGGAAAGCACGACAGCATCTGATCTCTAATATCTTCAGTGAACTTGGAAGGCTTCCCTTTGGTAGCGACCGGAAGCCACTGCAATTATATACAACTAGTTTCGTCAGGGAACTTGGGAGGGTGCCTTTGGGCAGAGACCGGATGGCCACACAGTCCCAAATTTGTAATTCCACCAGTGAGCTAATTGGAAGGCCACCCTTGGGTAGCGACCGGATGGCATCACAGCCCTCGATGTGTAATCTCTTGAGGTTGGGAAGCCCACTTAACCCTTCTGGCAGGGACTGCAGCCTAGAGTAGTAACAAATTTGAAGAGCCTGGAGGGAGGTGAGCATCTGCAGGGCCTCTGATTGCTCCATTGTGAAGTGCTTCAAGTCGTCATTCCCACCAAGCACTAGCTCGGTGAGAGAGGAAGAGAAGCGGCCACCGATAGGCACAGCAACGGCGCCAGCTTCTTCCCCACCCGTTCCGAGCGCCTGCAGCCTTGAGCTATGATGGGGAAGATCTTGTTCGAACATCCATGGAGGCTCCGGGACATCAAGTAAGTTGGGCGCTCCCCAGATTTCTAATTCCTTTAGATGGCCCTGGGCAAGGAGATGCCATAGGTCCTCAGATCTTAGACCCCCACAATCATATAGGAGCATTTCATTAAGATTTGTGAGAGGAGCCAGCGTAAGCATGCCATTTTTCACACCAAAAAGATTGAGGGACTGCAAGGAGGTCGGGAAAGGGCAGTAAAAAGAGGGGAGCGAACTGGAGGTTAGAAGCATGGGACAATCCCTTATAATCAGTGATCTGAGGGAGCTCTGATTTTGGAGCAACTCCTTTAATTGGAGGGGCATGGGCAGCTGTCCTCCTGCTGCAGCTTCTATTTCCTCTGCTCCTCCTGCCTGCTTGTTACACCTGCATAGTTCCAGCATTGAGAGTTTAGGGAAATAAGAGATTAGCTGTGCCAATTCCTTCATAGTGACACCACAATCAGATATCTCGAGCTGTTCAACTGGTAACTTGAATAGAGAATTGTTCTCAGCTTCAGTTGGCCACAGGACACTACTGAAGTCTCTTATCTGTAGGATCTTTAGAGAGTTTAGCAGTTGCAGGTGATGTAGAGGCATAGGTGAGCATCCCTCGATCTCAAACTCCTTCACTTCACTCAGATTATTGAAGACCAACACATTCCAGGGTTCACAATCAAGAGCATCCCTTTTTAACTCTACCCTCATTTCCTGGTTACTGTAATCTAACTCCTCAATACTCTTACCCACTCTCGACAGTTTGGCTTTAGACAGAGAACTACTCCAAGGAATTGGTGGCACTGACACTAGTTCCTCACATCTTGAAATATGGATTTGTTGTAGGATGGGAAACATGTGCGGAGATGGCAGCTCTACAAGTTCATAACAATCCCTAACAGTGAGTACCTCCAGCTTAGAGAGTGGGCTATCTGCACTCCATTTCTTCAGAGTTGCAATGTTGACAAGTTCTAGCCTTCTCAGATTCTGAAAAATTTGGCCTGTGCCACTTGGGCTCTCTTCGCCCACCATCAAAGGAAGACTTTTCCATGCTACACCTTCAAGACAAAGGCATTCCAAATTCTTAGCAGAGTGGTCTGAACATAGCCAAGTAGGGTATGTGTCACCTCCATGTCCTCTAATGCACACTTCTTGAAGATTATTGTGTGGCTTAAGCCATTCAAGAACATCTTCTTCTCTTTTTGGATCCCTATCAGACTAGTTTCCACCCCAACCTAATACTAGTCGATTTAAGTGCTGCAACTGAATTAGTTTTAATTCTTTCAGTTCTATTGTACCACCAACATTTTCAAGATTACATATCTCCAATGATCCTTGGAGTTGTACCATTTTCCCTAATTGGTTCAATGCAAAACCATATTTTTCTCTTTTGACCTCAAATCTCCTTAGCTCTTGTATAGATTTAAGTTTCATAACCTCAAAAATTCCACAATGATAACAATCATCTCTCACAAGAAAATGACGAATGTTCACTAGGTTGCTCATATGTCTTGTAGAAGCACAGATCTCTTCTTCTTCTATGTGAGAAAAACTGTCGCATTCTTCTATATCTAGGACCAACAAGTTATAAAATCTTGATATGCTCCCAAATAAACTTCTTAAATTTAATACATAACCTTTTATCCTTAAGTATCGAAGATGGACAAGTTGTGAGAAACTGTGCAACAGAACCTCCACATCATACGATGCACCAGATAAGAAAATGACACGCAGTTTTTTTGCATCCTGAAACATAGCACTAAATATCTTGCAAAAGCTTCCATGGTGATCTCCGAATAACATCAAAGTACGTAGGTTTCTAGCTTTCAATCTTTTACCAAGTGTATCAAGGTTGTTCTTACAATTTTCAAAGGTTTCTTTGTCCTCAACATCTGCATTACTTATGATGATGGACAAGTGATGTATAGATGCAGGAATTTGTGTTGACGACACATTAGAACCTTGTATGGTAAGACATTCATGTGCTGAAACATTTCTTGCCAAGTCATGAAGTAGATCATGTATAACATAATAAGTGTGGCCATCCTCTTTTTTCTCTTCATGGAAAAAGCCATGATTAACCAAGTTGCTTAAATAACCCAGTCCAACATCTTCAATAATTCTCTTGTTTTGATCGTCAGGGCCTAACAACCCTAGTCCCATCCACAAGTTGATTAATTCTTCCCTTCCAAATTCATAATCTTCAGGGAACAAGGCACGATGGGAAAAACATTGTTGTAGATGGAACGGAAGATAGTTGTAGCTAAGCTTTAATGCTGGCATAATATCATCCTCTTTGGTCTGATATTCCCATTCTTTACTCTCAAGTACTCTTTTCCAATGTTCTACGGTAAGTTCAGTTTTCAGTAATCTACCGACAGTTTTTTACTGCGAGAGGGAAACCTTTCAATCTCTTCACTATTTTGTACCCAAAATCATGCAAATTAGTGTGCCCTTCCCATGTTTGTCGGTCACCAAACACACATTCTTGGAAGAAACACATGCATTCTTCATCACTTAACCGTTCTAATCTTATTTGACAGCATACTTTGTTGTAACCATTTGTGCCACCTTGGGAATTCTTGTTGTGACTACTACAATGTTACCTTTTGTTTGCAATTTCTTAAACGGGGCTAGCAGTTTTTTCCATTCATTTTCGTGATCTGTCCACATGTCATCCAAAACAAGCAAGAACCGTTTGGACTGCAATCTTTTTCAATCAGATCTTCAGCACTTTCATTCCCATTTTCATTGTCAAGTTTAGGGATTTGTTTTCACGACTTCTGTGCCAATCTAATTGCACTGAAGTTTCGAGAGACGATATCCATACCAGGTGTTAGAGGGAATAAACTCGTGTATTCCTCCAACCCTAGAAGGGTGGGTATATAGTTGGATGTACATGGGCCTCTATTGGGCCTTGACTCATATACACTAACAACCCCCGCAGCCTCGAACTACGGCGCAGCGGAGATCAAGACTGGACAACAAAGAAAGCAACAAAGCAACACACACGGGGGCCCCCGCAGCCACAACTAGCCACCGGTGACGTTGAGGTGGATCGAACTCCGAGAACGCCGAGGAGGGAAGACCCTTGGTGAAGATGTCGGCAAACGGGAGGTGGTCGGTACATGGAGGACCGAACAATACCGATGGCAACCAAGTCTCGGACAAAGTGCAAGTCGATCTCCACATGCTTCATCCGCCGATGCTGAACGGGATTGGTGGAGAGGTAGACGGCGATGACATTGTCACGCGAGACAAGTGTGGTCTTGGTCGGGTCAGAAGCTCGCCCAAGAGCCGACGGCGGGACGCCTCCGCCACACCGTTAACAATTTCGGTACTCCGCCTCGCACCGGAGCGGAGACAACCGGCCGCCGCTTGGACGACCGAGAGACGAGGTTGCCGCCGAGGAAGACGGCATACCCGGAGGTAGAGCGGCGAGTGTCCGGACATCCACCCCGGCCCGGCGTCGGTGTAGACGACGAGCTCGGTGGAGGGTGACCGTGGATCATCGGCCGGAGTCAACAAAGCCCACGGACATAGCGGAGAAGGCGCTTCATCGCGCAAGATGTGGTGCCCGTGGATCATGCATGTGAAGACAAACTCTTTGAAGCGCATACGCCGATGTCGCCCGGTGAAGGTGAGGTACCGCAAGGCACCGACCAAACTCCGGTAGGCGATCGGATCTCGCCATTGTGGTCGCCTCGCATCGCCAGAGAGCTTCGCCCGAGTATCGATCGGAGTAGCACACGGCCGACAAGCCGTCATCCCAGCCCGCTCGAGGATATCCAGAGTATACCGCCGCCGGTGTAGGAACAACCTCAAGGACGAGGCTCCACAAGCTGACCCCCGTGAAGTGGTGAAGGGGACCGAGATCCTTCATGGCGAACTCCCCGCCGCAAAGCCGATATGACGCTACCAAGAAGCCGCGGACCGGAGGTCGTGGAGGACAATGTCATCAACATATAGTAGCGGTAAGCGGTCTCGGCCCATGGCGATAGACAAACAAAGAAGTGTCGGGACTTGGCCTCTCGAACCCCAAGGTGAGAAGGTAGGTGGCAAACCGGGAGTACCAAGCACGAGGAGCCCGCTCGCACCATAGAGCGACTTGTTGAGCCGGCAAACCGATCAGCCGACCGAGTCGACAAACCCCGGTGGCCGATCGCAGCAGAACCGTCTCGCACAATGTGCCATGAAGGAATGCATTCTTGACATCTAGCCGATGCACCGCCAAGAGCGAGAGAGAGAGCAAGTGAGAGAATCAGGCGCATCGTAGCGGGCTTGACCACCGGACCGAAAGTCTCATCATAATCAACCCCGGGCGCCGGTGAAGCCTCCGAGGACCCGGGGCCGAGCCTTGTATCACTCCGGATCGCCATCACCGCCGCACAGGCGGCCCATATCCACTTGCTCGTGACCACATTGCCACGTGACGGACGCTGCACAAGGTCCCACGCCCGGTTGGCAAGAAGGGCCTCATGCTCCTCTTCCATCGCGCGCCCGCCCGCTTAGGATCCGCCAATGCGGCGCGGACGGAGGAAGGAATCGGAGATACGGCGGACGGTTCTCGGTGGGCGGAGAGGGCGCAGGACGGAGAACCCCCGCCGCATGGCGAGTCACCATCGGGTGAGTGTGACGGGGTCTCGGCTGAAGGATCGAGGTGGTGGTAGATCCGGGTAACCACGACCGACGTGGTGGGAGGAGGTGGGGGGCGGCGGTGGAGGAGGCGGGGTCGGGTCCGAGGCACCGGCGCCGGGGCCGCGCGAACGCGTACACTGTGCCGGCCGCCATCTCGGGTCCGACCCCGGGAGGGCGACGACACGGGCTCTCGGACCGCGCGTGGCGCAGCCGGGGACTCCGGGGGGGGGCGGGCGCGCAGGAGCGCCCGAGGCCGCGCGCGGGCGCGGCCGGGGGGACGCCGGGGCCGCCGGCGCAGGCGGGGGCGCGGGGCGCGCGTGGCGCGAGAACGAGGCTCGGGGCCGTGCGTGGCGCAGCGGGGGCGCTGGGCCGCGGCGGGCGCACGAGGGCGCGGGGCCGCGTGGCGGGCGCAGCGTAAAGGCGCCGGGCCGCGAGGGCGCCCGAGTGCCCGGTGGAGAAAGGCCGGAACGGAATCGGGGCCGAACCGCTGGTCGGGGAAACATGGACTCCAACTCGGGATTAGGGGAGGGCGTGGAAGATGTGGAGTACGGAAATCCGACTCGCCGAAGACGACGCGGGAGATAAGCACTCGCGAGAAGTGAGGTCATAGCAACGGTACCTTATGATGAGGGGAGTAGCCAAGAAACACACACCATGTCGGCGGGCGCCAACTTATGAGGAGTAGTGGCGGCGAGGTTAGGGTAACAAGCACAACCGAAGACACGGAGGTGGTCGTGAGCGAGGAGGTGTACCCGAAGAGGGCGTGGTGTGGAGTGGGAGCGAGGAGAGGCCGTGGAAGGAAGCCGGTTGAGCGTAGGTGGCGGTGTGTAGGCTCGCCCGTGGCCGCGGGCGAGAGGCCCAAGAAGGAGAGGGCGCGATGACATCGTTCGTGGTGCGAATCATCCGCTAAAATTTGCCGCTCGGGAAGAGGTGTACGGACAAGACATTCGAGCCGAACACCATGAGTGAGAAAGAAGGAGCGGGAGGTGTTGTTATCGAACTCACGCCCGTTGTCACAACCGACGGCCTTGATGGTGAGGCCGGCGAGTGGACACCCGTGCAAAGAAGTGGAGGAGGGTGGAAAAAGTCTCGACTTGGCGCCAAAAGGGAAAGTCCAAGAGTAGTGAGAGAAATCATCGAGTAGGACCGGATAATACTTATAGCCGGAAATGCTAGGAACAGGAGAAGTCCACAGATCACAGTGAACAAGAGCAAAGGCATGCGTCGCACGCGAAGAAGAAGAAGGAAAAGGAAGGCGCACATGGCGACCCAACTGGCACGCATGGCGTAGATGCTCATCGGAAGCCCTAGTGCAAGGAAGGTGGGCACTACGACCGAAAGCCGAGCCAAAGCGCCGCGGCCGGGGGTGGACCGGGCCGGCGGGTGCCGGGTAGAGGAAGAGGGAGTAGTGGCAAGGGCAACTGATGTGGAAGGCGGTATAGCGGAAGGAAGGCGAAAGGGAGTAAAGGGGTCCCGAACCGTCACGGAGGAGGAGTGGACGCCCTGAGGCGGAATCCTTCAGCGTGAGACCTCGAGAGTCGAACTCGTAACAAGAGTTGTCGGCAGAACCGGCGGATGGAAAGAAGGTTATGCACGATCCGAGGGGCAACAAGGACGGCGGGAAGACGAAAAGGACCGGAGGCGGAACCACTGAGGTGACAGGGAAGACAAGACCCATTCCCAACCATAATCGAAGAGGGACAGGGAAGGGTGAGGAGGGCTAAGAGAAGAAAGGATGTCCGCATGAGGGGTAGTGTGGAAGGGAAGCCCCGAGTCGGCAATCCACTCGGTGCGCATGAGTGGTGCAACCCCCATGGTCTTGAATGATTGCGCCAGATTGCCCGATCCCACCCCCAAAGCCGGGACGGAGTCGGGCCCGACGGAAGCGTGGGAAGGCCGGAAGGGCACGGGCGAGTAAGGCCGCTGGGCCGACCATGGCGAGTACAAAGAGACGGGCGGTGACGGTGGCGGCCGCGAGCGGAGAGGAGGCGGGGTGGCGCCAGCGCCTGGGGTGCCGCGGCGTCATGGCCGTGCCAGCGCCGTGCTGCACATGCCGCACCCTCGGCCCGGTGGTCTTTGGGCGGGTGGAAGAGGTGGCGCCGTGTTTGGTGAAGACGGTGGTGGAGGATGACCGGCGCCAGGCAGCGCGGGGAGCGGCGGCGGGGGGGAGTCCCACGCCACCGCGTCGCGCCCGAGACCAGCGCTCCGCCTCGCAATTAAAAAAGAAAAAGAAAAGCGTCCCGCTGCCGTAGAACCGGCCGGCGTCCGCCCGCCGCGAGGGTCAGCGCCGCTCCCGTGGGGGCCTTCGCCGTGGGGCCTGCGGCATCTCATCGGCTCGTGAGCGGGAGGGCCACTGCTCCAGCGCTGCCGGGTCCCTCGCCCGCCGCTGACGGGCAGCGTTAAAGGGCGTCGCAACGGCAACGCGAGAGCAGGGCGAGGGCGGAGGGGAATCGGAGGAGGGGAGGCGGGCGGAGCCGCGCCGGGCGCTGGATGCGCCGCGCACGCGCCGCCGGCGGCGACCCGGCGGCCACGGAACCGGGCGGTAGGCGGCGCCGGGGGCCGCGGGGAGTCCCCGCGGCGGCGTCGGCAGCCGGCCGCGCCTGGGGCCACGCGGGGGAGCGCGACACCCGGTGGGCGCGGCGCCGGCCATGGCCGGTGCGCCCGCGCCACGGATGTGGTAGGGGCCGCGTCGAGAGCGGCCGCGCCGCGGGCCACGCTGGAGGGAGCACGCGCCAGCCGGGCAAGCCGGGCGGGCGGCAGTAGAGGGTAAGGGAAGGGAGGGAAGGGTGGCCCGCCAGAGGAGGACGGCGCCTACCGGCCGGCCGGCCATGGTGGCGGCGCCGTTGTGTAGTGGGGGAAGGGAGAGAGGATCTAGCTAGTCGATACCATGTTAGAGGGAATAAACTCACAGTATTCCTCCAACCCTGAAGGGTGGGTACATAGTTGAATGTACATGGGCCTCTATTGGGCCTTGACTCATATACACTAACACCAGGACTTGAAGTGGCTTTTTGCTTCTTCATATATGTGTTGTGTGAGTGTTGTCTTCCCGAGACCCCCTGGACCAACTATTGATAGGACAGTGAGATTATTGGTCTGATATTTAGAGGTTATTCCATCTATGACATCCTTTTTCACTTTATCCCTCCCATATAATTCTGGCTCTATAATTTGTGGGGTTGTGGTCCTGGTGTTTTGGGTTAAAGCAATGCCCTGTAGGGCAGTGGTGCCGGTGGAGGCTATTGTTCCCTGCAGCTGCAGATCAAGAATTGTAGAGACCATAGCACACACTGGCTTAAGCTGCTCAACTATGTCCACCATCCTTTTAGATATGGCCACCCGATCAAACTTGAGTTTTGGCTTTCTACGATGGTGGCACACCACAGAAGCACAAGAGCATGAGGGGAGCTTGAGCTTACTGACGACGGCCGTGGCCGTGTGGCGAGCGTTAAGGACGAGGCGCTGGACAAGACCCTGGGCGTCACCATCAGTGGTCTCATAGGTCCCATCCAGCTCGTCCTGCAGACGGAAGTACTCCAGTTCGTCCAGCACGTCGTCGGCATCGTAGGCTTGGTTGCGAAGCTCCTGCAAGAGCTGCCCCAGTGCCCGGCTGCGGACATCCCGGCCACGAGCGTTTTCCAACATCCCCTGCGCGTACAGGAGCTCCAGCTTGAGGGCGCGGATGTTGGGGCCTAGCTCCGAACAGGCCGCCCAGGACTCCAGTAGGCCGTCGGAGACAGGGCCCAACGCCTTGCCCACCGCCCAGCTCGCCGCGCTAATGGCGATCTCCATCCTGGTTCCAAAAGGTGCTGCGGATCAGACACTGCTTTGTTAGTAGTGACTATGTACTGCCATTGGCTCACTGTTTCTTAATTCTGCAAAGGAAGATCGAAAGGCTTACCTATGCAACGCAGAGCACCGGAGGAGTGGCTGCAGCTGCAACACCGAGTTGGAGCGCACAGACAATTGGTGAATGTGCAGTGGAATGTCTCTGGGAGAGGAGTGCTAGAGCTAAGAACTCCGGGGTTGGAACTTGGGTGGTGCCGGCCCGTGGTGGGTGGAATGCAAGCGCGTGTGTGGTTTTATCAATGAACCATGATGATAGGATGTGATTGAGGCTAGCTATTTCTGAACTCTTTTACTCGAGTGTGAAACCGAGCATGGGGTGTCATTCTTAATAAGGGACAGAGCCTGAAGGGGCAGCTCTTGCTGTAGGCGTGGCCGCGTGGAGGCTGCTGCTGCCAGCCTGCGACACGTCGGCGTGCTCGCGTGGAGGTGGAGGCAGCGGCGGCGTGCACGTGGGTTGAGAGAGAGAAGCAGAGAAAGGAGGGAAGCATCTGGGTAAGGTAGAGGACGCAACTTGCAGCAGCCGACCTGATTTTTTCATTGTTTATTTATTCATATATACATATATCTCTCGGTATGGGGTTTGTCCAAATCTCAACTCTTGTTCTTTCTTCGGAAATAACGATAAGAAAATTCCTCCCAAAAAAAGATAAGAGATTTTTTTTTTTTTGAAAACTAAAAAGATAAGAGATTGATGCATTGCAGCAAGTCACTTGCAGGTTGCAGCTGCTTGGTGCCGCGCGCAAGCCGTTGGCGTGCCATGGATGCAGGTGTCCCGTGCAGCAACTCACTAGCAGTGCAGCTTTTAGCTAGGATGGCTCGAGGTCGAAGAAGATGATGACGAGTGGGGCCCACAAGTCAATGAGGGAATGGAGAGAAGCAATAGGGGTGTTTTCTATACAAAAGATACCTACACGTATACGACCTGGTATTTGGCCTAGAATTGTAATGGCAAGTTGAAAAATAGCTAAATTGTTGTAATGGCAAGGATCAAAATTTCAGTCTAACAACTGTTGAAATGCATACAATTGACGAAGCTGATGGATATGGACAAAGATTTACCTGGAACAACCGACATTGTAGCCTTGCTCCCTCATGAATCATCATGATACTGGAGGGGAACCCAGAGCACAACTGTTCTTGAGCTCACCCACTAGCCTTGGACTAGATGGGGAACGGGAGCCTCATGCCCTCATCGGATAGTGAGTGTGGGGGTCAACGAGCCAGCGGAGGAGGCGCATGCGGCCAATGCCGGCGGCGCGTGGCACGCCCGAGCGCTCGTAGTTGCGCAACCGCTCCATGTACTGGAAGAAATCCCTGGGCGGGCCCTCCGCCTCGCCTCCGGGCTCCGGCGGGCGGGCGGGCGCTGCTCCCCAGCAGCATACTGCCAGGGAGGCGGAGGGCGGCGGGGAAGCGACCTAACATCCGTCGCGGCCGTGCTGAGGCGGCGGGAGCCGCCGGAATCAATGAATTGATTGATGCGCAGATGCAGCGAATCAAGCACGCGCCCTCGGCTCCTCGCTGCGGGATACAGACGAATGAAGGTGGGGAGGACGCCGGAGCCACAGGCAGCGGAGGAGACGGTTGAGATGGACTGATCTGATTTGCCTGCTCCATATCTTCAGCAGATTCAGCTTGACTGACTGCATCTGAAGATGCCAAAGTGTCAAAGCTTCTGATAGAATCAATTCAGACAGAGATGATAACAAAAATGGACATCACATTCAGTGTTCTCATGAACATTTTCCAAAAATTGATACGTAACAAAGTTCCAGATAGAATCAATTCATCAGCCCTGTTTGGATCGTTAGAAATTTAGAGCTTTAGTTTGGGCTCAATAGCGCAAAGGGATCCAAACAAGAGGGTTATCTTAAAATGCAACTAAATTCTTCCAAAATCACCGACATCCGTGCATATGGGGCTAAATCTAGTGGGACCCACCAAATTCTATAATTTCCTCCCCTCCACCCGCCACAGCGATCCGTCGGTTCCCCTTCCCATCCCATACGCGGTCGCGACAACAATCTTCCTCGCGACGTCGCTGCGTTTCCAGGCGTTCGCCTCGTCACCGCCGGCCCGGCCTCCCCCCTAGCCCCACCGCCGGCGGTCCGAAACGCCCGTCGCCGGAGAAAAAGCCCGTCTGCGCCCGGGAAGCAAAGCGGCGCCGCCGAGAGGATCTCATCCCGCCGCCAAGGTCCGCGCCGCCAGGAGGAGTTCGGCGCCGCGGGATCCACATCCGCCTCGGCCCCCACCGTGCCAACGGGAATCCATGGACGGAGGCGGCCACGATGCTCGATTCGACCTCAACTCGCAAGAAGGTCACACAGAACAAGCTACACCAAATCCTGCGAAAAGTTGGTATAAATGTGATAAATAATTGAAAATGTGCTTTTATTGTAAAACTAACCCATGATCCAAACACCTCAAGTGCTAGAGCTAAAGCTAAAAAACTAAGGGTGTGTTTGGTTCCGTGCCAATTGAGCATTTGTCCTTCTCTACTTGTGCGAATCTTTTTCGCTGAACTACTCACCAGGTCCGAGAAAATAGAGCAAAGGTAGTTCAACAATACCGACGAACTTCGGGCCACGACGACGAGCTCCTTGACGGCGTTTGTCGCCACGCCCTTGCTTCCTCTCCACGAACCGGTCCGTCGGTCCGTGGTCACCGGGACGCGGGCGAGACCCGAAGCCTCTCCACTCCTCGGGCGGATCCCGCGCAAAGAAGAAATCCGCGCACGGCTTTCACGGCACACGGACTCCCCGGCGGCCATCACGCACAGCGCCACCCCACGGCCACCACGCGCGCCGCCCCGACGCGCATCGGCGGGGCGCCCTCCCGTGCCCTGGCGCCGCGCGGCACTCCGCCCTCCTCGGCCACCACGCCGCGGCCGCCTTGGTGATCGCAGCCGGGCGCTTCCGTCCCCGGTGCGTGGGCCGTAGAGATGAGGGCGAGCTCCGCCGCTGGCGAGGCTCCGCCCCGTGGCCGGAGGAGGAAGGGCGGGGGACCGGCACACGGAGGTGATGACAAGGTGATGACGGAGGTGAGAGAGCCCGCTCGCGGCCGGCTGGAGCCTCAGCCCGAGGATTGAATCGCCACCCCTACGATTCGATCCCCGGCGGTTCGAGCGCACGGATGGTCCAACTAGGAACTGCTCCACTTCAATTTTTGCAACCAAACAATGAAAGGAGGCTCATCCCGATTACAACCCATTTGAGTGCAACCAAACACACTCTAACTCTAGCTCTAGCCTAGTTAGAGTATTCAAACAGAGCCAACGTTTAAGTTCATGAGTGCACTTGACTGGAGACCATACTTAACCTCGCTTGGCACACGTCTAGCACATTTTCTTTTGACCAATGACTGCTTCAAGAAAAATAATAACAATCAGAGATTTCAAATTTAAACTTTTTTTTTTACAAAAACATGGGAAGCCATGCAAGTGGTGCTGCCTGACAAATTAAACCTTGCTGTCCAAGTCTGACAGACCCCAAATTGCTCAGGGCCTTGTTTAGTTTGCTAAAATTTAGCACCGCATGTCACATCGCATATCAGAAGACGCGCGTTTAGTTTTGTTAGTGGTAAGTATCATCCTATTATGGAGTAACTGGACTCAAAAAGAATCGTCTCATGAATGTACATCTAAAATAATAATTAGTTATTTTTTTTACCTATATTTAATACTCCAAACATATGTCTTTTGTTGTATTTAATGTGATGTGATGGAGAGAAAGTGAAAAAAAAGTTTAGAAATTTTAGCAATCTAAACAGGGCCTCAATTTCCATCTTAAGTTATTCTTATTAAGTTAATTCAGTCCATTTCCATCTGTCGCTCCCTGCAAACAACGGGTTCTTCCAAATCTTCAGGCTTCAGTTATGTGAAGTACATTCCATCGGGCCTGACTGCAACACATTAGTGACGGTGCTCTTTTTGGTTTGAGCCCCACTTCCTGTAGAGTAGAGAATGGGGAGAACAATTATAAAAGAAAGCAGTTATAAGAAAAACAATACAATGTGCACACTTTGACGCAATGCTTTTATACGTGGAAAAACCTCCTCAAAATGAGGAGGAAAAAAACCACGGGACCATCACGGTCCACTACCAAACTTCCCATTATACGAGGATGATGTATACAAGCAGTCTTTACAGTATCTAGAGAGACTACCAGAAGCTGAAAGCCATCATTGTAAAACCCTTGCACGACCAAACATAGGCACAAATGTAGTCAAGAGCTAATAGGAGTGCACCACTTCAACAAGAAAAGGTCACCCTGCTGAATCTGAGAACCTGAAGCAGCCAATCCTTTTTTTTTTTTTTTTTTTTTTTTTTTTTTTGACATGATGCCAATCCATATTGCACACTGCTGAACAATAGCAACGCAAACTAATAAAATCTCTCTCAAACTTGATGTCCTTCAAGCGCAAGCACTGACACACTAGTATTCCCACAGCTGCAGTCAAGCAAAATATTTTTGACTGAACTTCTTTCTAACTCCCATCTTTGGAGCAATGTGGCGTCTGAACTGTCCGTGCTAAGAAGTTTTCTCCCCTGATAAGGCCTTTGCAGATGCCCCCATATGTGCTGAGACATAGTTCAAGCATCAGCGACTAACGCTACTAACAAGGGGAGGAATGGCAAGAGCAGGTTATAGCAGAGGTTAACCTGCATCGATGAGTACAGTGGATACGTCCCCAATCGAGTACTGACGCTTCCTCTGCTATCAGAAACTGGCTCCACCCAGAAAGTTGAGTATTCCTCGCATGTTCCGGCGAGCGCCGATGCTCGCCTCCATCAGTAGTACGACGTCAGGTGTTTAGCCTGCAGCAAGTTTCAGAGAAAATAGGGCATCAACTTCTGCTTAGAACCAAATTTCAAATGCTCAGCAAAGGATGACTAGACCTACGAGGCTACGACTACCTGACACAAACTTCTCAGCAAACGCAAAAGATGCTCCTTGTCATTAGCCATTCCAACAACAAGCGCTAGAGTCCTTTAGGCCTGTCTGACAGTTTGTATCACGTCTGATAATGTCTTTGCAGATGCCTTAGTGCTAGTTAGTATGGGCTGGGACATAGTTCAAGCATCAGCGACTGACTGGCACTACTGCAAAGGAAGGATATGTCAAGAGCAGGTTAGAGAGAGGTTAACCTCCATCGATTAATGAGTACAGTGGATGTGCCATCTGAGACCTAGTACTGCTCTGACTGTGTGTGATAAACGAAAAACAGAAATGAATAACGAAACAGAGAAAGGAGGGGTCAAATGTTCAGCCTTCTAAGGTTCAGCCTCATTCATAATCAATCCTAACGCTGGAGAAATGTCACGCCAATGAAACTGGATAGATGTGTCAGCAAATTGGCTCGGAAATATTGTTACCTTGACTACGTACAGAGACAGAGAGCTGCGCAATCAGCTATGATGGCGTTGAGCAGCTGGAGGTACTTATACATCATCATCCAGTTCAACAGACTGAAAAGGAAAGATTGCGCTGATCAGTTAGAAGATTTGAAAATCAGATGGGAGTATGCCTATCATATCAGGCTAAGTAGTTTACTTCACGATGAACCTCACCAATGGCTACATCATTTGAAATGTTGATGCTGATGTAACAGCGTTGATATGGCTTTTTATTATCCCAATCTATGCATTTTTGTAAAGCTCTTCATGCCAGGATCACAGGCAGATATCACGGAAGATTGCATCAAGAACGCCCAGTCACAAAGAATTTGCCCAATATCTGCTCAAAATGGTCCACCAATCACAACCTGACAAAAAAAATATATTTGATATCCAGGTTACATGTTGTCTAGGACCGAAACCAAGATGGAATAGAAAAAAAACCTGAAACGTAGTACCATTAATTTGGACCATGTATGCTATGTCAAGAAATTCATATATGATCGAAAGATAGATTTAAGAACAAAGTTGCAGCACAAATTCTAATTATTGGAAGGGATTGAAGAAGCTAAATCAGAAGGAACTGGAAGAGGGAGGATTCCTAATACTATTGCAGTGGTGCTCCTTGCATGCAGTGCAATGTGACAAGGTAACATGCCATTGATCAGATAATAACAAAGTAAATGGCCACCAAAAACAACAGAGATACTTCACATTCAACAACTAACATGGGTGATCCTTAGGTGGAACTTTTGATAAAGAAAATATTGCCAAAAAAGGAAGTGTTTGTTACCTTGGATTAGTGTCGAACTGAACTATGGGTATCGCTCCTTGCAGCTTCCGGCACTGCCTCTGTAGCTTCTGGTTGCTACCCGTGACATCTAACTTTTGAAGTGAACTCGGGAGGCTGCCCTCATGCAACGACCTGATAGCAGGACAGTAGCGGATCGATAATAACTTCAGTGAACTTGGAAGGCTTCCCTTTGGTAGTGACCGGAAGGCACTACAACTCCTTATCTGTAGTTCCGTAAGGGAATTTGGAAGGCTTCCCTTGGGCAGCGATCGAATGGCACCACAATTCCAGATAAGTAATTCCACCAGTGAACTTGGAAGGCAACCCTTGGGCAACAACCGGAAGGACTCGCAGGACCAGATCTCCAATCCCTTGAGATTGGGAAGCCCACTTAACCCTTCTGGCAGGGACTGCAGCCTAGAGTACAACCCAATTCGAAGAACCTGGAGAGAGGTGAGCATCTGCAGGGCCTCCGATTGCTCCATTGTGAAGTGCTCCAAGTCATGATTCCTAACAAGCTCTAGCTCGGTGAGAGAGGAAGAAAAGTGTCCACCGATGGGCACAGTAACGGGGCCTCCTGCTTCCCCATCGGTTTCGAGCGCGTGCAGCCTGGAGCTATGCTGGGGAAGATCTTGTCCGCACATCCATGAAGGCCCTGGGACATCAAGTAAGTTGGGCGCTCTCCAGATTTCTAATTCCTTGAGATGGCCCTGGGCGAGGAGGTGCCATAGGTCCTCAGATCTTAGACCCCCACAATCATCTAGGAACAATTTGGTCAGATTTGTGAGAGGAGCCAGCGTAAACATGCCATCCTTCACACCACGAAGATTGAGGGACTGCAGGGAGGTCGGGAAAGGGCAGTAAAAAGAGGGGAACGAACTGAAGGAGAGAAGCATGGGACAATCAATTATAACCAGTGATCTGAGGGAGCTCTGATTTTGGAGCAACTCCTTTAATTGGAGGGGCATGGGCAGCTGTCCTGCTGCTCCCGCTTCTGCTTCCTCTGCTCCTCCTGCCTGCTTGTTACCACAATTCCATAGTACCAATGTTGAGAGGTTAGGGAAATATGACATCAGCTGTGCCAATTCCTTCCCAGTGGAACCACAATCAGATATCTTGAGCTCTTCAACTGGAAACTCAAATTGGGCATCATTCTCACCTTCAGGCAGCCATAAGACACTACTACACTGACTTATCTGCAGGATCTTCAGAGAGTTTAGCAGTTGCAGGTGATGTAGAGGCACAGGTGGGCATCCACTGACCACAAAATCCTTTACTTCACTCAGATTATCAAATACCAATACATTCCAGAGTTCACAATCACTAGCATCCTTTTTGAACTCTATACTCATCTTCTGGTCAGTTTTCCTGTAATCTAAGATCTGAATACTCTTACCCACTCTCTGCAGTTCAGCCTTGGACAGAGAACTACTCCAAGGAATTGGTGGCACTGAAACTAGCTCCTCACAGTTTGAAATATGGATCTGCTGTAGGATGGGAAAAATGTGCGGAGATGGCAGCTCTGTAAGTTCAGAACAATCCTTAACAATGAGTACCTCTAGCTTATATAAAGGGCTATTTGCACTCCATTTTTTCAGAGTTGTTATGTTGACAAGTTCTAGTCTTTTTAGATTCTCAAGATTTTGGCCTGTGCCACTTGGGCTCTCTTCGCCAACCATCAAAGGAAGAATTTTCCAGGCTACACCTTCAAGACAGAGGCATTCCAAATTCTTAGCAGAGTGCTCTGAACATAGCCAAGTAGGGTATGTGTCACCTCCATGTCCTCTAATGCACATTTCTTGAAGATTATTGTGTGGCTTAAGGCATTCAAGAAAATCTTGTTCCTTTTTTGGATCCCTATCCGATCGGTTTTCATCCCAACCTAATATGAGTCGATTTAAGTGTTGCAAGTCGACTAATTTTAATTCTTCCCGTTCTGTTGTACTACCAACCTTTTCAAGATTGCAAATCTCCAATGACCCTTGGAGCTGTATCAATTTCCCCAATTGGTTCAATTCAAAACCATATTTTTTTCTCTTTTGACATCAAATCGCCTTAGCTCTTGTATAGATTTAAGTTTCCCAACCTCAGAAATTCCACAATGATAAGAATCATCTCTCACAAGAAAATGACGAATGTTCACTAGGCTGCTCATATCTCTTGTAGAAGCGCAGATCTCTTTTTCTCCCATATAAGGAAAAGTGTAGCATTCTTTTATATCTAGGATCAACAAGTTATAAAATCTTGATATACTACCAAATAGACTTCTTAAATTTAACACATCACCCTTTATCCTTAAGTAACGAAGATGGACAAGTTGTGAGAAACTGTGCAACAGAACCTCCACATCATACAATGCACCAGATAGGAAAATGACACGTTTTTGCATCCCGAAACATACCACTAAATATCTTGCAAAAGCTTCCATGATGATCTCCAAATAACATCAAAGTACGTAGGTTTCTAGCTTTCAACCTTTTACCAAGTGTATCAAGACCCTTCTTACAATTTTCAAACGTTGCTTTGTCCTGGACATCTGAATTATTTATGATGATGGACATGTGATGTATAGATGTAGGAATTTGTACTGACCACAGATTAGACCCTTGTATGCTAATACATTCAGATGCTGAAACATTTCTTGACAAATCATGGAGTAGGTCATGTATAACATAATAAGTGTGGCCATCCTCTTTTTTCCTTCCTGAAAGAAGCCGTGACTAACCAAGTCACTTAAATAATCTAGTCCAATATCTTCAACTCTCTTGTTTCGATCATTGGGGCCTAATAATCCTAGTCCTATCCACAAATGGATTAACTCTTCCTGACCAAATTCATAATCTTCAGGGAACAAGGCACAGTGGGAAAAACATTGTTGTAGATGGAAAGGAAGATAGTTGTAGCTAAGAATTTTTAATGCTGGCATAATATCATCCTCACTAGACTGATATTCCCATTCTTTACTCTCTAGTACTCTGCTCCAATGGCCTACTGTAAGTTGAGTTCTTAGTAATCTACCAACTGTTTTTACTGCAAGGGGGAAACCTTTCAATTTCTTCACTATTTCCCATCCAACACCATGCAAATTAGCATGCTCTTCCCAGGGATGTTGGTTGCCAAAAACACATTCTTGGAAGAAACACATGCATTCTTCATCACTTAAGCGTTCTAATCTTTTTTGGACAGCCTACTGTTGTAACCATTTGTGCCACCTTCGAATTCTTGTTGTGACTATTACTATGTTACCTTTTTGTTTGTACTTTCTTAAATGGTGCTACCAGGTTTTTCCATTCATTTTCTTGATGTGTCCACATATCATCCAAAACAAGCAACAACTGTTTGGACTGCAACCTTTTTTCAATTAGATCTTCAGCACTTTCATTTCCCTTTTCATTGTCAAGTTTAGGGATTTGTTTTACGATTTCTTGTGCCAACCTACTTGCACTGAAATTCTGAGAAACGCATACCCATACTAGGACTTGGAAGTGGCTCTTTGCTTCTTCATATATGTGTTGTGTGAGTGTTGTCTTCCCAAGACCCCCTGGACCAACTATTGAAAGCACAGTGAGATTATTGGCCTGATATTTAGAGGTTATTCCTTCTATGAGATCATTTTTCACTTTATCCCTCCCATATAATTTTGGTTCTATAATTTGTGGGGTCATGATTCTGGTGCTTTGGGTGAAAGGAATGCCCTGTAGGGCAGTAATGCCAGTTGCGGCTATAGTTCCTTGCAGCTCCAGATCAAGAATTGTAGAGACCATAGCACATACTGGCTTAAGCTGTTCAACAATTTCTAGCATCCGTTTGGACATGGCTACCCGATCAAACTTGAGTTTTGGCTTTTTATGATGCTGGCAAACCACAGAAGCACAGGAGCATGAGGGGAGCTTCAGCTTACTGACAACGGCCCCGGCCGTGTGGCGTGTGTTGAGGACAAGGCCACCGACAAGACCTCGAGCGTCAGCGTCAGTGGTCTCGTAGGTCCCGTCGAGCTCGTCTTGGACGCGGAAGTACTCCAGCTCGTCCAGCACATCGTCTGCATCGTACGCTTGGTTTCGAAGCTCCTGCAAGAGCTGCCCCAGTGCGGGGCTGCGGACGTCCCTGCCACGGGCGTTGTCCAGCATCCCCTGGGCGTACAGGAGTTGCAGCTTCAGGGCGCGTATGTTGGGGCCGAGCTTCGAGGAGGCTGCCCACGACTCCAGCAGACCATCGGAGACGGGTCCCAGCGCCCTGCCCACCGCCCATCGCGCCGCGCTGATGGCGACCTCCATCCTTGGTTCAAAGGGTGTTGGATGGCGAAGATCCTGTGGATCAGAGCATCAATTGAGGCACTAGTTGTTCTGCAGAAGGTGATGGAGATGCAGGTCGTCGAAACACTTACGTAAGCAGAGGACCATAGTGCCTGCTGCTTGAAGTCACGAATTGGATGGTTGGATCTCCGTGTTTGAGGTCAGGACGTGAAGAGGTAAATGTGCACTGGAATCTCTGGGAGATATGCAAGAGAGCAGGGCAAGGATTAGCATCAGGAAGTCTGTGCATGGCAGAAAGATATATACCAGCGGGTCTGCCGCACCAACATTGCAAGCTTAATGACTCCTAACACTAACAGGTATATTAAACCAAAACATAGTTTTTCAACAACCCAATTTAAAAGGGCGCATACTGGAACAGAGGCCCCTGCTGCAGACGCAAAGCTGGAGCAGCTGGAACTGCGCCACCGATTTTAAGAGCGCAGATGTGAAGTGGTGTATGTGCACTGGAACTCTCTGGGGAGGTATATGCGAGGGGGCAGGGGCAAAGATGGTGATTGCCAGACAGGAAGTGTGCGCAGGACATGAGATGACCTGCAGGTGGAAACAGGAAGATATATAGAGGCCCGCAGGCCGCAGCCTGGTGCACCTCAACAGCTGGGAGGATTAGCGTGGGTTTGGTGTGTTAAGGAAACACGATGGTGCAATTTTAGTAGTAGCTTTATTCAGCATTCAGCAAATTAAACATGAACCCTGGTGCCAGTGTCACTTTAATTAGTGCGAGCGAACTTGTCATGGATTGGTCGGTTCGGTAAATTGTCCGCCTTCATTTCTCAAGAAAATGACTTCCATTACCTCGTTTCTTTCCACCTTCCCACTCCACCACCTACTACTTAGTTTATTTATGGATTTATGGATGAAATATGACCCCTAGTGTAAGCGGATGCCTCTCTTTACTCAAGTGGCAAACAAAACATGGAGTCTTGTACATCATTAAAGCTGATCTGATGTTTCGCTTTCACGGACTAAGTTCCCTCTTGACGCATATACAAGACACCTAAAAGTAGATATTGCAACTTTTGTTTAAGATATTTGAGCTTAGTGCTTCTCGGGGACCTTAATTTTGATTGCAGTTGCAATCATCTCACAATGTGAAACACGTTAGTGGGAAAGGAATTGGGTTCCTGATGGCTGATGCCACTGAATAACATACATATTGATTGGGCACTGGAGAGGGCAGGGCAGGGCTTACCTAGCGGCAAGTGGCCGGGTGGAGGGGTCGCCGAGCCAGCGTAGGAGGCGGCGCATGTGCCGAGGTCGAATGACGTCATAGTCGGTGCCGGCGCCGCGCGGCACGCCCGAGGGCTTGTAATAGCCTCGCCGCCGGCAGTCTGCGCCGGAGCAGGGGCTTGGACGGGGAGAGCGTTGCAGGAAGGCGCAGCAGCCAGCCAGCGACGCCATTCGGGGGATTGGTGCCCCAGCGCCTGCCACCTGCTGGCTGCCCCACGCCCCGCCCACCAGCCGAGCCGCCGGTGGCGTGCCCGTGACTGGCCCCGCCCCGCCCGCCTTCGCCGGTGCCGGTGCCCCGTGGCTTGCCTCCTGTCCTGCCGTTGTGCACGGATGCGCCGCCGCTTCCGGGAGGCCATGGCCTTGGCCCATGGGCGGGTAATTGGGGAACCGCGAGTGAGGTGAGCCGTGTGCCCGTGTCCGTGAGCGAATGTGGGCTTGTTGGGCTTGCTTGGCTAGTCCGAGCGTAGTGGTCTTGTTGGGTTGCCATAAAGAGAGCTGCTCAAAAAAAAAAAAAAAAAAAAACAATGGAAAGAGTTCATTTTGCAAGATGTGTTAAAAGCGAGTGAGACACAATGGAACGGAACAATTACAGACCAGCAAGAGTAGAAGATTGCCCTTGAATACCTTGACATAAACCTCCGAATGAACAGTGCCAGACAATATTGAAAACCAATTCCAAATTGTAAGTCGTTTGACTTTTTAACAACAAGTTTGACCACTCGTCTTATTCAAAATTTGTACAAAATATCACTTCTTTGTTGTGGCTTTCTTTATTAATAATATAAGTTCTTAAAGAATAAGACGAATGGTCAAACTTGGAGCTAAAAAAGTCAAACGACTTATAATTTGGGATGGAAAGTATAAAACAAGACTCAGCTCCCTAAGAATTGAATTGGAGAGTGCTAAGTCAGAGAAAGGTATACATCTTTGCCCCTTATGACAGACTACATCTTGCTCCTGCATACCTCTTTGATGATGATGCAGTGTATTCCTGTCCCCTATGGTAGTGTCACTGGTACCACAAATTTCTGTCATGATATGGGAGAGTTAAGATAGATTCCACACAACAATTGCAGATGATTGACGAAGCTGATGGAGATTCAAGATTAAACCTGGAATAACACAGCCCACATTGTAGCCTTGATCCCTCATGAATCATGGTATTTTTGGACAGGAACGCAACGAAGCAGTAGAACCTTCCCTACAAGCACAACTATTCATGCGGCCAAGGTCGAAGCCGTTGTCGGATTCGGTGCAGGCGCCGCGTGGCATGCCCGAGCGCTCATAGTTGGGCAGCTGCTCCATGATCTCGAAGAAATCCCCGGGCAGGCCCTCCACCTCGCCTCCGAGCGCTGGCCATAGCAGACAGGCCGCGGCGGTGCGCTGCTCCCCAACAGCATACCGTTCGCCTCCCGCCGCCGGAGTTGCGGCCTTATGCTCAGATGCAGCGAATCAAGCAAATGGTATGCTCAGATGACTGGCATACTGAACTCTGATCTATTGATGCCAAGCCTGCCAAATCTAAATTACTCCAAACTTTCAGGCTTCAGTTATGTCAAATACATTCCATCGGGGCTTGCCTGCAATGCATTAGTAACAGTGCTCTTTTTTGTTTGAGCGCCACTTCCTGTATAGAACGGGGGACGACAATACGATGTGCACACTTTGACACAGTGCTTTTACGTGGAAAAACCTCCTCAAAATGAGGAGAAAAAAAACCACGGGACCATCACAGTCCACTACCAAACTTTCCATTATATGAGCATGATGTATACAAGCAGTCTTTATAGTATCTAGATAGACTACTAGAAACTGAAACCATCATTGTAAAACCCTTGCACGACCAAACATAACCACAAATGTAGTCCAGAGCTAACAGGAGTGAACCACTTCACCAAGAAAAGGTCACCCCGCTGAATCTGACAACCTGAAGCAGCCAATCCATTTTGCACACTGCTGAACAATGGCAACGCAAACTAATAAAATCGCTCTCAAACTTGATGTCTTTCAAGCACAAGCACTGACACACTCGTGTTCCCACAGCTGCAGTCAAGCAAAATTTTTTTTACTGAACTTGTTTGTAACTCCATCTTTGGAGCCTGTGGCATCTGAACTGTCCATGCAATGAAGTTTTTCTGCCTTTTGAATCTCAGTATCTTGAACGTAATTTACCAACACGCTAATTTTAGGCTTGTTGATGGTGCTGCAATAAGTATGAAATGAATGCACTTTTCTTCTAGTGGTTGCAGCTTTGTCGATCACTTGCTACAAAGAAAATCCATAGTTGAGATCAATCCCTTTCCTAAAAACAGAAGACAAATTGAATAAATGAAGTCATTTATGTCGCATAATGTCACAGACACAATAATCTCTAATGTATCCTAGTGCCACTGGCATGTCAGAGAAGCAAATACTATGCATTTTCAAAAATGATCAACTATCTGCATTTTCATGATGTTCAAATATTATTCAACAGCACTAATTCAGCTATGTGTGCTCCAAAAGGAAATTGGATTCTTAACAGGAAAAAAAAAAAATAAGAAAATCAGTTTTTTGTTAACCTTAATACTTTTAATTGTTTGCTATTTTATATTTTCACAAAAGCTGCTTGTTTCACAGAGGGATCCAACATTAAATTACAATCTATTTGTATAATTATGTACAGTAATATTCAAAGGGCATGGATATTTTAAAGGTCAAAAAGGGGATATCAACCAGATACATTAGAATAATGAAACAAGCTACAGGATCATGAGTATGTGATGATGTCAGTACATACTTGTTTCACGTCTTCATTACTTGAGGCCTGAGAACTATGGATACATCATATGGGCAGATTATATGGGCCTGTAGAAGAAAATAAGTATCCAAGAAGAACCCTGCACACAGATAGTAAGCAAAAATGTGATTGATCAGATAATAACGTGGTAAAGACGGGTACCAAAATAAACAAAAGTTGAACTACTTCAGGTTCAGTAATGAACATGGAAGGAAGTTGGGTGGAACCTTTTTGGAGAATAGTGCTAAAAAGGAAAATGTCTGTTACCTAGGATTAGTCTTGGAACTTGACTACGGGTATTGTTCCTTACAGCTTCCAGCACTGCCTGTAGCTGCTCGTTGCTACCTGTGACATCAAACAATTGATGTAAACTCGGGAGGCTGCCCTCATGCACTGACTGGATTGCAGGGAGATGCTCCCCATGCAGCAGACTGCATGATAGGCAAGGCGAACGCCGACAGGAAGCGGCAGCCGTGCTGCCACTGCGAGCGCGGCGGTGGGTTGCGCCGAAGGGTTTGCGGTCGTTGCCGTGACACTCGGATGCTGTGAGCATCCAAGAAAAAACCCTGCACACAGTTGGTAATTTAAGGAAGAATATTCGGCTACCAAATAATGGAACTACTTGAGATTCAGTAATGACTAATGAACATTGGATCCTTCAGTGCAAAAAGTCTGTACCTTGGATTAGTTTTCGAATTTAATTATCGGTATTGTTCCTTGCAGCTTCTGGCACTGCCTTTGTAGCTTCTTGTTGCTATAACTGACATTTAACATTTGAAGTGAACTCGGGAGGCTTCCCTCATGCAGTGACCTGATAGCAGGACAGAAGCGGATCGATAATATCTTCAGCGAACTTGGAAGGCTTTGCTTTGGTAGTGAACGGAAGCCATTGCAATTAAATACATCTAGTTCCGTCAGAGAACTTGGGAGGGCTCCCTTGGGCAGCGACCGGATGGCCTCACAGCCCCAAATATGTAATTCCTCTAGTGAACTTGGAAGGAAGCCCATGGGTAGCGACCGGATGCCATTACAAAACCAGATGTCTAATCTCTTGAGGTTAGGAAGCCCACTTAACCCTTCTGGCAGGGACTGCAGCCTATGGCACATCCAAATACGAAGAACCTGGAGGGACGTGAGCATCTGCAGGGCCTTGGATTGCTCCATTGTGAAGTGCTCCAAGTCGTCATTCCCACCAAGCTCTAGCTCGGTGAGAGAGGAAGAGAAGTGGCCACCGATGGGCACAACAACAGTGCCTCCTGCTTCCCCATCTGTTTCAAGCGCCAGCAGCCTGGAGCAATGTTGGGGAAGATCTTGTACACACACCCGCGAAGGCTCTGGGACACCAAGTAAGTTGTGCGCTCCCTGATTTTTAATTCCTTGAGACGGCCCTGGGCGAGGAGACGCCATAGGTCCTCAGATCTTAGACCCCCACAATCAGATAGGACCAATTTGGTCAGATTTGTGAGAGGAGCCAGCGTAAGCATGCCATCCTTCACATGATGAAGATCGAGTGACTGCGGGGAGGTCGGGGAAAGGGCAGTAAAAAGAGGTGTGAGAGAATTGGAGTATAGAAGCATGGGACAATCACTTATAACCAGTGACTGCAAAAGGAGCTCAGATTTTGAGCAACCCCTTTAATTGGAGGGGCAAGGGCAGATGTCCTCGTGCAGCTTCTATTTCCTCTGGTCTTGCTCCCTCCTTATTATAATAGCTCCGTAGTTCCAACATTGCGAGGTTAGGGAAATAAGAGATCAGTTGTACCAATTCCTTCACAGTGGCACCACAATAAGATAACTTCGAGCTGTTCAACTGCAAACTTGAATGGAGAATTGTTCTCACCTTCAGTTGGCCACAGGACACTAGTACGATCTCTTATCTGCAGGGATCTTCAGAGAGTTTAGCGATTTGCAGGTGATGTAGAGGCACATTTGGGCATCCGCGATCTCAAACTCCTTTACTTCACTCAGATTCATCGAAAACCAATACCTTCGAGTTCACAATCAAGAGCATCAATTTTGAACTTTACACTCATTTTCTCGGTCATTTTTCATGTAATCCAAGTTCTCAATACTCTTACCCACTTTCCTGATTCGGCTTTGGACAGAGAACTACTCCAAGGAATTGGTGGCACCGACACTAGTTCCTCACATCTTGAAATACTGGATCTCTGCTGTAGGATAGGAAACATGTGCGGAGATGGCAGCTCTATAAGTTCAGAACAATCCTTAACAATGAGTACCTCTAGCTTAGAGAAAGCGCTATATGCATTCCATTTTTCAGAGTTGCTATGTTGACAAGTTCTAGCCTTTTCAGATTCTCGAAAAATATGGCATGTGCCACTTGGGCTCTCTTCGCCAACCATCAATGGAAGATTTTTCCAGGCTATACCTTCGAGACAAAGGCATTCCAAATTCTTAGCGAGTGGTCTGAACATAGCCAAGTAGGGTATGTGTCACCTCCATGTCCTCTAATGCACACTTCTTGAAGATTATTGTGTGGCTTAAGCCATTCAAGAACATCTTCTTCTTCTTTTGGATCCCTATTAGACTGGTTTTCACCCCAACCTAATATTAGTCGATTTAAGTGTTGGAAGTGGACTAATTTTAATTCTTCCAGGTCTGGTCTACCACCAACCTTTTCAAGATTACAAATCTCCAATGACCCTTGGAGCTGTATCAATTTCCCTAATTGGTTCAATCCAAAACCATGTTTTTCTCTTTTGACCTCAAATCTCCTTAGCTCTTGTATAGATTTAAGTTTCATAACCTCAAAAATTCCACAATGATAAGAATCTTCTCTCACAAGAAAATGACGAATGTTCACTAGGTTGCTCATATCTCTTGTACAAGCGCAGATCTCTTCTTGTTTCATTTGAGGAATAGTGTGGCATTCTTTTATATCTAGGACCAACAAGTTATAAAATCTTGATATACTGCCAAATAGACTTCTTAAATTTAACACATATCCCTTTATTCTTAAGTAACGAAGATGGACAAGTTGAGAGAAACTATGCAAAAAGAAACTCCACGTCATATGATGCTCCAGATAAGAAAATGACACGAAGGGCTTTTGCATTCTGAAAAATAACATTAAATATCTTGCAAAAGCTTCCATGGTGATCTCCAAATAACATCAAAGTATGTAGGTTTCCAACTTTCAATCTTTTACCAAGTGTAGCAAGGCCTCTCTTACGATTTTCAAAGGTTGTTTTGTCCTGAACGTCTTCATTATTTATAATGATGGACATGTGACGTAAAGATGTAGGAATTTGTATTGACCACACATTAGACCCATGTATACTAAGACATTCAGATGCTGAAACATTTCTTGACAAATCATGGAGTAGGTCATGTATAACATAATAAGTGTGGCCATCCTCTTTTTTTCCTTTCTCAAAGAAGCCTTGACTAACCAAGTCACTTAAATAATCTAGTCCAATATATTCAATTCTCTTGTTTTGATCATTGGGGCCTAATAATCCTAGTCCTATCCACAAATGGATTAACTCTTCCTGACCAAATTCATAATCTTCAGGGAACAAGGCACAGTGGGAAAAACATTGTTGTAGATGGAAAGGAAGATAGTTGTAGCTAAGCTTTAATGCTGGCATAATATCATCCTCACTGGCCTGGTATTCCCATTCTTTACTCTCTAGTACTCTTCTCCAATGGCCTACATTAAGTTCAGTTTTTAGTAATCTACCCACTGTTTTTACTGCAAGGGGGAAACCTTTCAATTTCTTCACTATTTCCAGTCCAATATCATGCAAATTAGTATGCTCTTCCCAGGGATGTTGGTCGCCAAACACACATGCTTTGAACAAACTAATACATTCTTCATCATTTAAGTGTACCAATCTTATTGGATAGTCTACTGTTGTAACCATTTGTGCCACCTTTGGTATTCTTGTTGTGACTATTACCATGTTACCTTTTGTTTGTACTTTCTTAAATGGGGTTAGCAGTTTTTTCCATTCATTTTCTTGATCTGTCCACATGTCATCCAAAACAATAAAAGAACCTTTTGGACTGCAATCTTTTCTCAATCAGATCTTCAACACTTTCATTCCCGTTTTCATTGTCAAGCTTAGGGATTTGTTTGACGATTTCCTGTGCCAATCTACTTGCACTAAAGTTCTGAGAGACGCATATCCATACCAGGACTTGGAAGTGGCTTTTTGCTTCTTCATATATGTGTTGTGTGAGTGTTGTCTTCCCGAGACCCCCTGGACCAACTATTGATAGCACAGTGAGATTATTGGCCTGATATTTAGAGGTTATTCCATCTATAACATCCATTTTCACTTTATCCCTGCCATATAGTTTTGGCTCTATAATTTGTGGGGTTGTATTTCTGTTGGTTTGATTGAAGGCAGTGCCCTGTAGGGCATTGGTACCAGTGGAGGCTATTGTTCCTTGCAACTCTAGATCAAGAATTGTTGAGACCTTAGCACATAACGGCTTAAGTTGTTCAACTATGTGCATCATTCGGTTGGAGATTGCCACCCGGTCAAATTTGAGTTTTGGCTTTGTATGGTGGGCGGCAAAGGAACATGAGGGGAGCTTCAGCTTACTGACGACGGCCCTAGCCGTGTGGCGAGCATTGAGGACGAGGGCCCCGACGAGACCCTGGTTGTCAGCGTCAGTAGTCTCATAGGTCCCATCGAGCTCATCTTGGATGCGGAAGTACTCCAGCTCGTCCAGCACGTCGTCGGCATCAAACGCTTGCTGGCCGAGCTCCAGCAGTAGCTGTCCCAGTGCCGGGCTGCGGACGTCCCGGCCACGGGCATTGTCCAGCATCCCCTGCGCATACAGGAGCTCCAGCTTGAGGGCTCGTATGTTGGGGCCGAGCTTGGAAGAGGCAGCCCACGACTCTAGCAGGCCATCGGAGACAGGTCCCAGCGCCCTGCCCACCGCCCATTTCGCCGCGCTGATGGCGATCTCCATCCTTGCGAAGATCCTGTGGATCAGCAGAGCATCGATTGAGACACTGCTTATTCTGCGAACGGTGATGGAGATGCAGGTCGTCAAAATACTTACCTACGCAGAGGACCTCAGGGCGCGGCCTGGCTGCCGCTTGCTGCTATTTGGAACCGAGTTGGAGCTGCTGTAACTTGCACTGGAATCGATCTATGGGAGCTATGCAAGAGCAGGAGGCCGGAAAGGATCGGGGTGTGTGTGTGTGTGTGTGTGTGTGTGTGTTGGGGAAGATATAGACCAGATCAGCGGGCCTGCTGCCTCAAGCCCTCAACGACAGCCCAGCAAGTTGATTGATGTTAAATATTGCAATCCTAATGGAACCAAAACATGTTTTCAACAAGCAACTTTAAAACTGCAATCATTTATATCAAAGGAACAAGTCGATGAAGGTGGCAGGAATAAGAATAATCCATTATACCTGCTAATAAAGTAAGGAAATTTCAGTTTACCAAAATTTTGGTCCACCAAATTTTATTTCACCCTCCTTTTCTGTTCGTCTATGTACGTCTAAAAGAGTCCGTCCTCCAACGACGAACGATCGGATCGGTTCGGAGTCGGAGCTGACCTGGCTGCCGTGCATGCGCTTCTTCTCCAAGGCTTTCACATCTGTATCTCTACTCTCTTCTCTTCTCTACAACATAAAAGAACAAAACTAAGACTTCTTTTTTTTTGTGCGACATTGGTTTTGGTACTTCCATCCGCCTCGCATGCGATCCAGTGCCTCCACTCCCTCCATTGGCCATGCGAAGGAAAAAACGAAATAGGAAAGTCAACCCCCACACAAGGCAACCCATGCACGTGATTTCTCCTTCCTTTCCTTTTCTACCACGTCCTTTCCTTTTGTACCACAAAATTATTCAATCAACTAAAAAAAGAAAGTAATGCGTCATTCAATCAATTAAAAAAAGAAAGTAACACTCATCTGCCCTGCCATCACCCATGCGGTGCATGCGATCTCCTCCTGTTCTCCTCCAATCACGCTCAAGATTTTATAAATGTGATAATTGTTATGTTTTATCAGTCTAAATATCATAGGTGATCTATCTCTGCAGATATAAAAGGATGAAAATAAGACCTTTTTTTATCGTGTAGTAAAAACTCTTCACTTTCGGTCGCTCCACCCTGCAGTCAAGTCTCGCCGTCGCTCCGCGCCCCATGTGATCCGCCGCTCCGTCCGCTCGGCAATTCCTCCGATGATCACGCATCCCTTCCTCCACCCACCGCATCCATCATGTCGCAAAAAAATCGGACCCCCCGTGAGAAATTCGACCAACGAGCTCATGGTTTCCTCTCCTCCGCAAGGCAGCGTGCGGCACTGCCTTCTTTAACCACCGCCACGCCCTGCTCCTACCTATCCGCCGCCACCGAGCTCCGACCCCTGAGCCACGCCGGCGTCGATTAGCGCCGCTCCGCCCCAACGGCGATCGTCGATCCCTCCCGCCGCGGCACAAACGCTCCCTGCCGCGGCGCACCCAATCTACGTTCTTTCCCAACCGCAGCAAGCGAGACGCGTCGCCGATCTTTGTCGCCACTCCTGCAGCCGAGCACATCTACTTCTTGTTGCCCAACTCGGTGTTCTCCCACGCCATCTACGATTGTCGCACCACCTTTGGGCATGCATTTGTCCGAGGAGTCCTCCGCCCGGGCATCGACATCATCAACCTGGTTCCCGACTTAGCTTCTGCGCCGCGCTTCGGTTCGCACGCTGTCGGGGCTCGAGTTCCAGCAGGGCCTCATCCGTTGGCACTACAATGGTTGTAGCTTCATCCGGCCGACGCAGCGATCCGGGACCTCGCTGTGAAGCTGAAGCTTGCCCCGTGCACGGCGTCATCACCGGAAAGAGCATTGTGGTCGTGGACGATTCGCTATTGCACGGCACTACCTCAAGCAAGATCATGCGGCTCCTCCGTGACACCGCGCGGGAGGTGCAGATGCGGATCACGAGCCTGCCCGTGGCGGGCTCCTGCCTACGACATCGACACGCCGAGCGAGGGCAACCTCATCTCCAACTGAATGGACTTGGATGGCATGCGCTGGGAGATTGGCAGCGACTCCCTCGCCTTCCTCTCGCTAGGCAAGCTGCACAGCAACTACGGCCAAGAGGCGGGGAACTACTGCGACGTGTGCCTCTCGTGCAACTACCTATGTTGCCCACGTTGGCCGACCCAACCACCGAGCCGGAGGAGTGAGCCGGGAGCAGGTGATCTCTGCTCTCGCTTCGCCGTGTCTGCAATACGTCTAGGTTGTTGGGTTGGAATTCAGCTCTTTTCGGAGAGCTCGACAATTGTGTGCGAACTTTACGTTTTGAACTAAATATCAATTTAATGTCGCTATTTCATTTAACAATATTGTTATCTTATCATGCGATCCATTTGTTTTTAGTAAAAAAAAATTAATTATCACATAACAATGCACGGGCGCGATACTAGTATAAATTAAATTGTATTACATATATCTATCTAATCTATATATACCTACTAATAAAGCAAGGAAATTCCAGTCCACCAAAATTTCTTTCACCCTTTTTTTCTATCCGCACAAAAGAGTCCCCGCCATCGCATGTTTTCTGGATGGATTAATTCATCTGGCCATGTAAAACGTACAATAAGTCATACAAATACATCTTTACAATGAGTCCGATACAAACACAACACGCCCTTACGGATGGACTAATTTGTCTACACATGTACATTTCCTATCCTATTCTAAATAGGACTCCGTGTCTACCGTATTAATTAGACATTACACAACCCTATATATATAGAGCAAAAGCAAAAATAAAATAAAATAAAAACATCTCCAACATCATGAATATCAACGATCAGGGTCAACCTTGTATGCGCAATCCTGTCGTCGGTGCCCTTCGACTCTCTACGGCGTCGACACGGCACCACGTGTCGTCCGCTCTGCTCTCTCAGTTGCACGACAATTCGATGATAATCTCAAAGATTATTTTCACGTTATAAATCTAAGTGCTTTTTAGGTATAATAGTATAGTTTTTTCTTCCCGTTGCAACGCACGGGAATTTTTGCTAGTATTAATAATAGCGGACACTTAAACCTTCCCATACGAACTGATCATAGATCACTTGGTAAGGTTCTTTGTGGTGGAACATGTCTACCCGGGTTTAAGTTCTCGACTTGCTACGAGTGCTCGCATTTTTTTTTGATTTATTTTAGGATTTTTCGGCGTTATGCTTTAAGCGGTTAGCGATATTCCCATCGATAACGAGGCACTAATGGTGACTTCGGAAATCTACGGATCTGCCAACCTAGTTCTTCGGTGGTGCTCATAGAGGTAAGGTTTACGTAGGTGTATTCATAGGGGTGAGTGTGCGTGTGTGTTGTGAGCATTTGCATTGTACTGTGTACTAAAAAAAAAAAAAAGGTTGCAAGGTTTAGGTTGGGAGTCATGAAAACTTGTTGTCTAGGACGAAAAGCATCAAACAACAGCTACATTGTTTAGCTTGAAAATGTGTAAGTTACTAGCAAATATGGTGTGAAACAGGCTAAATGACCGTTTAGGCTAGGCCACGGTATGAATGGTGCAACGTCAAGGTTTTGCAACTTCAGCCTAAGTGAAACATGACAAACCAAGGGACAGAAGAAAAAGTTAGAGAAGGAAGGAAGAAATTTAGCACTTTTAATATGACATATAGATTAGGAGCAGATATTTGTTGATTTGGACTGAAAACTGTTGAGAAGTCACTCACATTTGAAAGGGTTTAAGTCTATTTGTATCTTATACTCTTATAAAGCAAAAACCCCACTAAATATTTCTCTCAACATATAAGCTATCCACCTAAACAATGCCGTATCACATACAATTAAGAATAGTAGCCGAAAGGTACTAAACCCTAGCTCTCAAGCCGCCGTGCTCCCTCCTCCTCTGTGCCTACGCAGCCCTACCCCAGCGCCTGCACCATTACCACCGCCCCTACACCCCGTGTGCCGCCGCCTCTCCCTTGCCACCGGTGTGCCCCTCCGGCATGCCTCTTGCAGATAAATAGTAATTAAAAATAAAACATGTTAATGAGCAACTAACGTTTCCATTGTGCTAATGAGAGCTAATTGATACACAAATTTTCTCTAATCAACGTTGTAACACTAACTAATATAACCATTATTTAATACTAACGAGATGATATATTATTTATCACTAATTCTATTGTTAATGGTACTTATTCACTTGAACTAAGCATTCAAAACCTCTAGTGTTTTTGCACATAAGCTTGCCCAGCATCTGCCAATGAAGATTATTCCTCCGATTGCATCGTCGGCCGGCGTATATAAGAAAAATAAATAGATGAACGACAAGAGTTGGCACAACTGCCGTGGTCTTTTCTGTGAATAAAATGACCGCGGGTGTTTGGGTCTTTGCAGGAAGGAGGGCCGATGTCCATGTTGGCCGGGGGCCGCACGACACGGCACCACCGGGAGCGGGACGCCGTTTGCTGTACCTTTTTTGACCGAACCGGTCGGGGAGTCCCCGACCGTTTGCTGTACGTGGACAGAACCTAACCATCGATGGCTTTGTCTCCAGTGCGACTAGCGTTTGCCAATTAGCGACGTTGCTTACGTACGTTGAGGGCGTACTAATAAGAGAAAAAAAGTAGTTAAACGACAAGAGTTGGCACAACCGCGTGGTCTTTCTTGTAAATAAAATAAAATGACCCCGCGGGTGGTTCGATTTCGATCGGTCTTTGGGAAGGAGGTAGATGTCGATGTTGGCCAGAGCCGCACGACACGACACTGCCAGCGGGAGCTGGACGCCCGCTGTACGTCGTGCCAATGATCTTGCTGCCCGGCCGCCACAACATGCATATGGCACATCTACCGCCACGACTTTGCTGTTGAAAATCTTTTCATTTGAATTCGTTTACAGTATCAAACATTCAAGATTCATGTGAGTTGCATAGTCCTCAAAGCGTCGATGTAGTCGTTCAGCCCGCCCTCCTAAGCAGGAGGCGCGAACTCTCCCTGTGGTGTCGGGTGACGATGGGTGGTCCGAAGTCATGCCGCAGGTAGTGGGTGAAGGCATCCCACTCAACCAATGGTCTCCTTTGGGACAATCTGTGGAACCGGACTATAGCAGCACCTGTCGGGACGGAAAGCAGCATACCGGGCGTGGAACTCGGGATCGATGTCGTCCCTCAGCTGGAACAGTAGCTCCATCTTGTAGGGACGACACTAAGCGATCGCCGCCGCGTCATACTACGGTACCTCCAAGCGAACCGCGAGAGGGGGGGGTAGGTCCGGTGACCGAGGCACTGGCGTCGCGGGTGGCGCCGGCTGAGCTGCCTAGGACTCCTACGCGGTTGCGGGTGTCGGTGGAGAGGAAGAAGTAGCGGTGCCACATTGTTGTCAATGGCAATATAATGGCGATGACGGCCGGTGCGTCATCCTGGACGACGTCGCTACCCTCTTCTAGCTGGAGGATGGCAAGCTCGAGTCGTCATCGATGGCATCGCGGGGGCGGGGGTGGCGCCCTAAGGCGGCGCCGTGGGCGCCCTGGCCAGCGGCGGCGGTTGCGCCGGGCTGTCCTCCAGTGCAGCCGCCGCCGTCGAGAACGGAGAGGGGATAGTTGAATCTTTGGGCTGGTGTAGAGGTACTCGGTCGGCGAAGACGCAGCGTCTCAATCTCATCAAGCGGCGTCCGATCTTGGCGCAATTGTCGTCGAGGAGCTCCGCCAGTGCCATGGTGAACTCACGCATCTCGGAAGCTATCGGTGGTGGGAATCGCCCCGGTCTCCGGATACCAACCGTCCTGCACCGGTTGAATTCTGGTGGTGACACGAGCGGCAGCGGCGCGGGCGAGGGGGGGGCGGTGGCGGCTGCCCCGGCCGGTAGCACGAGCACGTGGCGGCGGCCGCGATGGCGAGTGGCGGCGGGCGCGAGCACGAAGGGGAAGTGGGCGGCGGCGGTGAGAACGAAAACTTCGTACTAATCTTTATTTGCTTGTTCCCCGAGAGATTCTGAGACTCCTTACTTATATAGCCCTCCTAGTGGGACTTGTAATCCAAACAATCTCTCTAAAGATTTCCTTATAGAGTTGGAATACCTTTTACAAGCAATCTTATTTATTTCCTAATAAGGAATTTCCTTATAGAGTTGGAATATCTCTTGCACACCATAAAGTCCTAATTTAATCCTAAGCGAAGACGGAGACGGAGAGGCGGTGGTGGCGGCGGCACCGCCCCCTACTGCGCGCGCACCCTACCCCTCTTCGGGGCGGCCATTGCCGGTTGGGCCCCTTTAGCCCGTCCATGGCTGGCCCAATTCGGCACGTGACACGAATGATAATAAAATAAGGATGGATGATGAATATCTAATATCGACATAAGAGAGACTTGTGGGTGCAAAGTGATTAGGGGACATATGTGCGATGCTAGGTCAGCGCGAGTTTTCCGCCCAAATATTTGTGTGACTTATGAATGTTTGGTGGGGTCTCCTCCAATTCACTACTACATGATTTTTTTTGTGGCGGTCTTTTTTTTTCATTTACGCGGGCGGTTTTTCGTAACAACCACGAAGCAAAGGCCACATTAATCGACCGATTAACCGTGGTGGCTTTCAGACAGCTAGATAACCACCACGGTAAAGCCGAATAAAAAAGTAAAACAAAAAAAGAAAACCCAGATCCGGCCCTAACCGATCGGGCCTATATCAAGGCCCGGCCGCCGCTAGGGTTTCAAGGAACCCCGTCGAAATAGCCAGAGGGCGCCGCCGGCCGAATCCACCTCGCCGTGGATGAATCCATCCTCGCCAAAGCACTGGATCTATGAGCCCCGAGGCCAGACCCGGCCTCACCACCTGCAGATCCATGAGACAGAGGATGGGGAGCCACCGGGCGCCTCACGCCGCCACACCCTTGGTCTTACACCCTTGGGAGTCGGAATAGGGAGGAGGCAAACAGGCACTCCGGGTGTGCTCCATGCATGTGTCGTGGATGAGCACGACCACCCGCAGCGCCGAAGAGCTCAACCGCTCCACCGCGCCAAATTTGAGCCTTGCGCGATAGTTCAGGGGTCCAAAATGATTATTTTGTCTTTTTTTATACCTTTGATTAAAGTTCTAATCATTTGTCTCCTCGAAAAGCAAGAATTATTTAATTTTTGAGACAGGTTATACACAACAGGGGCGGAAAATAGTGAGATGAGGCCTTTGGAAAGGATATGGGAAATTTGTAGTGGAAACTTTATTTTTGGTAAAAACTTGAAAATAATTAAAAAAAAAAAACACTTCCATTACTAAAAAAAATTGAACTTAGCACATCGATAGTTCACACTACAAGTTGAGATGCAAAATCTTTTTGTAAAATTTATACAAAAATGGGGAAAAAAATCATGTGCATGTGTGTTAGAAAACAAAAAATCTAGAATTTTTGTCTTGTAGTCACATTTGTTACGAAAGTACTTCAATTGTTTTTTTTTTTTTTTACTTACGAAAGTACATTTGTTAAATCAGTTTCCATATTTCTTAAAATCATGTGCAGGTGTGGTTTATTGATCAGTGCTCCCTCTATCTTCAAAAAGGAAGTAAGAGCAACTTCAAGAGATTATACAAATTTCAATCCGTCTCTATTTACAGTCTCTCGACAATTTTTACTCTATGAGCATATCATAATTTTTCTTGAAACAATTAATGAAAAAGCGAATATTGGATTAAGAGAACCATGTAGCCTCTTTAAAAATAGAAAGCAAGATGAGTGGTTTTAAAGAGCAAAAAAGAGGAAGAGTGATTTATAAAGTCTATTAGATCAATTTTTTTTTTTTGTTTTCTAAATTTTGTGATAAAGACTCTTGGATCAGAAATGCTCCAATTCTAGCTTTCTACTAGATTACTCTATCTCAAATTATGTGATGAAAATCCATGTGGTGGATCTGGAGGCAGAGGCAAGGGTTCATGGGGAGTTAGGGTGGGAGAGAGAACAGAGGGCATCCTGAGACACAATTGAACTGAACAATTACAGACCATTTAGAATAGAAGATTTACCCTTGAATACTTGACTTTATCTCAGAATGAACAGTGAGTCAGTGAGACAGACAATATTGAAAACTAATCTGTTAGGAAACATAGACCCAGCACCCTAAGAATTGAATAGGAGAGTGCGAGGTCAGAGAATGGTACTTTCTGTGGATACATCTTGTCTTGGTACTTAAAACAGACTACTACATCATGCTCCTGCATGCCTCTTTGAACTATCTACAGACCTATTTATGCTAAAACCATGTTTTCAATCTAGTTGCTCGAGTAATAATGATGCATTCGTTGACATTCCTGTCCCGTATGATAGTGGCACCACAAAATTTCTGTCTAACAACTGCTGAACTACATAGAATTGGCGAAGCTAGCCTTGCCCGGTTGCTCCCAAATGGATCATGATATTGGACAGGAAACCAATGGTAACACCACTATTCATCCATCCTTGCATTCAGCGTACTAGTCGTCGAGAAGAGGGAACGGAAGCCTCACCGGGCATTGGGTATGCGGGTCACCGAGCCGGCGGAGGAGGCGACTGAGGTCGAAGCCGTCGTAGGAGTCGGTGCAGGCGCCGCTTGGCACGCCCGATCGCTCGTAGTTGCGCAGCCGCTCCATGTAATTGAAGAAATCCCCGGGCGGGCCCTCCGCCTCGCCTCCGGGCTCCGGCCATAGCGGACAGGCCGCGGCGGGGAAGTGACCTAAACATCGGTCGCGGCCGTGTTGCGGCGGCGGGGAGGCGCCGGAGTCGCGGCCGTGATGCTCTGATGCAGCGAATTGCGGGATACAGACGAACGGGGCCTAGGCTTCAGCGTGGGGTGGACGCCGGAGTCGGGCAGCAGAGGACGGGCGCGAAGGAGACGACGAAGGGAGCAGAGGAATCCTGAACTCTTCAGCATATTATTCAGCAAGTCTGAAGTTGGTAAACAACAGAACAGAGATTCACATTCACAATGTTCTCATGAACATCATTCAAAAATTGACAACAAAGTTTCAGATAGAATAAATACAACGTTTACTTTCCAATAAGAAAAAAAAAACAATGTTTACATCGAATTGAGACTACGTACTCTCTCCGTCCCATTGAGTTTGTCACCCTGAATTCGTGCCATCTTATTAGATACTTCGTCTTATTCAAATTTTTGCACAAATATAATTTATTTTGTTACGACTTATTTTATCAACGAAGATACTTAAATATTAATTAATTTATTTTATGATTTGCGTAAATATTTTGAATAAGACGGATGGTCAAACGTGAAGTTCAGTCAAAAAAAACTAATTTAACTCTATGGGACAGAGGGAGTATGCTGCAACCTTGCTTGGCCCACGTACAGCACATTTTCTTTTGACCAATAAACAGCTAAAAGTCAAGTGAAAGATTTTAAATTGAAACGTGCTATTTTAACAAACAATGGGAAGCCTTGCTGATTGTGTTGCCTGGCAGACTGAACTTTGTGGTCCAAGTCTGACAGACCACAAAAGCTGTGTATTAATGTATATTAGAAGAAGAATATGAATACAACCCAAAGAAATTTCTGGAACTGAAACTGTCAATATGACAGTTCAGACTCGTGAAACTCAAAATGCAATGCTCCTGTGAGTGACAGGTGGGGGAGGTGTTGAAACTGGATTGATTTCAAGATTCATGGGCTTCTATTGTGAATTAATATGTTGCTGGTGACATGAGACAAGTTTGGTGATGCCTTCTCATCGCTCACGGACCTGTATCATGCAAATCTATGGAAAACCTCAGGGGTTTTGCCTGGCATACTGAACTCTCAGATCTACTGTTGCCAAGCCTGTTAAATCTAAATTACTCCAAACCTTCAGGTTTCAGTTATGTCAAGTACATTTCATCGGGGCCAGCCTGCAATGCATTAGTGACAGTGCTCTTTTTGTTTGAGCCCCACTTCCTGCAGAGAATGGGGAGGACAACACAATGTGCACACTTTGACACAATGCTTTTACGTGGAAAAACCTCCTCAAAATGAGGAGGAAAAAAACCACAGGACCATCACGGTCCACTAGCAAACTTTCCATTATACGAGGATGATGGATACAAGCAGTCTTTACAGTATCTAGGGAGACTACAAAAAGCTGAACGCCATCATTGTTAAACCCTTGCACTACCAAACATAACCACAAATGTAGTCCAGAGCTAACAGGAGTGAACCACTTCATGAAGAAAAGGTCACCCTGCTGAATCTGACAACCTAAAGCCGCCAATCCATTTTGCACACAGCTGAACGATGGTAACACAAACTAATAAAATCTCTCTCAAATTTGATTTCCTCCAAGCGCAAGCACTGACACACTAGTATTCCCACAGCAGCAGTCAAGCAAAATATTTTTGACTTAACTTGTTTCTAACTCATCTTTGGAGCAATCTGAACTGTCCGTGCGAAGAAGTTTTTCTCCCTTTTGAATCCCAGTATCTTGAACGTAATTTACCAACATGCTAATTTTAGGCTTGTTGATGGTGCTGCAATAAGAACAAAATGAATACACTTCTCGTGGCTGCAGCTTTGCCGATCACTTGGTACAAAGAACATCCATAGTTCACAGCAATCCCTTTCCTAAAACAGAAGACAAATTGAATAAATGAAGTCACTTATGTCGCATAATGTCATAGACACAATAATCTCTATGTATCCTAGTGCCACTGGCATGCAAGAGAAGCAAATACTATGCATTTCAGAAATGGTAAACTATCTATATTTTCATGATGTTCAAAAGCAGCACGAATTCAGTTATGCGTGCTCCAAAAGAAATTTGGATTCTTAACAGGAACAAATTTAAGAAAATCAGTTTTCTGTTAACACTAATACTTTTAATTGTTTCTATTTTATATTTTCAGAAAAGCAGCTTGTTTCACAGAGGGTTACAACAATAAATTAGGATCTATTTGTATAATTATGTACAGTAATATTGGAAGGGCATGGATATATTAAAGGTCAAAAGGGGGATATCAACCAGATATATCGGAATAATCAAAACAAGCTACAGGATCATGAGTATGTGATAATGTCAGTACATACTTGTTTAACGTCTTCATTACTTGAGGCCTGAGAACTATGTATACATCATATGGGCAGATTATATGGGCCTCGTAGAAGAAAATAAGTATCCAAGAAGAACCTGCACACAGTTAGTAAGCAAAAATGTGGTTGATCAGATAATAACATGGTAAAGACTGGTACCAAATAAACAAAATTGAACTACTTCAGGGTCAGTAATGAACATGGAAGGACGTTGGGTGGAACCTTTTGGAGAACAGTGCTAAAAGGGAAATGTCTGTTACCTAGGATTAGCCTTGGAACTTCACTATCGGTATTGTTCCTTGCAGCTTCTAGCATTGCCTGGCTTCTCGTTGCTACCTGTGACAACGAACAATTGAAGTAATCTCGGGAGGCTGCCCTCATGAACCGGCGGACTGCAGAGCACTCCCTAATCGATGATATGGTCATTAAACTTGGAAGCCTTTCCTTCGTTGGAGAATGGAAGGCACGGCAATTAAATACTTGTAGTTCCATCAGGTAATTTGGGAGGGCGCCCTTGGTGCCTGGAGGCGACCAGATGGAATCACAGATTCACAGTACATGATATCTAATCTCTTGAGATTGGGTCCACAGGGAAGCACACTTAACCTTTCTGGAACACAGAAGGGCCTCTGATTCTTCCTTTGTGCCGGCGATATTGAAGAGGAACACAGCAGTAAAATCTTTCTCCTTGGTGTTGGTGATATGCACAACCTACAAGCACAACTATTTAGCTCATCTTTTCATTCACTGAACTAGATGCCACCCGTTGAATCCGCAAGGTGTTTCGTGTTAGTCATCGGAGGTGAGAGGCTCACCGAGTAGTGTGTGTGTGAGGGCCACCGTCGAGTGCACGGAGGTAGTCAGCGCATGCTTGTAGTTCGCGCAGCCGCTGCATGTACTCGAACAAACCCCCTAGCTGGCCCTCCATCTCGCCTCCAGCCATAGCGGACAGGCCACGGCGGGAGATCCTCCCCCCGCAGCAGACTGCGCGAGAGGCAGAGGGTGAACGCCGATAGGAAGCGGCGGCCGTGCTGCCTCTGAGAGAGCGGCGGTGGGTTGCCGCGGGTATGCGCAGTCGCTGCCGTGACGCTTGCTATGAGCAACCAAGAAGAACCCTGCACGCAGTTGGTAATTAAGGAAAAATATGATTGATCACATAATAATAATAACATGGTAAAGAGGGCTAATGAACATTGGCGATCCTTCGGTGCAAAAAGGGAAGTGTCTGTACCTTGAATTAGTCTCGGAACTTAACTATGGGTATTGTTCCTTGCAGCTTCCGGCACTGCCTCTGTAGCTTCTTGGTGCTCCCAGTGACATCTAACATTTGAAGTGAACTCGGGAGGCTGCCCTCATGCAGCGACCTGATAGCAGGACAGTAGCGGATCAATAATTCATTCAGTGAACTTGGAAGGCTTCCCTTTGGTAGCGATCGGAAGGCAATACAATTCAATATCAATAGTTCCGTCAGGGAACTTGGAAGGCTTCCCTTTGGTAGCGACCGGAAGGCACTGCAACCAATTATGTATAGTTTTATCAGCGAACTTGGGAGGGTGCCCTTGGGAAGCGACGGGATGCCGTTACAGTCCAAGATATGTAATTCCACCAGTGAACTTGGAAGGCTGCCCATAGGTAGCGACCGGATGCCGTCACAGTGCTTGATTTCTAATCTCTTGAGGTTGGGAAGCCCACTTAACCCTTCTGGCAGGGACTGCAGCCTAGAATAGTTAACAATTCGAAGAACCTGGAGGGAGTTGAGCATCAGCAGGGCCTCTGATTGCTCCTTTGTGAAGTGCTCCAAGTCACCATTCCCAGCAAGCACTAGCTCGGTGAGAGAGGAAGAGAAGTGGACACCAATGGGCACAGCAACGGTGTCTCCTGCTTTTCCATCCATTTCGAGCGCCTGCAGCCTGGAGCTATGCTGGGGAAGAACTTGTTCGCACATCCGTGAAGGCTCCGGGACATCAAGTAAGTTGTGCGCTCTCCTGATTTCTAATTCCTTGAGACGTCCCTGGGCGAGGAGATGCCATAGGTCCTCAGATCTTAGACCCCCACAATCCCCTAGAAACAATTTCGTCAGATTTGTGAGAGGAGCCAGCGTAAGCATGCCATCCTTAACACCACGAAGCTCGAGGGACTGTAGGGAGGTCGGGAAAGGGCAGTAAAAAGAGGGGAGCGAACTAGAGGATAGAAGCATGGGGCAGTCCCATATAGACACTGATCTGAGGGAGCTCTGATTTTGGAGCAACTCCTTTAATTGGAGAGGTAAGGGCAGGTGCCCTCCTGCTGCAGCTTCTATTTCCTCTGCTCCTAAGTCCTTATTACACCTCCCTAGTTCCAAAGTTGAGAGGTTAGGGAAATAAGAGATTAGTTGTACCAATTCCTTTGCAGGGGCATCCCAACCATATATCCCGAGCTGTTCAACTGGGAACTCCAATGGCGAATCATTCTCATCTTCAGTTCGCCACAGGACACTACTACAGTCAACTATCTTCAGGATCTCCAGAGAGTTTAGCAGTTGCAGGTGATGCAGAGGAACATGTGGGCATTCACAAATCCAAAGTATCTTTATTTCCCTCAAATTACTAAAGGCCAATACATTCCAGAGTTCTTGATCTAGAGCATCCTTTTTTTAAATGTACCCAGATTTTCTGGTCATTTTTCCTGTAATCTAAGGTTTTAATACTCTTACCTACTCTCTGCAGTTCGGCTTTGGACAGAGAACTACTCCAAGGAATTGGTGGAACTGACACTAGTTCCTCACATCTTGAAATATGGATCAGCTGTAGGATGGGAAACATGCGCGGAGATGGCAGCTCTGTAAGTGTAGAACAATCCTTAACAGTGAGTACCTCTAGCTTAGAGAAAGGGCTATCTGCATTCCATTTTTTCAGAGTTGCTATGTTGACAAGTTCTAGCCTTTTCAGATTCTGAAAAAATTGGCCTGTGCCACTTGGGCTCTCTTCGCCAACCATCAAAGGAAGACTTTTCCATGCTACACCTTCAAGACAAAGGCATTCCAAACTCTTAGCAGAGTGGTCTGAACATAGCCAAGTAGGGTATGTGTCACCTCCATGTCCTCTAATGCACACTTCTTGAAGATTATTGTGTGGCTTAAGCCATTCAAGAACATCTTCTTCTTCTTTTGGATTCCTATTAGACTGGTTTTCACCCCAACCTAATATTAGTCGATTTAAGTGTTGGAAGTGGACTAATTTTAATTCTTCCGGGTCTGCTCTACCACCAACCTTTTCAAGATTGCTAATCTCCAATGACCCTTGGAGCTGTATCAATTTCCCCAATTGGTTCAATTCAAAACCATATTTTTCTCTTTTGACTTCAAATCGCCTTAGCTCTTGTATAGATTTAAGTTTCCCAACCTCAGAAATTCCATAATGATAAGAATCATCTCTCACAAGAAAATGACGAATGTTCACTAGGTTGCTCATATCTCTTGTAGAAGCGCAGATCTCTTTTTTCTTCCATATTAGGAAAAGTGTAGCATTCTTTTATATCTAGGATCAACAAGTTATAAAATCTTGATATACTACCAAATAGACTTCTTAAATTTAACACAACACCCTTTATCCTTAAGTAACGAAGATGGACAAGTTGTGAGAAACCGTGCAACAGAACCTCCACATCATACGATGCACCAGGTAGGAAAATGACACGAAGGTTTTTTGCATCCCGAAACATAGCACTAAATATCTTGCAAAAGCTTCCATGATGATCTCCAAGTAACATCAAAGTACGTAGGTTTCTAGCTTTCAACCTTTTACCAAGTGTATCAAGACCTTTCTTACAATTTTCAAATGTTGCTTTGTCCTGGACATCTGAATTATTTATGATGATGGACATGTGATGTATAGATGTAGGAATTTGTACTGACCACAGATTAGACCCTTGTATGCTAATACATTCAGACGCTGAAACATTTCTTGACAAATCATGGAGTAGGTCATGTATAACATAATAAGTGTGGCCATCCTCTTTTTTCCGTTCCTGAAAGAAGCCGTGACTAACCAAGTCACTTAAATAATCTAGTCCAATATCTTCAACTCTCTTGTTTTGATCATTGGGGCCTAATAATCCTAGTCCTATCCACAAATGGATTAACTCTTCCTGACCAAATTCGTAATCTTCAGGGAACAAGGCACAGTGGGAAAAACATTGTTGTAGATGGAACGGAAGATAGTTGTAGCTAAGCTTTAGTGCTGGCATAATATCATCCTCACTGGACTGATACTCCCATTCGTTACTCTCTAGTACTCTTCTCCAATGGCCTACATTTAGTTCAGTTTTTAGTAATCTACCAACTGTTTTTACTGCAAGGGGGAAACCTTTCAATTTCTTCACTATTTCCCATCCAATATCATGCAAATTAGTATGCTCTTCCCAGGGATGTTGGTCACCAAACACACATGCTTTGAACAGACACATACATTCCTCATCTTTTAAGCGTTCCAATCTTATTGGATGGCCTATTGTTGTAACCATTTGTGCCACCTTCGGAATTCTTGTTGTGACTATTACCATGTTACCCTTTGTTTGTACTTTCTTAAATGGGGCTAGTAGTTTTTTCCATTCATTTTCGTGATCTGTCCACATGTCATCCAAATCAAGCAAGAACCGTTTGGACTGCAATCTCTTTTCAATCAGATCTTCAGCACTTTCATTTCCCATTTCATTGTCAAGTTTAGGGATTTGTTTGACGATTTCTTGTGCCAACTTACTTGCACTGAAATTCTGAGAAACACATACCCATACCAGGACTTGGAAGTGGCTTTTTGCTTCTTCATATATGTGTTGTGTGAGTGTTGTCTTCCCAAGACCCCCTGAACCAACTATTGATAGGACAGTGAGATTATTGGCCTGATATTTAGAGGTTATTCCATCTATGACATCCTTTTTCACTTCATCCCTCCCATATAATTTTGGCTCTATAATTTGTGGGGTTGTGGTTCTGGTGCTTTGGGTGAAAGCAATGCCCTGTAGGGCAGTGGTGCCGGTGGAGGCTATGGTTCCCTGCAGCTCTAGATCAAGAATTGTAGAGACCATAGCACAAATGGCTTAAGCTGTTCGACTATTTCCACCATCCGTTTGGAGATGGCCACCCTGTCAAACTTGGGTTTTGGCTTTCTATGATGCTGACACACCACAGAAGCACACGAGCATGAGGGAAGCTTCAGCTTACTGACGACGGCTCTAGCCGTGTGGCGAGCATTGAGGATGAGGCCGACATCAGTTGTCTCGTAGGTCCCCTTGAGCTCGTCCTGGAGGCGGAAGTACTCCAGCTCATCCAGCACGTTGTCGGCATCGTATGCTTGGTGGCTGAGCTCCTGCAAGAGCTGCCCCAGTGCAGGATTGCAAACATCCCTGCCACGGGCGTTGTTCAGCATCCCCTGCGCATACAGGAGCTGCAGCTTGAGGGCGCGGATGTTGGGGCCTAGCTCTGAACAGGCTGCCCAAGACTCCAGCAGGCCATCGGAGACAGGGCCCAACGCCTTGCCCACCGCCCAACGTGCCGCGCTGATGGCGATCATCTCCATCTTCGATTGAGAGGGAGTTCGCGATGACGAAGAAGATTGTAGCTGCGGATCCAGATCGGATCAGATCAGAGCAAGATCGAGCGAGACACTACTTGTTAGTAGCAGCTATGGATCGGAGTACTGTAATTAGCTCAGTATTGTTTGCTCTGCAAAAGCAAGGTCAAAGCAAATTAAAATGCTTACATGCGCAGAGGATGGAGATCCCTGCGGCGGTCGTCACGGGATTATTGGAGCAGCTAGAGTGGAAGCATGGACTTGAAGCGGTGAATGTGCACGTGCTGGAAGCTGGAACTCTATGGGAGGGAGAGGGATGCGAGAGAGCGGCTTATGCTTGTGTAGCAGGGGTGAACGGCGAGGTCAGGCAGGAATTTGTGGCTTGTGTGATGGATCGAAGATGACCCGTAGCATGATAAATATAGAATCCTGTGGGCTGATGTCCCTCAACGGCTAGGAAAGATTAAGATACTACTCTGGCCGGCACGCAGATTATTACATCGAAAAGTATGGATGCCACTAGCACTTAAAAAATAGACCCTGTTTAAAATCTCGTGTTGCTGTCATATTGATAAGGCGCACTCTGCTTAAGATCCCGTGCTGAGGACGCAAGACCTATGATGCATCCACACAGAGACGAACAGATTCAGATAACATTGTCGGCCATAGTTTAGACGGGATGATGGTGCCAGGCTGATGGCGTTTGTCCTACATTACAACTAGCCTTACAACTAGGTTCAGGTTCATGTACCCAACAAGAGAGTAGAGACAAGGGTTGTTTTAAGATACCGTGCCCAAGCAAGTTAAGTACGTCAGTAGGATTAGTACTACTATACTAATTAATCCCCAACCCAACAACAACAAAAATTAAACTAATGGCATTGGCACTAACAGCTAGTAAGAAATGAAACAATGCCCAACCTTACTGATTCGTAGTACCTTTGTTGGTCCCTCGAGGCGGAGGCGGGCGGACTCGCCACCGGTAGCCGGCGCCGGAGCAGGGGCTTGGACGAGGAGAGCGGCGAAGGTAGGCGCAGCGGCGATTCCATTTGGGGATTGCTTGGCTGTCTTGTGCCCCCGCGCCTGCCACCCACCCTAGCGGCCCCGGCGCCGCCCGTAGACTCGCCTCCGCCTGCGACCCGTGGCGTGCCTCTTGCCGACGTGCACGGACGCGCCGCCGCTTCCTTTCCCCGGCGGGCGGCGGCCATGGCCCATGGGCACGGCTGGCTTATTTGAGAACTGGGGAAGGACTTGCGAGTGGGCTGAGTCGTGAGCGAGTGCGAGGGCGGCCGGAGTTGTGGGCTCGTTGGGCTTGCTTGGGCAGGCCGATCCGTAGCGGCATATTGGACCGCCACACAATACAACCTCTGCTTTGTACTAACTAAAAAATAAAAATAAAATAAAAAAAGCTATCTTATGGTACGCAGCTTGAATTATTTGAATCTTCTATGGTCTCTTTTTTTTTTTTTATCCCTCATTATAGGATTCACATTCCTATCGATTGAATCAATGTAGCACCACCCTTTGGTTCATGGGAGTTGCACGTATGAATTCCATTTTATTTGATTTTATAGGGAAACCATAGGAAAATCATCCACTCAAACCTTATGTGTTTGGGTTCTTGTGTTTCTCCTGCGGTCCATCCGAACACCAATTCTTATAAAATTCATGTGTTTTTTCATCCCTCTGTTTTTTTTTATGAATCTTGTGTTCCAAAGGAAGCCTTATAGAAGAATATTCAAATAATAACTCCAAACCAATCGTTGGAATAGAGGACATGGTTTGCCGAAAAATCAAGAACTGATTCCATATAGGTTTATGAGATTGAAATACTGACAGGCACCTTGTAGATTAAAACCAACGTCTAAAGCACCTAAGGTCACAGGTGAGAGGGAACCAAAATCTGGTTTAGTTTTTCTTCTGAAAAAGAAACTTCACTCAATTATCCGGTTTACATTACATATGAAGGGATCAAAATTGGATTATGTGAACAGTAGTGTTAGTTTATCAATGATGGGTAGCCTTGTGCATGAACCGAAGGAGCTGCTGGCCGAAATTTTTGTTATTTACCATGTATTTTTTGCCTCTCCTAAGGGCAATCGTTTAGCGCACAAACTAGTTGCCATCGGGCAAGTTTGACAAGAGGATGAGGCTCAGATTGCGACAACCTATTCTTACTACTATTTATATTACAGAGAGAATATGCCAGCTGTCTGCCACCTACCCATATATCATGGGTTGGACTATTTTAACACTTTTAATAAACAATTTTTATAATAACAGCTTTGTGGGTGAAGCTGTTTTTTATGCTCTAACTCGGGAGTGGAGGTGAAATGATTGCTACTCCTTCGGACCGCTTGAGGTCATCGATCGCCGCAACTTTTTGCAAGCTAAATCATCGCCACATGTTCGCCGCGCGTGACTATATACATAATCCCTTCCAATGCATTTCTCTTCATTTTGAAAACGCTGATTTTTTTTTTTAATAAATTAGATCGAATAAAGAAAGGATCTATGTAGACCATGACGTGATGGTAGATGCAGCTAGCTAGCTTGTCGGCATCGCTACACTACACCTTGCATTGCCACGTCACATCTTACATGTTATTCTCGTGCATACAGACATCCCACGTGTCAAATATGGGGCCCGCCGCGGCCGTTTTGTTCGCTGGTTTCTCTTTTCCCAAAATAATACCAAGACACAATTTGGGGTCTGATGACTGAATCTTTTGTATATAATAATCCTACTTATTGACTAATCTTTCCGTAATACTATAGTAGCATCAGTTTTTTACAATCCCGTGCGGAACGACTGTCTGGCCTCAACTTTTTTTTTTTTTTTTGAACGGATGGAACGGACGGCCAGCGTTTTGATCATCATCAGGGGTTAATTAAATAATAAAAAATAAAACTATCAGCAGCGCCACATTTTGATCGAGTGCAGGCATGCAGTCGGGTAGCGAGCACACCTACCACTGTGATCACCTCGTCGCGGGTGGGGCCCACAATGAGAGTGAAATGAACATGGGGAGGAAGGGTTAAACTGGTAATCGACGATGATCAGATTAGATGATCCACGCATGCAGAAACACTTATTGGACTATCTCTTGTAGTATCTACCAAGAACAGGCTAATGACTGCTGCTGGCTCCACCAAACTTTCCCAGCCTTTTCGTGAGTGTGTTTAGATACCCGAAAATTATCACCGTAGCGAACTGATTCGCTTTGTTTGTGGTAAATATTATCCTACCATGGGCTATAAAACTGAAGACGCCACGCCATGCCGTGTGTTGCAGTAGTTTTGCAGTCCACCTCGATTAGTAGCAGGCTAGCAGCAGAGGAGGTCAGGTCAGGTGAGAGTGTGGTGACCCATCATCCATGGTGATCGATGGAGGACAAGCATGGTGGTTGTGGACTCGTGGGGAATCGGGGCTCATGGCTCAATGGTAAAGGCCATTTGGTTGGGGGGCTCCCACCCGGGCTCAAATCCTGCGTGCGACACTTTATCCCTGGATTTATTTCAGGATTTTTCGGCGCTATGCATTAAGTGGTAGGCGACGCCCCCGTCGACAATGAGGCGCCAGTGGTGACTTCGGAACTTCAAGATTTGCCGCTCAGTCCCCCGAAAGTGCTGGTAGGGTTTGCGTACGTGTGTTCATAGGGGTGAGTGTGCGTGCGTGTTGAGCGTCTGCGTTGTCTTTTGTATAAAAAAAAAAAAAAAAAAAAAAAAAGCACCATGTCAATACGACGGTTCAGTCTTCTGAAACTCAAAATTGATTGCCACGGTGGTCTGAAGACTGATTGCTGGAGATACAGTTAGTTGCTGAAATCTATTTAGATTGGTCAGGTATGAATAGAAGTTTATCATGAACCTTTGCTCTGAATTGGTATATGTGGTATGAGTTGCAAGTGTATTTCCATGTTTCGTTCAGACAAAAAATGGAGAACGGATTTAGACCTCGGTGTTCTATGTATAGAGGTTCTGAAGTATTATAATGGAGAACGGATTTAGACCTCGGTGTTCTATGTATAGAGGTTCTGAAGTATTATAAGATCCATGATCCGCCACTTTTATATCTTTCATTTCTGCTTGCTTAATTTATTAGGGAGTAAATCCCCACTGTCCTGCACGTTTTGAAGCAATGCTGGTCTCTTTGGTCTTACAAATATTGAATGGCAGCAATGGTGATGCAAGATGGGATCGAAGGAGATCTTCAGGAACTTGTCTGACAGACTGAACAGTGTTGTCTGAAGAGCCAAGCAGTAAGCTGAAGACAACAAACCTTCATATACATTCATGATTTTAGTTGAGCTGATATCTACGTAGTAAACAAGGTGGGGGTAGGGGAGGTAACTAGGTAATCTGTAAAGGATGACGGACGAAGCAATCTTTGGTGTCTCTAATTGAGTTTCGAGAGTAAACTAGCGAAGGTCCAAATGCTCTTTTTGTTTGAACCCCACTTTCTGTAGAGAATGGAGGGCAATTACAAGAGCAAGTAGGTCAAGAAAACAACACTTTGACACATAGCTTTTACGTGGAAAAACCTCCTCAAAATGAGGAGTAAAAACCACAGGACCATCACGGTCCACTACCAAACTTTTCATTATATGAGGATGATGGATACACGCAGACTTTACAATATCTAGAGAGACTACCAGAAACTGAAAACCATCATTTTAAAACCCTTGCACGACCAAACATAACCACAAATGTAGTCAAGAGCTAACATGAGTGAACCACTTCACCAAGAAAACATCACCCTGCTGAATCTGACAACCTAAAGCAACCAATCCAATTTGCACACTGCTGAACAATGGCAACGCAAACTAATAAAATCTCTCTCAAACTTGATGTCCTTCAAGCACTAGTATTCCGGCAGCTGCAGTCAAGCAAAACATTTTTACTGAACTTGTTTCTAACTCATCTTTGGAGCAATGTGGCATCTGACATGTCCACGCAAAGAAGTTTTTCTCCCTTTTGAATCCCAGTATCTTGAACGCAATTTGCCAACATGCTAATTTTGGGCGTGTTGATGGTGCTGCAATAAGTACGAAATGAATGCATTTCCAGTGGCTGCAGCTTTGCCTATCACTTGGTACAAAGAGCATCCATAGTTCAGAGCAATCCCTTTCCTAAAACAGAAGACAAATTGAATAAATGAAGTCACTTATATCGCATAATGTAAAACACAATAATCTCTATGTATCCTACTGCCACTGGCATGCCAGAGAAGCAAATACTATACATTTTCAGAAATGGTAAACTATCTGTGTCTTCATGATTAAATATTATCCAACAGCACAAATTCAGTTATGTGTGTTCCAAAAGGAAATTGGATTCTTAACAGCAAAAAAAGAAAAAAAGAAAATCAGTTTTTGTTAACACTAATACTTTAAATTGTTTTTAGTTTATATTTTCAGAAAAGCAGCTTGTTTCACAAGGTTTCCAACATTAAATGACGATCTATTTGTATAATTATGTACACTAATATTGAGAAGGGCATGGATATTTTAAAGGTCAAAAAGGAGATATCAACCAGATATATCGAAATAATGAAACAAGCTACAGGATCATGAGTATGTGATGATGTCAGTACATACTTGTTTCACGTCTTCATTACTCGACGCCTCAGAACTATAGACACATCATGGGCAGATTATATGGGCCCAGTAGAAGAAAATAAGTATCCAAGAAGAACCCTGCACACCGTTAGTAAGCAATTGATCAGATAATAACACGGTAAATACAACAACAACAACAACATAGCCTTTAGTCCCAAGCTAGTTGGGGTAGGCTAGAGATGAAACCCATATGAAAAAAGTACAAAAGAACGTCAAAAGGCACAAAACAAAAGGATAAAGATAGGGTAGATAGCAAAGGAAACAAAGTCATGGTTCATGCACGTTGATAGCTAGCCTCCAAGCGCTCCTGTCCAAAGCTAAATCCTTGGAGATATTCCACTCCTTAAGGTCTCTCTTAACCGCCTCGTCCCAAGTCAGTCTAGGTCGACCTCTACCTCTCTTTACATTATCTACCCGCTCTAGAACTCCACTACGCACCGGCGCCTCGGGAGGCCTCCGTTGAACATGTCCAAACCATCTCAAACGATGTTGAATCAATTTCTACGGGTACGAAATAAACAAAATTTGAACTACTTCAGGTTCAGTAATTAACATGGAAGGACGTTGGCCTTTTGGAGAATAGTGCTAAAAGGGAAATGTCTCTCACCTAGGATTAATCTTGGAATTTAACTATTGGTATTGTTCCTTGCAGCTTCCAGCCTTTGCCTGTAGCTTCTCATTCTACTTGTGACAACGAACAATTGAAGTAAACTCAGGAGGGTGCCTTGCGGCGACCGGATGGAGTCACAGACTCACACAGTACATGATATCTAATCTCTTAAGATTGGGTCCACAGCCCAAAAAAAAAAAAAAAAAAGATTGGGTCCACAGGGAAGCACACTTAACCTTTTCGAACACAGCACAACAGGGCCCTCGATTCTTCCTTTGTGCCGGCGATATTGAAGGCGAACACAGCAGTAGAACCATTCTCGTTGGTGCTGATGATATGCACAACCTATAAGCAAACCTCTTCAGCTCATCTTTTCAATCACTGAACTAGATGCCACACATTGAATCCGCAAGGTGTTTCGTGTTAGTCACCGGAGGTGAGAGGCTCACCGAGTAGTGGGTGTCGGGGTTGTCGTCGAGTCTGCGGAGGTAGTCGGCGCATGCGACCAAGGTCGAATCCGTCGCCAGATTCAGTGCCTGTGTCACATGGCATGTCCGAATGCTTGTAGTTGCGCAGCCGCTGCATGTACTTGAAGAAACCCCCACAGCGGCCAGGCCATGGCGGGAGATGCCCCCCGCAGCGGACTGTGCTAGACGCGCGGCGGGCGACTACCAACAAGAAGCGGTGGCCGTGCCGCCACTGCGAGCGTGGCAGTGGGGTTGCGCCAGAGGGAGTGCGGTCGATGACGTGACGCTCAGATGCCATGAGCATCCAAGAAGAACCCTGCACGCAATTGGTAATTAACAAAAAATATGATTGATCAGATAATAATAATAACATGGTAAAGGGGGCTACCAAATAATGGAACTACTTGAGATTCAGTAATGACTAATGAACATTGACGATCTTTCGGTGCCAAAAGGGAAGTGCCTGTACCTTGGATTAGTCTTGGAATTTGATTATCGGTATTGTTCCTTGCAGCTTCCGGCACTGCCTCTGTAGCTTCTCGTTGCTATAACTGACGTCTAACATTTGAAGGGACCTCGGGAGGATGCCTTCGTGGAGCGACTTGATAGAAGGACAGTAGCGGATCGATAATATCTTCAGTGAACTTGGAAGGCTTCCCTTTGGTAGCGACTGGAAAGCACTGCACTGTACCACTCGTAGTTCCATCAAACAACTTGGGAGCGTGCCCTTGGGAAGCGACCGGATGCCCTTACAGTCAAAGATATATAACTCCACCAGGAAACTTGGAAGGCCGCCCTTGGGTAGCAACCGGCTGGAGTCACAGCCCGTGATCTCTAATCTCTTGAGGTTGGGAAGCCCACTTAACCCTTCTGGCAGGGACTGCAGCCTAAAGCACCACCGAATTCGAAGAACCTGGAGGGAAGTGAGCATCTGCAGGGCATCTGATTGCTCCTTTGTGAAGTACTCCAAATCGTCATTCATACCAAGCACTAGCTCGGTGAGAGAGGAAGAGAAGTGGCCACCGATGGGCACAGCAACGGCGCCTCCTGCTGCTTCCCCATCCATTTCGAGCACCTGCAACCTGGAGCTATGCTGGGGAAGATCTTGTTCACACATCCGTGAAGGCTCTGGGACAACAAGTAAGTTGTGCGCTCCCCAGATTTTTAATTCCTTGAGATGGCCATGGGCAAGGAGATGCCATAGGTCCTCAGATCTTAGACCCCCACAATTAGATAGGACCAATTTGGTCAGATTTGTGAGAGGAGTCAGCGTAAGCATGCCATCCTTCACAACGCCAAGCTCAAGGAACTGCAGGGAGGTCGGGAAAGGGCAGTAAAAAGAGGGGGGCGAACTGGTGGATACAAGCATGGGGCAATCCTTTATAGTCAGTGATCTGAGGGAGCTCTGATTTTCGAGCAAGTCCTTTAATTGGAGGGGCAATGGCAGCTGTCGTCCTGCCGCAGCTTCTGTTTCCTCTGCTCCTCCTGCCTGTTGGTTACCACATCTCCGTAGTTCCAACGTTGGGAGGTTAGGGAAATAAGAGATTAGACGTACCAATTCCTTTACAGGGGCACCACAATCAGATATCTGAAGCCATTCAACTTTGAACTTGAATGGGGTATCAATCTCACCTTCAGTTGGCCACAGGACACTAGTACAGTCACCTATCTGCAGGATCTTGAGAGAATTTAGCAGCTGCAGGTGATGCAGAGGCACAGCTCGGCATTCATTGATGTAGAACTCCTTTATTTCACCCAGATTTCTGAAGGCCAACAAATTCAAGGGTTCACAATCAGGAGCATCCGTTTTGAACTCTAACCTCATTCTCTTGTCATTTTTCGTGTAATCTAAGTTCTCAATACTCTTACCCACTCTCCACAGTTTGGCTCTGGACAGAGATTTACTCCAAGGAATTGGTGGCACTGAAACTAGTTCCTCACAGTTTGAAATATAGATCTGCTGTAGGATGGGAAACATGAGCGGAGATGGCAGCTCTGTAAGTTCGGAACAGTCCTTAACAATGAGCATCTCTAGCTTAGAGAAAGGGCTATCCACACTCCATTCTTTCAGAGTTGCTATGTTGACAAGTTCAAGCCTTTTCAGATTCTGAAAATTTTGGCCTGTGCCACTTGGGCTGTCTTCGCCCACCATCAATGGAAGACTTTTCCATGCTACACCTTCGAGACAGAGGTATTCCAAATTCTTAGCAGAGTGGTCTGAACATAGCCAAGTAGGGTATGTGTCACCTCCATGTCCTCTAATGCACAGTTCTTGAAGATTATTGTGTGGCTTAAGCCATTCAAGAACATCTTCTTCTTTTGGATCCCTATCAGACTGGTTTTCACCCCAACCTAATATTAGTCGATTTAAGTGTTGGAAGTGGACTAATTTTAATTCTTCTAGGTCTGCTCTACCACCAACCTTTTCAAGATTACAAATCTCCAATGACCCTTGGAGTTGCATCAATTCCCCTAATTGGTTCAATTTAAAACCATGGTTTTCCCTTTTGACCTCAAATCTCCTTAGCTCTTGTATAGATTTAAGTTTCCCAACCTCAAAAATTCCACAATGATAAGAATCATCTCCCACAAGAAAATGACGAATTTTCACAAGATTGCTCATATCTCTTGTAGAAGCGCATATCTTTTTTGTCTCTATAGAAGGAAAAGTGTTGCATTTTTTTATATCTAGGACCAATAAGTTATAAAATCTTGACATGCTGCCAAATAGACTTCTTAAATTCAATACATAGCCTTCTATCCTTAAGTAACGAAGATGAACAAGTTGTGAGAAACTGTGCAACAGAACCTCCACATCATACGATGCACCAGATAAGAAAATGACACGAAGGTTTTTGCATCCCGAAACATACCACTAAATATCTTGCAAAAGCTTCCCTGGTGATCTCCAAATAACATCAAACTACGAGGTTTCTAGCTTTCAATCTTTTTACCAAGTGTATCAAGGCCTTTCTTACAATTTTCAAACGTTGCTTTGTCCTGGACATCTGAATTATTTATGATAATGGACATGTGATGTATAGATGCAGGAATTTGTGTTGACCACACATTAGACCCTTGTATGCTAATGCATTCATGTTTTGAAACATTTCTTGCCAAGTCATGAAGTAGGTCATGGATAACATAGTAAGGGTGGCCATCTCTTTTTCTTCCTCTTGGAAGAAGCCATGACTAACAAGCCACTTACATAACCTAGTCCAATATCTTCAATTCTCTTGTGTTGATCATCTGAGCCTAGCAACCCCAGACCTATCCACAAGTGGATTAACTCTTCCCTTCCAAATTTATAATCTTCAGGGAACAAGGCACAGTGGAAAAAACATTGTTGTAGATGGAAAGGAAGATAGTTATAGCTAAGCTTTTAATGCGGGCATAATATCATCCTCATTTGCCTGATATTCCCACTCTTTACTCTCATATACTGTTCTCCAGTGGTGTGCGGTAAGTTCAGTTTTCAGTAATCTACTGACAGTTTTACTGCAAGAGGGAAACCTTTCAATCTCTTCACTATTTTGTACCCAAAGTCATGCAAATTAGTGTGCCCTTCCCATGTTTGTCGGTCACCAAACACACATTCTTGGAAGAAACACATGCATTCTTCATCACTTAACCGTTCTAATCTTATTTGACAGCCTACTGTTGTAACCATTTGTGCCACCTTCGAATTCTTGTTGTGACTATTACCATGTTACCCCTTTGTTTGTACTTTCTCAAACGGGGCTAGCAGTTTTTCCATTCATTTTCATGATCCGTCCACATGTCATCCAAAACTAGCAAGAACCGTTTTGGACTGCAATCTTATTTCAATCAGATCTTCAGCACTTTCATTATCTTTTTTCATTGTCAAGTCTAGGGATTTGTTTTTACGATTTCTTGTGCCAACCTATTTGCACTAAAATTTTGAGAGACACATACCCATACTGAGACTTGGAAGTGACTCTTTGCTTCTTTTGAAATCAGACTCTTTGCTTCTTCATATATGTGTTGTGTGAGTGTTGTCTTCCCAAGACCCCTGGGCCAAGTATTGAAAGCACGGTGAGATTATTGGTTTCATATTTAGAGGTTATTCCATCTATAACATCCCTTTTCACTTCATCCCTCCCATGTAATTTTGGCTCTATAATTTGTGGGGTCGTGGTTCTGGTGTTTTGGGCAGTGGTGCTGGTGGAAGCTATGGTTCCCTGCAGCTCTAGATCAAGAATTGTAGAGACCATAGCACATAAAGGCTTAAGCTGTTCGACTATTTCCACCATCCGTTTGGAGATGGCCACCCTGTCAAACTTGAGTTTTGGCTTTCTACGATGCTGATACACCACAGAAGCACAGGAGCAAGAGGGAAGCTTCAGCTTACTGACGGCGGCTCTGGCCGTGTGGTGAGCATTGAGGATGAGGCCGCCCGGCCGGCCCCGAAAGGCCGTCGGCATCAGTTGTCTCGTGAGGTCCCCTCGAGCTCGTCCTGGAGACGGAAGTACTCCAGCTCGTCCAGCACGCGTCGTCGGCGTCGTATGCTTGGTGGCTGAGCTCCTGCAAGAGCTGCCCCAGTGCAGGGTTGCAAACGTCCCTGCCACGGGCGTTGTTCAGCATCCCCTGCGCATACAGGAGTTGCAGCTTGGGGGAGCGGATGTTGGGGCCTAGCTCTGGAAGAGGCTGCCCAAGACTCTAGCAGGCCATCGGAGACAGGTCCCAACGCCTTGCCCCACCGCCCAGCGTGCCGCACTGATGGCGATCATCTCCATCCTTGACTGAGAGGGAGTTCGATGACGAAGATTCTAGCTGTGGATCTAGATCACATCAGAGCAAGGTCACGACACTACTTGTTAGTACGTATCAGCTATGGATCGGAGTACTGTAATTAGCTCAGTATAGTTTACAAAGCAAAAGCAAGGTCAAAGCAAATGAAAATGCTTACATGCACAGAGGATGGAGTTCGTCCCTGCCGCGGTGCCGTCGTCACAGAGTTGGACCGCCTAGGAGCTGCACAGTTTGGAAATGGTGAATATGCGTGTAATGGATGTTGGAACTCTATGTGGGAGGGTTGCGAGAGAGCAGCTTGCGCTTTTGTTACAAGGGTGGATGGTGAGGTGACCCGTAGCATGATAATATATAGAAGCCTGCGGGCTGCTGTGCCTCAACGGCTGGGAAGTTAAGATGCTCTGGGCACGCAGATGATTACATGGACCAACGAGTATGGACACCACTGGTATTAAAAAACAGACTTTGCTTAAGATCTCACGCTGCCATCAAATTAAAATGGCACACTCTGCTTAAGATCTCGTACAGAGTAGATGAAACCTAATATTGTCTGTCATACTTTAGACAGTGCTAGGCTTAATGACGTTTGTAGGTTTGTTTTTTTTTTAAAAAACAAATGGCTTGTGTAGTTGACCTACATTGCAATCAGGTTCATGTTCATGTACCCCAAACGGTAACTAGCTACAAACGGTACTCAGATATGTGCATCTCAATGCAAGTCAACGAGCCGGGCTGAGGGCCAAGCCAAACGTATCTCTTAAGACGTATACTTAAGTGGCACTAGTTTAGCACGGCAGTAAACTAGAGACTAAGTTGGCTCAAGGCATCGTGGCAAGTAAAGTATGGCAGCGCTAGTGTGGCAGTGTGCTAACAATCCAACAATAAAAAAACACTAATGGCACCAGCAGATAGCAAGAAACGAAGCAATGCCCAACTTCACTGATTCTTACCTTGCTTGGCCCCTGGACGCGGAGGCGGGCGGCCTCGCAGCCGGCAGCCGCAGCCGGCGCCGGAGCAGGGGCTTGGACGGGAAGAGCGGCGAAGGGAGGCGCAGCAGCGACGCCATTTGGGGGATTGGCTGTGCCCCCACGCCTGCCACCCTGCCGGCTGACGGTTGCCCCACACCCCGGCGCCGCCGGTAGACTCGCCTCCGCCTGCGACCCGTGGCCTGCGCCTGCCTCTTGCCGACGTGTACGGACGGACGCGCCGCCGCTTCCCTTTCCCCGGCGGGCGGCGGCCATGGCGCATGGGCGGCTGGCTTAATTGAGGAATTGGGGGAACTACGAGTGGGCTGAGCCGTGAGCGAGTGCGAGGGCGGCCGGAGTTGTGGGCTCGTTGGGCTTGCTTGGGCAGGCCGATTCGTAACGGGCATATTGGACCGTCAGGATAAACAAATACAACCAAGAAAAGTTTCCAAAAAAAAAAAACTAGAAAAGGCCAGAGTCATTTTTGCAAAACTATATTTGCAAACTGGATTTTAGCATCTCAACAGTGTACGTTCTTGATAGTCCAGGGGTAAATCGAATCACAACTATTTTTCAGAAAAAAACTAAATATTTTCTAGAAAGAAATATGCAATTATAAATCCTAAATTGTAGTTTTTTCTTACTACTATCTATATTATAGAAAGAATGCTTCACTTTAGATCACTTTTATTAATATGTCTACACGAGATTCCTCATTGTGTTTATTTAACTTTGGGTATGCTTGACACCGCTTCACCAAAATCTACATAAACTATTGTAAGCTACGGTATTTTTTATAAACAATCTTTTTATAACCGCTCGTGGATGAAGCTCCTTTTTATGCTCTCACGAGATCGAATAAATTGTTAGTCACAAAAAAAAAAAAAAAAAAAAAAAAGAGAGAGAGAGAGATCGAATAAATTGTTTTTTTCCTTGGGACCGCTTGAGGTCATCGGTCGTCGCAACGTGCAAGTTAAGTCATCGTCAGGTGTTCGCATGGCGCGACTATATAACTACGTAATCCTTTCCAATGCAAGTTTCATTTTGAAAAGGTTGCTTTGAGTTCTTTTTTTTTTTTTCTTCTTTATATTATCGCGAAATAAATTAGATCGAATTTAAAAAAAGGATCTCTTTTTCTTGATAATAAAACAAATAAAAATATATAAAAAAAGATCTCTGTAGACCTTGACGTGATGGTAGATGCAGATAGGATGATGATGCTCTGTCTCTCTCGTTCGTAGCGAAAGGAAAGAGTTCTGCTAGCCTCTGCAGTCGTTGTGTCGAACCGGGCCGGCAAAAAATGGAAAGAAGAAGAAAAAAAAAAAACGTCGTGGACACTAGTACGTTTTCGTCGTCGTCCATGCGTAAAATGGATGTACCTATGGATTGGATAGAATATCGATATTGCTCCGGTCTTGTTTGGCTTTATATATACGTGTAATCTAATTTGTTGCTACACTATCTTGTCAAAAAAAAATTTTGTTGCTACACTACACATTGCATTGCCACGTCGCATCTTACACGTTATTGTCGTGCATACACGTCGACGTCCCACGTGTCAAATATGGGGCCGGCCTCGCAGTCCACTAGTGGAGCCCGGCCGTTTTCTTCGCTGGTTTCTGTTTTCCCATAATAGTAATACTACCGTACCGAGGCCTTGTTTAGATGGTTAAAATTTCTAACCTTTTTCTCACTTTCTCTCCATCACATCACATTAAATACGCCAAAAGGCGTATGTTTGGGTATTAAATGTAGGTAAAAATAACTAAGGCTAGTCTCAATGGAGTTTTCACCTCCCGGGTTTCAAGATGTAAAACTTTTGGCATGAAATAGGCGTCATCCTCAATGCGGTTTTCATTCCGACAGTTTTTATATACTGAAAAGGTCCCACAACCTCTCTCTCATTGCGTGGTTTAATTACATAGTTGCATGGTGAAACTCTATTTTGTGTCTCAATGGGGGGTTTCACACGATTTCAACATTATGTGAAAAACGGTGCCCAAAGGCTCACCATGGTGAAACTCTTTCCTTCTCTCTCTCGGGGGTTTTCATGCAAAAAGTAAAATTGGCAATGGCGCGATGTGGCGCCGCATTTAATGTGCATGAAACACTTTCATGAAACCACATTGAGACTGGCATAATTACACAGTTTAGATGTACATTGTAGAGGCGATTCTTTAGAGCCTAGTTACTCAATGATAGGATGATATTTACCACTAACAAACCTAAACGCGTCTTCATAACAGATGCGGTGTGACATTCGATTTCAAATATTTGCCATCTAAACAAGGCCCGAGACACTATTTGGCGCCTGAATTTTTTGTACTCGTATCCTACTTTCCATAGCATCAGTTTTACAATCCCGTACGGAACGGCTACCTCTGGCGCCTAATTGGAACGGATGGAATGGACAGGCAGCGTAATTTCAGCAGGCACACATTTTGATCGACGACGAAGTCCACCAACCACTCCACTTGTGTGCAGTGCAGGCAGTCGGGTAGGGTAGCGGCGGCGTTGTAGGAGATGTGTCCCCTGTCATCACCTCACCGCTGGTGGGGCCCACAGTGAGAGTAAAATGGACATGGGAAGGGTTATTCGTATACAGAATCGACGCTGATGAGATCTGATCAGCAGATGATGATCCACGCATGAGCATGCACTTGGTCCATCTCTAGTCTCGGATCCACCAAGAACGTACAGGCTAATGACTGCTTGCTGACGGCTCTCTCCCTAATTAATCAACTGGTGCCTTTCCCTTTTCATGATGTACTGGTGAGTGAGTGAACTGACGGTGGATTACTGGATTGGATAGAGGGAGGAAGCATATGAGACTTATTGAGAGCAGATGCCATGCCATGTCTATGCCATACCATGTGTTGCAGTCTTGCAGAGACCCAATCAATCCGCCTTGATCTATCAGTAGCAGGCTAGCAGCAAAGGAGGTGAGCTAAGGGTAACCCATCCATGGTTGTCGATGGGCTCGAGGGAACAACAGAGTACTAGAGCAGCCTAGCATTGCTCGAGAGACATTCATCATCCTATCACCAATCAATTAGGCCGGGAAGAGCGTGGAGTTGGCAGACAGTGCTAGTATGTAGCATGACCTACTACTACTAGTTCCAAATTCCTTCAATTAGCGCCATGTCATGCCATGCATGGGGTTAATTAAGATGATTCCTGAGGGAATTAACAGGTGCTACATACGGAGTGGAGTGGAGTGGAGTGTAGGGTTAATCGGATTGCATGATTGGTCCGTGCTAATGTGCGCTGAGTAAGCCTCCAACCATCCCCACAGTCGCCGTCACGGTTGTTGAGATCACTCGTTCATGCCTGCCGAGTGTGTACTGCGCTGTGCTGTGAAATTTCCAATGCCAAAAACTGCAGTTTAGTAATTGTTGCAAGGAGCACGGGTAATCTGTCCCCTGGATATATCCGTCCTCAACAAACATGCATGGAGAAAACGCCGCTGTTCAGTGTTCTATCAGATTCACCAATCACCACCTGCTCACTGCTGCTGTGCTTTGCTCTCTGAATCAGGTACTAACTCTGCTCAAGTCCGCGGCTTTCTCAGGTTCACTGAACCTAGACGTAACGACGGGTTTGTGAACGTCCCTTGGTGCCAAACATGTTTGGCACGCCTCTGCTTCACCAGCAGCTCCACTTTGAGCTTCTGCTCGAAGAACATCTCTGCTTGGGTGGAACATGTCCGCCGTGTCATCCAATAGCGACTTGGTCAAAGTCGAGCTCAGATTTTCACAGATACGTGCTCGGAGCAAAAGAATGTGTGCGTTTGTAGAGTGAACATGCATGCGTGTATATATGAGTGATTGTGTCTATACTGTATAATTTTTTTAAAAAAAAATATTAAACTAATTTATATGTATACTTTTATAATAGATAACCTAATTTGAAAACATTAATATTAAACTTGAACAAACTTTAAAATAATGGGCTGCTTTTGTACTCACAATTGCATTTTATTTTTGGTACAAATTGAGTACAATACGCACTACTAGAAAAGAACCAAGTCAAGGTAATTATTATTATTATTATTTTTTTGTGGTGCAGCATGTCGGTAATCTCTCTCGGCGGGCACGCATTGACACATTGTGTCTGTCCGTGTGTCGTCTTCTGTCCACGTACTGACAAACAGACAAGGACACGTGAGGCTCTGCCATTGCCCCTCCTGCCACTGTCCATTCTCTCTCAAATGAAGTGGTTTCGTAAATCCGTGTGGCGTAAGCCCGCAGGAACAATAATACCTGGAGGCAAACAAACAAAGCTTGTGCATGTTCCTTCAGAGAGAGTGTGAGGAAGCTTGTAACTCATGGCTGTTGATGAGGTGTTGAAACAGATCTCTCTACATCTCTCCTCACCGTACGTGGCTGAAATCAAATGCAAAGCAGCACTCAGCAGAGTCGCGCTCAGCTGTTACACTGTCACCATGTGTCAATGACCCTTTTCACTCACACCGTTACACAGCGACGCAAGTTTTCTATAATTTCAAAAACTCGACCAAACTTCAAAGCTCATGTACGTACATGAACCCGTCCACACTATGTCTATGTATATGAGCCAATGAGCATGAGATTTTCCTTTACGTTCCAACTAGTCCATCAACCCGTGCTCCCGCACGGGAAGAGTTTAAGAAGACATAATCATTAGTTGCTACTGCGTAATACATTTAACTACTATTAAATTATTCTCTTTCATGGTTCATTTTGTAACACAGGCTAACGATACGTGAATTTACATTTCTTTTTCCTTGTTAAAAGCAATTTACTAAATAGTCCATGGACAAATAAAGTTTTCACTAAAAATGGGTATATACTATTTAGAATTTTGTGGCATCATGTAGAAACTATATAAAATAAGCCCCTCAATCAATAAAAACTTATTATATCTCTTGCTCTAAATTTTAGTACATTTATAATTTAGGAAAAAGGTACATGTACACACATGTACATTTGTTCCCATAGAGTGCCCACAAACTATGTGATTAGGTTTATTGTATCTTTTGAATGATGAAAAATGTATTAGAATCATAGGAAAAACATGCAAATTATTAGCATTCTACAAACCATACAAATCAAGAAACATATAGATCTAAATGGAAATCAAAACTGTTGACTCACAAATCAAGAAGATGTACTTGAGTTGACCAATTTCTTGTTGAGGTAGTAGAAACGTGCGCACTTCATAGATATAAAACACCCAAGAAACCGAGCATCTAAATTTTTGTAACTTAGACGGAATAGAAGAGCATCTCCAAGAGTCCCTCTAAGTTTACTCACATGTACAACTTTTGTACATCTTGTGTAAAACTTGTGTGCACTCTTGAGGGTCATTCTCTTTCTCCATGTTTGGATAGCGAGAAATGTAGAATCAGAATGTCTACATTTGGAGATCCAATTAAAAAAGGCAGAATCTGAGGCAAATTTTGTCCCCAAAATCTCCATTTCGTAAATTAGGAAATATATGAACGGTCTCTTGGAGTTGCCCTAAGACCAAATATTTGGATTGGTCATATCCATTTAGTAGTAATGTCGACTTAACTATATTCCAAATTTTTACCTTATTAAACTATAGTTTTTATCAAATTGTTACTATTTTCTATAAAAAAATATGTTGTCAGATGTCAAAAACATCCCCCATCACAATCATGTTGAGAAAATAACACAATCATAAAACAATAATGACCACATGTTTTGTGAAATTTCATAAAGTGGTTTAACTAATTCATGTTATTCTAAGTTCAAGACATGCACTAATATGATTAGATCTCCTCACATCCAAGTGCCCTTCTAAATTAAAACTTAGTCCCCACAGGGTGCATCTTAACAAAAAATCATTGTTAAATATTTTCTTTCTCTAGGTGGAACCTTAAATAACATATAGGGTGGACAATATGTCATTGTCACCCCAAATTAAATGGACATAAAGGGATATTTAACATACCATTAAATATAGTATGTTGATGGAGGAAACTGTTGGTTGGTGATTTTGCATACCTTTAAGTGGTTGGATAGGAAATTATTATTCAAGATGTTCTCGCACGCATTCTTTGTTCTAGGACTGTACGAACTATTTTTGGGCGATGGATCGGTGTTGTACTTTCTTGCTATGTCGTTTAACTTCTAAAGTGATTGTATTTGTGTCGATTTCGGCTAGATTGGGCCGGAATTGACACCCGATTGCCGACCGTTGGGAGGGAAGGAGGAGGTGGTGGCGGTGGTGTCGGGGATCCAAATATTGGGCCCCAAACATTCTCCTAATAATGAGAACCAAGCGCCCACTAAGGCCCGGTAAAACCCGGGCTTGCCATGATCCCGCATTGAAGGACGGCCCAAAGGGCGATGGACCAGCCGCGGCGCCATAAAGCATCCGTGAAGACGGGTCGGCCCACCGGACGGCCCACCGGAGTCACCACGACGAAAAAGAGCCCATTGCGCCACGAAGGACAAGGTCAAGGACCTACACATGACGGCGAACCACGGCGTTCCATGACGACACACCGACCAATCATGGCGCGGGCCAAGACCCAAATCTCCGTCTCGCCCGAGGCTGGCCTAGCTCACCCGCCCCCGGAGAGATCTCCGCCTCGGCCGAGGGTGGCCCGGCTCACCACCCTCGGGCGCAAATCTCGCCGCCCGAGGGAGACCCGGCTCTCCATCCTCGGGCGAGACTTCCCCAACCGACTCACTCGGGGTTTACGTACCCTCGGGCATGGGAGGTTCCGGGCTGAAGGAAGAAGCTGCCGCATTCAATGCGGTTGCACAGCGAGCGGCGCGCCGCCGCCATTCGCCCTTGATCAAATCGACCTGCGAATCATCTCCCCAATCCGGCCCGATGGGGCGTAAAAAGCTAAACCCGGTGACGCGTACGCCGCCCGGCCGGAAACCGTGAAGCGACTGCTCGTTCATTTCCGGAAGAAGAACCGTCCAAGACGCCCACGTTGGTCCGGACCTGCGGGCTCATGACACGCCGCACCAACACCACCGGGACCGGCCCTCGCCATGCGGGCCGTGAGGACGCCTCACGATCCCCGGGGCCGCCCCCGGGAGGCGGCACGTCCGCCATCGGATCGGGGACGCGTGTCTTCATCAAGCGGCATCCGGACCAAGACACCCTCCATTTGCGACATGCAAGCGAGGGGCAGCCTCGGGAATTAGCCACCCTAGGCACCCACAATTGTAAAAATTATCTCTCCCTTCCCTCTATAAAAGGGAGAGCAATGCCTCATTAGAGGGGCGATCAACACGGAGAAACAGACCACCACGACCACCTCCACGATCGTGGGGCTTGAGACCTTCGGTCTCTCCCTCACGCAGCTTGTAACCCCTACTACGAGCTCACTTTTGAGCCGAGGTAACACGAGCAGGTCACACCCGCTCGGACGTAGGGCCCCGTTGGCTTGAACCGGGATAACTCGCCCGCGTTCGTGTCCATCTTGCGCTACGCCATTGAAGGAGGAGGCACGCGGCATATAAATTCTTTATTGCCGAGCCGAGGCACCCCGGTTCTCGGAACACCGGCGGTTGGCGCGCGTAGGTAGGGGAGCGGCGGTGCAATCCGCATCTCCATCGACCTTCATGGCGTTTACGCCCACGTTTCCTCGCTGCCGCCGAGCACGAGCTCCCGCGCGGAACCCCATTGTTCTTCGGAACGGCGGCATTCGTGGGGCGCCTGGCCACAACTCTGAGATGACCCCTTCGCCCGACTTACCGGCGGAGGAGGGGCAGAGCATCGCCGCCCACGGCGTACCCATCATCATGGTCGACGCGCAAGGCGGCGAAGCGGACCCACCGGCGGCGCAAGGCGCGTTCAAGCGGCGGACTCGAGTCCGGCAACAATCCTCCGTGCCGCCTCCGGGAGAGCCCCACGGCACCCAGGCGTCGGATTGATCTTTCCCCGGCACCTCCCGTGGGGGATGCCCGTAAAACCCTAATCGTCGGGAAAACACCTCCGCTCCGGTCATTTGGAGGGAGTTTGTGAATCCTCGCCCGCGAGGAGACTTCGGTTGAAGCCTTCGCCCAAGGAGAGCGCGAGAAAGACCTCCGGTCCCCAGCGGCCCACGCTACCCCCATGGCCGACTACTCGGACGAGCCGTTCCTCCAGAGGATGCTGGACGACCCCGTTCTGCCACCTCAGCCAGGCACGATCGGGGCCTGGTCCCGAGAATTGGCGTAATCTTTTCTTGGTTGGAGAATCGAACTTCCTCCTCTCCGCCGGTGCGTGGGGACCGACGGTGAGGGCGACTACTATGACCCCACGCGGGAATGCTTCAATATAGAAGTCCGGAACAAGACGTTTCACACCGGCGTCTCCGACGAAGAAGACGCGGACATACCGCCGCGACAGCGTTAGACGCAGGCGGCCCGCCCCGTCCCCGCCAGAGGCGCCCGGCGCCTGGCCAAAAATGCGCAGCTCCAAAACTTGCAGGGGATTCGGAGCCGAAGCCCGCGACCCGACGCCCGAGCGAACATCCAACGGGAGCGAGGCTCGCGTGGGGCGGGCACCAAGAGCACCTCCTCAGCTCACGACGACGGCGGACGGGGCGGGGCAGCCGGGTACCTCCACTTCCCCGGCATAGCGGCCCCGTTCAACCAGAGCCAGCCTCAATGTAGCGACGGCCGCCATCTTTGGTACGCGAATGCCCGAGCCCTCCACCACCGAGGGTAGGCGCATTCGGGGTGGGCTTCAGGTCAACTCCTCGGCGGCAAAGAAGTACAACAAGCGGAGAGCTCTACGCCCGGAGATCGGCCGTGACATCACGACGGCGAGGGAAATCCGGACGAAGTCGCCAAGGCTCTGCGCAACCCGAGCAAAGCCGAGCCTCGGCAAGGCCGGTTCGGGAACGCCTGAACGACAACCGCAAAGCAACCGCCAGTTTGGGACCGCATAGAGGATCCACGCCCGCGATCACAACCGAGGCGCCCACGACCTTAGGGGACGATCGAACGACAACGGGCTCGCCGCGAGGACGGCTCACCTCGGGGACGACCGCGGGCGAGATGCACAAGCACGTTGGGGGGACCGAGAGTACTCTCCGATCCACCCGGCCCCGAGGCCTTCACAAGGGATATCGGGAGAGCGCCGCTCCCTCGCACGTTTCAGGCCTCCCGGTCACCTCGAGAAATACACGGGAGAAACTCGTCCCGAGGTATGGCTGGACGACTACCGGGTGGCATGCCGGTTCGCAGGGCACTTGACGACAAAGTGATAATCAGAAATTTGCCCTGTACCTCTCCGGAGTCCGCTAGGGCTTGGGTCGAACACCTTCCACCCAACCTCATCTCCAAGCGGGCGGATTTGGTGAGGACCTTACGAGGCAATTTCGGGCACGTACTTGCGCCCCTGGAAACTCTGGGACCTCCGGGGCTGTCGACGTAAGCCTGTGAATCCCCGCGCGACTACATCCGGCGTTTCTCCAAGCAGCGGACCGAGCTCCCTAATGTGACGGATTAGACGTCATAGGGGCCTTCTTGGTTAGGCACCTCTTCCGAGACCTCGTTAGAAGTTGGGGCGCCGGAACTCCGGCCAGAGGCAAATGAGGCCGATGGACATCGCCACCAAATTCGCCAACGGAGGGGAGGCTGTCGGGGGCACGTTCAATCGGGGCTCGGGCAAAGGAAAGCGCAAGGAGGAGGACCCCCAGGGATCTCGGCCTCGGGAGAACAAAAAGAAGAAGAAGAAAGACAAGGGCCGCAAGGGCAAGGGCCAAGCCCTCAATGCCGATGATGAAGACATGGTGGTTGCCGTCGACCGCAAAGGGAACCGAGCCCCGCCGCAGGGGCAGGAGACCTTCGACAACATGCTCAAGAAGCCATGCCAGAATCACAGCTACCCCGTCAAGCACACCCTCGAGGAGTGCGAAACGGTGCGAAAGCACTTCGCCAAACTCAAGGCCATTCCCGAGGGGGAGGAGAAAGAGGTGCCCGATGGCGGCGCCGAGGGCGACAAGGGCTTCCCGAAGGTGAATAATCGCTTCAAGATCTTCGGCGGCAACAAGAACATGTCGGTGCGGCAACGCAAGAAGGAGCGTCGGGAGGTGTATGCCACGGAACCGGCGATCCCGGAGCTGCGCAAGTGGTCGGACCAAGCCATCACCTTCGACCAGTCGGACCACCCTCGGCACATTCCGAACCCGAGGGCTTATCCGCTGGTGGTGGATCCCATCATTGCCAATACCCGGCTCACCAAGGTCCTCATGGACGGTGGAAGCAGCCTCAACCTCATCTATGAGGAAACCCTCGACCTCCTCGGGGTGGACAAGTCCAAGATCCGTCCAGGAGGGCCGGCATTCAACGGCGTCGTCCCCGGCAAGCAACTCAAGCCCCTCGGACAGATAGACCTGCCGGTCTGCTTCGGGGACCCCTCGAACTTCGGGCAAGAGACTCTCACATTTGAGATTCTCGGTCCGAGGTACATACCACGCACTCCTCGGGCGGCCTTGCTATGCAAAGTTCATGGCTGTCCCAAATTACACATTACCTCAAGCTCAAGATCAGGGGCCGAAGGGTGTCATGACCACCGGCCCCTCACACCATCATGCATACGAAAGTGCGACATGGAGGCGTGGAGTACGCCGAGGCACTCGCCATTGCCGAGGCACTCATTGCCGACGCAAAGAAGAGCTTTAACGAGATCACAATCGAGCACGAGGCCAAGCGCCCGCGCCGGAGCTTTCGAGCCCTCCTCGAGCACCAAGAAGATCCCGCTTCGATCCCAAGAACCCGAAGGAGCTGGCGACCATCGGCTCGGAGCCGATCCGAAATAGAAGCGGTGCTTTCGTCGACTTCCTCCGTGCGAACGCCCGAGGCGTTTGCGTGGGGACCCTCGGACATGCCGGGCATACCGGGGATGTTGTCGAGCACTCCCTAGACATCCGGCCCGGGCTCAAAGCTTGTCATGCGGCGCTTACGCCGTTTGATGACGCCAAAGCGGAAGATCATCGGTGAGGAGATCCACAAGTTGTTGGAAGCCGGATTTATAAAAAAGTGTTCCACCCCGGTGGTTAGCTAATCCCTGTATTAGTTGAGAAAAAGAATGGGAAATGGCGGATGTGTGTGGACTACACTAGTCTAAACAAAGCATGTCCGAAAGTTCCTTTTCCTTTGCCTCGAATCGACCAAATCGTCGATTCCACCGCAGGTGCGAAAACGTTGTCCTTTCTCGACGCATATTCGGTTTACCGCAGTTAAAATGAAGGAATCCGACCAGCTCGCGACTGCGTTCATAACACCCTTCCGGGATGTATTGCTACCTCACAATGCCCTTTGGGTTGAGGAACGCTGGTGCCACATACCAGCGATGCATGCAAATCATCTTCGGGGAACTCATCGGGAGAATCGTGGAGGCCTACGTCGATGACATAGTGGTAAAATCCAAGAAAACGTCGGACCTCGTAGAGGAGACCTCGGGAAACCTTCGAGTGCCTAAACAAGAAAGGAGTCAAGCTCAATCCCGAAAAATGCGTGTTCGGGGTCCCCCGAGGGATCTTTGCTAGGTTTCATCGTCTCCCAACGAGGCATCGAGGCAAACCCGACCAAGGTTGACGCGATCACCAAGATGGGTCCCGGTCCATGATCTCAAGGGAGTACAAAAGGTCATGGGGCTGCCCGGCTTCACTAAGCAAGGTTCATCTCCGCCTCGGGAAAGGGGTCTCCCTCTCTACCGGCTCCTTCGCAAGTCCGGCGCTTTTGCGTGGACCCCCGAGGCCGAGGAAGCCCTCAACAACCTCAAGAAGCTCCTAACAAGTCCGCCAATCCTGGTTCCACCAGACCCCGGAGAGACCCTACTCCTCTACGTCACCGCCACTACTCAAGTAGTTAGCGGTAGTAAAGTAGAGCGGCGGGAAGAGGGGCACGCGTTGCTTTGGTCCAACGCCTGTTTACTTCATCGGTGAGGTACTTTTCCGACACCAAGGCGATATTCGCAAATGCGAGAGGAAGCTGGCCATGCGCTATCGTCTTCGACACGAAGAAAACCGTCACTACTTCCCGCACACCCGTTGCCGTGGTATCCTCGTTCCCCCTCGGGGAAATCCTCCTAAAACCGAGAGGCCACAGGAAGAGTGGCCAAGTGGGCGGTGGAACTTATGGGCGAAACCATATCATTTCTACCCAGCAAAGCAATCAAGTCTCAAGTCCTTGCCGACTTTGTGGCGAGTGGACGACACGCGGACTGCCCTCGGCGTCCATCAAGCCGAATCTTTGGACCATGTACTTCGACGGATCCATGATGAAGGCGGTCTTGGGAGGCTGGTTTGCTCTTCATCTCACCCCTTGGGGTTCACACAAGGTACGCCATCCGGTTGCATTTTCCCGCCTCTAACAACGTCGCAGAATACGAGGCGCTGATCAATGGTCTCCGGATCGCGGCAGACCTCGGGATCCCGACGGTTGGAAACAAGGGGGGATTCACAGGCGGTCATCGACCAAGTCATGAAGGCCTCGGCGTGCCACGACCCCAAGATGGAAGCATACTACCGAGAGGTGCGCAAGTTGGAGGAAAGGTTCCATGTGCTTGAACACAAGCACACTCCAAGGCGTTACAACGAAGCCGCGGACGAAGCTAGCCAAAGTTGCGGCGGCAGAGATACCGTTCCCGAACGTCCTTACCCGAGATCTCCATGAACCCTCGGTTAAGTACACACCCTTGGAAATACCCTCGGGGGCTGGCGAAGATAGCTCAAAGCAAGTCGCACCCGAAGCCATGGCGGTTGACCGAGACTCTGACTGGAGAGATCCCCTATGGGAGTACCTCATTCGAGGATAACTACCCGAGGATAAGACCGAGGCTCGCCAGTAATTAGGGAGGGAGATGCAAATCCTTCGCTACGATTGGAGAAAAGAAAGAACTCTACAAAAGAGGAGCCTCGGGAGTATACATGCGATGCATACCCTCGGCCGAAGGCAAGGACTTGCTAGAAGACACCCACCGAGGGGAGTGTGGCCACCACACTGCCCCGAGGACACTAGTCGGTAAAGTCTTCAGACAAGGCTTCTCTGCGGCCCCTCGGCGGTACGGGACGCGAATCAAGTCGTGCGAACCCGCAAGGAGTGTCAATTCTACGCGCGCGGGACTCATGTCCCGGCACAAGCACCGCGAGACCATATTCATACCACTAACGTGGCCATTTGCGGTGTGGGGACTAGACATGATTGGCCCCCTGAAAAGGGCGCCCGGAGGACACACCCACGTCTTAGTCGCCATTGACAAGTTCTCAAAGTGGATTGAAGCCCGAGCCATGGTGAATCCTCGCGACCGAGGAAAGCGGTAAAGTTCTTCACTTAACATCGTTTGCCGTTTTGGAGTCCCAAACTCCATCATCACGCATAACGGAACCAACTTCGTGGGGAAGAAGTTCCTTGACTTTTACGGCGACTATGGCATCCGGGTTGACACCTCAGCCGTAGCTCACCCCAGGACCAACGGTCAAGTGGAGCGTGCCAATGGCATGATCCTGCAGGGACTCAAGCCGAGGATCTTCAATCAACTAAACCAGTACGGGAGAAGAAGGTACCAGGAGCTGCCCTCAGTTCTATGGAGCCTAAGAACAACAAAAAGCCGAGCCACGGGATTTGACCCATTCTTTCTAGTCTACGGGGCCGAGGCCATCTTACCCACCGACATTGAATACAGGGTCCCCGAGGCCGCGAGCCTACACCGAAAGCAAGGCAACCGGCCAGCAAGGCAAGACTCCATCGATCGGTCGACGAAGCACGAGACGTCGCACTCTGAATTCGGCAAGATACCAACAAGCCCCTGCGCAAATATCATGCAAAGCGGCTGAAGCCTCGGGAGTTCCAAGTCAACGACCCCGTGCTCAAGCTAAGGACAGACAATAAAGGACGTCACAAGCTCACGCACCCTTGGGAAGGACCTTATTTCATCGCCGAAATACTAAGGCCCGGGACCTATAAGCTCAAGAACGACAAAGGCGAAGTCTTCTCCAACGCTTGGAACATAGAACAGCTACGTCGTTTCTACCCTTAAAATTCTGCACTAGAATTCAAACACATGTGTTTTTCGCTTAATAAAAGATCAACATCTTTTATGAAAAGTGCTTCTTGTGCGTACCTTAAGGGAGTTTCGGCCCGTCCAAAGACAAGACTAAAACTCCCTCGGGGGCTACATAGGGGACCCCCCTCGGGGGACCCCTCCTTTTCTTTTTTTGAAACTTTTTCTCAAAAAAAAAAGTTTTCCCAGCGTATACTCGATCCAATCGTTTAAGTTGCGAAGGTCGTTCATGCACAAATCCTAAGCGAGATAGCCGAAGTCTCACGGACCGCCCTAGTGGCACCCGTATGGACCGCCCGGTGGCATCCATATTCACTATCTCGCGAGCGGAGAAAGCAAGCGACTCGGCCACACAATAAGCGAAGGATTCAAGAAAACGCACTTTAAACATAAAATGCACCTGCCGAAGGCCATAGACCTCGGGCAGCATTGATTGTTTATATACAACTCACTTACAAACTTGACCTTCTTATGCAAGGAGGAGTCAGGGGACGTCACGAGCTTCACGACCGGCCGACGTGGAGGCTTCGGCGTGAACAACATCCTCGGCCATGCCCTCACCCGAGGGTAGCGTCGGGCTCGTGTCGGCGTGTCTTGAGGGAAACGGCGTCCAACATCTCCGTATCCGCCTCATAGGTTGACTCTATGGGGAGTACGGAGGGCACACCTCATCCTCGAAGAGGGAAGACAACCGAATCGCGGCACCGCCCACAAAGTTGTACAACTCACGGGTCTTGGCGGCGTCGGCGGCATCCCTCGCGAGCGGGGTCGGCTACCTCCTCGTCATCGAGAACCAAGGAAGAAGCCACCCATAACGCCATCCAACGTCTTGGGCTCCATCGGGAAGTGCGGCGGCAAAACCGCCATGCACGTTAGCATGCCGGGACCGGAAGCGTTCGGGCACCGGACTGAGGTTGCCACCCACGGGCGCTCGAGGCGGCTGCAAGGCCGGGGCCAACCTCTAGGTTGTCGCCCCCAAAGCGACGGATGAAGTCCGGCGGGGGCTTCTTCGCCTCTTCGTCGACTTACGCTCTGCTCTAGCCTGGCGCATAGCGTGGCTGCGGCATTCACGGCCTCGGTCCGGACCTTCTCGCCTCGACAGCGGCGCCCAAGTCAACATTAGCAAGATGAGGCGGTAGAAGGCGAGCGAGCTTACCAAGCTAGAAGACGTACCTTGACACCGCATTTTGCCCGACCCAACATCACGTTGTGCTCCTCTGCGGCGACCTGGAGCCGCTCCTTCTCCCCCATGAGGGTCTCTCCTCGGACACCAACTCCACGATCCGGGTATTCAAGGCGTCACACATCTCCTTTGCTTCCTCGCCTCCTCAGGGCTGATCCGGCTCGCAGGTGGGCCTCGCTCAAAACACTGGAGGGATTGCCTTCGGGCATCGCGAAGTCCGGCTCATCTGCGACATCTCGGCCTTCGCCTTCTCGGCCTCGGACTTGGCGTGGCAAGCTCTACCGCCAAGAATGCATGTTGGGACTCCCTCTCTTCGGCAAGGGTGGCGAGCCGAGGGACGCCTCGCTCCGAGCCTCGGCCGGCCTCGCTGCGCTGCGAGGGTGTCCCGATTCGAGGACATTTTGGCGAAGGAGCTCGGACTTCTCCCGGGCGAATCGCCGGAGGGACTGCAACAAGAACATCGTCGATCAAGATACGAATAACAAAGGCCCACACCGGGGGATAATCACCAAGAAACTCATCTGCGTCGGCCTCGGCAAGGCGCCCATTCAAGGTGTCCCCAATCCTCGCCAAGCCGTCGGCGGCCCAACGGCGGATTTGCTCGTGGGTCCTCCATGCCAGGACCTCGGGGCGGTCATCAACCACTACCGGGTGGACCCCCGCACGTCGCTCGGGGTCAAAGGGTGGACCGCCCGGCCGGGTCGGTTCGGTGGAGAACATCTCATGCCGGCGGCTCCGCGGCTTCGGGAAGCCGGACCAGTAAAAGTCGGGAGGGGACCCTCACGCTTACCACGGGCACGGTCCTCACCGTCACCTGGGACGACGCCTCGGCCCGACAATCGCGTCCAGCCCGGACCCATGGAGCATCGGGAAGTCGGGATTGTACGCCTCGTGGGTCCCTGGATCGACCAGGGTCAGCGCCAATGGAGACTCCGCGTCTCGCCGCAGTAAAGACTCCTCCCGAGAACTCCCGAGTAAAGGGGTTCAGCTCTTCGGGAGGGGCATCGCATCGCGGGCCCCCTCAAACGGTCCCACCTGCCTCGGCGCGGGGCTGGGATCGCGTTACTGGCCAAGCCCCCCGGGTCGATCACCATTGGCTGGGTGGACGACCCACCACATCATCACCAAGGGTTCGCACCACCTCGGGGGATGACGCCTCGGCCCGTCGGGGATCGGGCCGTCCCCCCGAGGGCTCGGGGGCTAGCGCCACGGGAGGACTCAAGGCCGGGGGACGCGGCATCACGGGACAACCCGCGACTGCGGGTCCCCAGCCCGATCCCCTCGCGCTAGCCTTCGAGGGCGCCTTAGGGATGCAAGGTTAGAGGCGGTGGCCACCCGCTTCACGAAAACAAGACACGTCATTTTTTTTTTGAAGCCAAAGGGACACCAAGGAAAAAACCAACGGCGAGGACTTGAAGGGACTTACGAAGCCCGGGGATCGCCTTGGGCGTAGCAGCACTGGGAAGGCTGCGACTGGTAGGTGTCGCGCTTCGGCAGCGGCGGGCGTTCCTCAGCCGGCGATCGTGCGCGTGCCAACGACGGCTCGGGCGAGGAGGCGTCGGCGCTTCACCCCGACCAACGTCTTGCGCTGGCGCCCGAGGTTCCCACGACGGGAGGAGCCGCTCTTCCGCCGGGCCTCTCCCCGCAGTGTTAGGGCACCCACATCCGAGTCACCCCGAGCCGCCGCTAGTCCCGAGGTCTCGAATTTGGAGGAGGCCTCGGGCGCCGCAGTACCCGCTACCTCCTCGGGCTCATCCTCGGGCTCATAACGAAGCCCCGATTGGGTCGGGGAACCCCATGGCACCGGTCTATGCGACCCGCCATATCGTCTTCCGACGAGTTCACGGCAAACTTCGTCATCGGGATTCTCGTCCTCTTCGGTGGTCGAGCTACCGGCGGTCGCCCGCCTCTGCCGCTTCGACCCGACGCTTCTCTCGCGCCACATTCCTCTTCTTCTTCTCCTCCTTCTTGATTACTAGTGCTTTGCTGCACGCCGTTTCGAGAGCACGTTTTGCCCTTCGGTTCGGCATCCAAGTCCGGCACAGGAGGAGGAGTCGTGTGGTTCGGGACGGCCTGCAGGAGGAAGAGGTGACAACCATCGCGACAACAATGTGGCAACACGGCGACGGCAAAACAAACACAAAGACGTGAAACCAAAACAACACTTACCAGAGATATATACCCCCTCGGTCGGGCGCATCGGGATCTCGGGATGTGGGCTAGAGTGTGGGACCCCAATACCTCTCTCACCCTCTTGGCCGGGGCCATCGATTGGAAGCAGAGGGGCCGGCATCCGGCACGCTTCAAGACCAGGGCGGCCTCGGGGGTCATCGGCACATAAGCAAAGGGCGAGCCATCAGGGGCAGCACCGACGCCGATGAAAAGCCGCCACCACGGCGGCGGCGTTCACCTCCTTCCCACGGAGCCGCGGGATCGTCGCCTCGGGGCCCTCCAGCCCGGTGATGCTCCTCAGGGGACCCCAGTTCCACTTCGTAGGCGCCGCTGAGGACACGCCGGTGTGCGCGGGAAGCGCGTTCCGTCGTTCGGGGGAGGTAGAACCACCGATCCCGCCACCCCTTGTTTGAGGTGGTGAGCTTGGAAAGGATGTACCCATCGGCTCGGTTCGGTCTCGTCTGCGCCCGTCGAACTTGAAGCGCACAGCCGCCAACACGCAGGTGCCCTCGCGTGGCTTACCCTGCGCCATCGAGGCGGTGGTAAGATCCGCCTTGAAGAACCACAACCAGAGGTCCCAATGCGGCTCGATCCCCAGGAATCCCTCACAGGGGCGACGAAGATGGGCCCTGGGAGATCGAGTTTGGGGGCAGATGGTGAAGCTCGACGTCGTAGTGGTGCAGGATCGCCCGAATAAACCGCCCGCCGCCGGCATCCCGGCCGCGCCGGTGAAGATCCATCAAGCTCACCACGTAGCCATCGAGGGTTAGGCTCCTCCTCCGCCCAATGTGGAGCAATCCACTCCGGCCGCTCGCGATCGGTACGAGGGTGAAGGAGCCCTTCCTCAACCAGACGCTGAAGCTTATCCTCTGTCGCCCGTCGTCCCCGGCCACGGCTCAGGATCGAGCACCTCCTTCACGCCGTCGCCGCCACCGGATCGCGCCATGAACAAACGCGAGGACGGGGAGCGGCGGCCGGGCAACACCGTTCGCGACGACGAGCACAAGGCAAGTGAAACTCTTCCTCAATCTTTCCCTATCTCTCTTTCTCTGTCTCCTAAATTGCTACAGCAAGAAGGCAAGAAGGCAATGGCAAGGGCGAGAGAGCAACTATCCGCCGCCGCCCGTGAAAGCCCCATATTTATAGGGAAGGGAAGGCAAACCGCCGGCCGGGCAATCGAACCGACTCGGGGTGGACGGCCCACGATGGCATGGGAACCGCTCATCCAACGGCTCGGCCGTGCGCGGTGGAGCCGTCGAGCATTAATGCACCTTGACGGGCGCCCTCGATCCTCGCCCCGACGAAGCCACGGGGCCACGTCCCATCGGGTTGGAACGGGCACGCCGCCTCGGGCGCGCGGAAGAGACGCCTCGTCTCCCGGTCGGGGGGGTAAAACCGTCCGCCGTTCATATCCAGCGGGCGCCCGACCTAAGGGGCAAAAAGTCGGTCCGACGACGGGTTCCCCACCCCTGGCGGGAACCAAGCGAGCCTCGGGCTGGCACACGTCAACGTGCACCCTACGTTCGAGAGGTTGCGCCGGGCCCACATGGGTTTCTCTGATCGCCTCGGGATGACCCGAACCGAGGGGACGGGATGGAAATGCACACCGGCTATACACAGGCCCTCCGGGGCTCGGGATTTCTGAAACGTGTTTAAGACCCGCGGGTCTTTGCTTATAGAAATGTCCCATCAGGTGGGAGGCCTCTGAGGCCCTCGGGGTTGGTCGCCCAAACCGGGATTTGCTAAGCGGTCCAGTAGGTTCTCATGGGGTGAATCCTAGATCACATAGCCGACCCTTGCTTCCGGCAAGGGCACGGGCACCCCCACTTAAGCCCGACCCGTTACAGCGTTCAAGCGGGTGCACCTTGGTCGGCTTTCGGGGCACCGAGGTGTATCTCCCCTCCTCCTCCCTTTTTCGGAGGGCGACAGGAGGGCGTATCATCAAAAGTCGAGGAAGCCGGGGTCGACCTTGCGCACATAAGCGGGCCTCGGCTGCCCACGCAACCATGAGCAGACTCGCACAACAAAAGCGCAATTTAAGAGCTGTTCGGTCTTGCCGGCGTGCGAGATTCAAAAGACCTCGAAGGAATCCGCCATTCCATTCGGCGGCCCGGGGGCTACACCCAACGGGTGCCCTCACAAGCACCCCTTGTAGGCGAACCACCCCGAGAAGAAACAAGGCGGCGAAAGCGGCACAACCCCGGGCGAGTCTACACTCGCGGGGGGCTCGGGGGCTACCGTCGGGGGATCCAAATATTGGGCCCCGAAACATTCTCCTAATAATGAGAACCAACTAGCCCACTAAGGCCCGGTAAAACCTGGCTTGCCATGATCCCGATTGAAGGGCGGCCCAAAGGGCGATGGACCGAGCCGATGCCATAAAGCATCCGTGAAGACGGGGTCGGCCCCACGGACGCCCACGGAGTCACCCACGGCGAAAAGAGCCCATTGCGCTCACGAAGGACAAGGTCAAGGACCTACACATGACGGCGAACCACGACGTTCCATGACGACACCAGCCAATCATGGCGCGGGCCAAGACCCAAATCTCCGTCTCGCCCGAGGCTGGCCTAGCTCACCAGTCCCGGGAGAGATCTCCGCCTCGGCCGAGGGTGGCCTGGCTCACCACCCTCGGGCGCAAATCTCCCGCCTCGCCCGAGGGAGACCCAGCTCTCCATCCTCGGCGAGACTTCCCAACCGACTCACTTTCGGTCACGTACCCTCGGGCATGGGAGGTTCCGCGTCGAAGGAAGGAAATCGCCGCATTCAATGCGGTTGCATAGCGACGGCGCCCGGCGCCATCGACACGCTTGATCAAATCGACTGCTGAATCATCTCCCCAATCCGTGATGGGGCGTAAAGCTGAACCGGTGGCGCATTACGCCGCCCGGCCACGGAAACCGTAAACGACATTGTTCATTTCCCGTAAGAACCGTCAAAGACGCCGCGTTGGGTCGGACCCCGGGCTCATGACACGCCGCACCAACACCCGGGACCGGCCCTCGCCATGCGGGATCGTGAGGGACGCCTCCACAGTCCCTCGGGGCCGCCCGAGGAACGGCACGCCCGCCATCGGATCGGGGCGCGTGTCTTCATCAAGCAGCATCCAGACCAGCACACCCCGGCTGCGCACATGCAAACGGGGCAGCCTCGAATTAGCCACCTAGCACACCCTCAACGTTTTCCCAATGCTGCTGCTGCTTATGTCAGGTTACTCTGTGACTGCTAGTATCAAAACTGTCATTGCTTTAATAAATCGTGTTAATATCTGCATGTCCATCATGTTAATTTTTTTTCAGGACATTGCTGACAAAAAAATAGAGACAGAACCTGACATGCTTGAGGAAGAAGAAAGTTACATGGTAAGATTATCCTGCCCACTTCATTTTTGCTCCTTGTTGACCTGTACAGGATCTGATGCTAATTCACTGTCGGTTTCTCTGGTTTAAATGCCTAATAGGTGCAGCTTGTTTGTTTTATCTGCTCATCTGCAATTTATAGGACACATTTTCATTTATGCAAATATTGGTAGATAATGAATTTCACATATTCAGATAATGTGAGGTCAAAATTTACACGTCCCTGATGCCAACATATCTCATGGTAACACTTAATTAGTACTCAATTGGGATGCATACTGTAAACTTGTAAATAGTGGCATGCTCCTATCATTCTTCAATTCTAAATAGGGGCATGCTCCTATCATTCTTCAATATTGTTACACTTCGAAGCTGGCATGCATACTGTAAACTTGTAAATAGTCGCATGCGCCTCTCATTCTTCAGTTGAGCTATTTCTTGGTGCATCAGCATTTGTGGGTGTAGCTCCAGTCTTTTAATTTGCACTACGAGGAGCATGAAGCTATGGTCTTTTAATTTGCAATACGAGGTACATTAAGCTATGGTCCCATTATTTATATGATGATAGCCTGTGCTACAGATTTTCTACTCTAATATTAAAGATCTATCATCTATTTAGGTACCCTTGATGGATTCAAACTTGATTTGTACGAGGGTGACAAAATCTATGAGCCATAGGCTAGTCAAAACTATTTGTACCGAACACACATTAATTAATCTGCACTTATTAATTATTATTTTATCTATGATACACCCGTCTTCCTGTAATGTCATGAATCATGGTCCTATTGTTAGTAGAGTTTTCAAAGATGACAATTTTCACATGACTTGGCATTCTTTATTTACTCACTGGTTTGAGCTGTTAATACCCATCTTTGTGAAGTACTCCCTCCATAATGGTATTAGAGGTCGTTTAGGACATGATTACGCTTACTAAGGAGTGGGTTATTAGGGATAATTTTTTCATGTTTACCCCTAATAAATACTGGGACGGGTGCATAATAAACACAAACATCTTGCTGATGGATTGGTCAATGTAACACCTCCCGAGGCAGTGGAGCGTGGAGGGTGGCGGTTCGACTCCTCCCAACAACGCTTTTTTTGTCGTTTGATGGGAGCAGCGTAATAAACACAGGGGCAAAAACGTCTAAAGCCACCCCAAGTAGCGTACAGCGACTTCCTTTCCGCTCTTCAGGTCTGGACGGAAAACGACTCCTATTAACGTTACGGAGGGAGTATAAACTGTTCTAGCCATGCATGCAAGGCAATTAATTTGACAATTTTTCTTTGGATGCTCATCAGACTGCACATAACAAAACTGATCTTCAGGAGAGCATTCTTTCTAGATTTGATTTAATCTGTATCGTCAAAGTATCAGAATGTATGATCAAGATAAGATATGAAGCAAAAATTCTATCTACAGCTTTTCTTACTAGATTTGATCTAATATTTATACTTCAGAAGTATTGGGCATGTAAAAGGCTATCTTCCAATCTAATTCTGACTTAATTTTTGTAAGCATGAATGCCAATCATAGGTTGAGCTTGGAGGACAAACTGGCCCTCTTGAGGTGAACTCATTTTTTTTATTCTGTATTAGCCTTTTCAGAGTGCACCTCTGCTTTCTAAATGAAGTTTGATTTCTGAATGTCATGTATCATAATTAGCCATGGCAAGAAAACACTCAGTAGCTTTTGAATAACAAAAGAATTTCTATTTTTTTGTTATTGTTGTGTTGAAGTTTATGTTTGATTTGATCAACTCATTGCATCAGGTGCATACATGTGGTTCTATATGCTATCTGCAAAATGCAATGCTCTGAACTCTTCTAAGGTTGCTCATTTGATATGAGAGGGTACTGTCAACTCTTCTGAGATCTGAATGCCATTATTGTGTTCAGATGTATACCTGGAACGATTGAGAAAGGATGTAACCATGGCAAAGGAGGGGAATCAGAAGGTATCTGGTGAGATTAGCAGTCACTGCAGATACAACATTCAATGATTGGTTTATTTATTTGCCATGTTTTTCTTTATTGGGCTCTAACAACAGTTTGATAACATTCTTTCTGGAGCTCAGGTAGGGACGACACGTCACCATTGTCATTGCTAGCTGCTGCGGCATCGCAAGGGCCGGGGAGCGTCGACGACAGGCTGCAGCGCGCATGGTGATGAGCGGTGGAGGCCACGTGCAAGCACCGTGGTCCATCCTAATCTCTGTTTTTTTTCCTTGCGCGCCCTGCCCTTTCTTGCTACTGGTGGGCTGTCATGGATTTGGATGTGATGGAATCTTTTTTTTAAGGAAATCAATCTTTTATTGGAAAGGGGATTCATATCTGTAATCCCAAACGTATCATCTTCGTATAGAATTGAGTCCGAGGAATTTCTTGTTGGTGTGTAGTATTTTCCTGTATACATGAGTTCTCAAAAATTTGTATATTATTACTGATTGTAGATCCTTGTCTTTGAAACTAAATGTTGCAGAATGTTGTGTTGCTCTGTTGTCGGTAGTTTACACGTGTAATTGTGTATATATATAGATAAACCTGGTGGATCTCAGTTCTCATATATGTTGGTCGGATTCGAGCTGAGAAAGCACTGCCTGGTAGGCTGTTCTCTTAATAATTGGACCAATTGGACTTGCTAATGAGGGTAAGGACGGTGACTTGTGCATATCTGTTGCATGTGAAGTTCCGTGAGTAGTCGGTACATACCTGCTCTTTGTTGGGTTGCTATGGAAACAATTTGTACTTCAAATTTTATACATTTAACTTTAGCAACGGGCAATATACTAATATAATTATTATGTCTACACTTGCTCCACGGACAAATAACACCACAACATCCAGGTCTAGCCTTGAGCTCAGCGTGCAAATGTGAGCCGTCCACTAGTATATGTAGGCTTCGATATGTATGGAGTCAAACGTATATGTGGTGCAAACGTATATGTTGTATGTGGAGCTTTTTTTTTTTCTAATTTTTTTCTCATGCGTCGGTGGGCTGGGGCTTTTTCTTTTCTTTTTGTTTTGTTTTCTTTAAATGCGTAGGTGGGCTTAATTAAGTCTCCAGCTTTTTTTTTTTTTTTAGCACAACCAAAAATAGTCTAATGAATTCACATAATTCATTGGTGGCAATAGAAGCTCAATGATACAACGAATTGTTTTTCTGGATGCAACAGACATATGAGCTATCGCAACCAACTTAAGTTTTAGACAACGACATTTCATCGGGCCACAAGCATGCATAATCGCAACTAATTAAATATTTGTGGCAACAAATATAGTTATCATAACGAATTATTTTCTGGATGCAACAGGCATATGAGCTATCGCAACAAAAGTAAGGCTTTAGACAATGACATTTCATCGTGGCCACAAGCATGCATAATCGCAACCAACTAAATATTCGTGGCAACAAACACAGTTCTATCGCAAGCTAATTATTTTCTAGATGCAACAGGCATATGAGTTGTCGCAACAAAGATTAAATTTTAGACAACATACTTTTTATCGCGGGCCACAGGCATGCCTATTCGCAACCAAATAAATATTCGTGGCAACAAAACACAGATCTATCGCAACACTAAATCGATACTATCGTAATGCTCAAATAGTTGTGGCAATAGGTACCCATAAAAGCAACCATATTTTTCACTCGTGGCATTAACACTAACCCGTTGCAACAAATGTTTCAAAACAGATGCAACCCAAATTTTTGGTGGCCATAAGATCAAGATATCGCAACCCAAAAAAATGTTGGTTGCTATAGAACTAAATATTGCAACCACATGTTTGGTGTTGCGTGAAAAAAATGGTGCTCTAAGGGTCAATTCCTAGTAGTGTAGGCACCCACTGTGTAAACATTATCTCTCCTTCCCTCTATAAAAGGGAGAGCAATGCCTCATTAGAGGGGCGATCAACACGGAGAAACAGACCACCACGACCACCTCCACGATCGTGGGGCTTGAGACCTTCGTCTCTCCCTCACGCAGCTTGTAACCCCTACTACGAGCTCACTTTTGAGCGCGAGGTAACACGAGCAGGTCACACCCCCGCTGGACGTAGGGCCCCGTTGGCCTGAACCAGGATAACTTCGCCGCGTTCGTGTCTATCTTTGCGCTACGCCATTGAAGGAGGAGGCACGCAGCATATAAATTCTTTATTGCCGGGCCGAGGCACCCCGGTTCTCGGAACAGCGGACAGTGGCGAAGGGGCGGCCGCCAGCGCCTTCAATGGCGGCGCGTCGGCGCGGCGGCGGTGTGGTCGGGCGGCGCAACGCTGTGTGAGAGAGAGAGGGCTGGAGAGATAAGCTGTTAGGGAGCTACCCTTTTAATTTTTCTCGCTTAAGATTCAATCGACTACATGCCCTTTGTATTTATAGTCCGAGGGAGACTTGCAAGCTAAGAAATATCTAGGAGGTTTCCTTATAGATTGGAATACCTCTTGACAAAACAATCTATTTCTTTCCTTAAATATTTATTTTCTAAATAATTATTACTTAACGACTAAGCGAAGGGTGACGAGGCAGCGGCGGCGGCGTTGCCAGGCAGCTTGATAGGTGCCCCCTCCTTGGGCCGGTTGGGCCCCTTGCCCATGGGACATGACAATTTGCTTACAAATAACTCATACATACCGTTTTTTTTTTTTCTTTTCCCACAAAAAGTTAAAAAAAACTAATACTTTAGTTACATTGTTCAATTAGAGAAAAAGTTCTTAAAAAACTAATACTTTAGTTATATTGTTTAAATAGAGTTATGTCGATGCATTACCTTCATGAATGGGACTTTATACACTCATTGAAAATCAGCCATTGTATATTCTAGGTCCACCCTCCAATCTTTCTACTTACATCAGGTTTGCATCCTATATTGCCTGTAATAGGAAAAGCAAGCATAAGACAGGGAACCAAGCATATTATTTATATAAAAAAATATTTTACAGATAGGAAGGTCGCCAAAAAAATTGCCATCGTCTATTGATATGGATGATATTTCTCGGTCAATCCAACCTTGCTAACTGTTATTTGCACGACTACTCATCATTGTTGGATGATGCATCTTGGCCATCATGGAGGCTGACATCATATCGATGCAATCCTTAGTGGTGCAACATAACCTTCAGATTAAGCATCTGAATTTCCGTAGTACAAATTAGCAACAGAGCAGAATGAAATCCAGAACGCTTGAATCACAAGCTGCAGCCAACTTCTATAGTTTGGTAGGGAAAGACAGGTTCATCTGCATGTAGCTCGTGAATCCGTGGTCAACAACAATTTTGTGTCCACACACGTGTTTGTTGTCATCGGAGGACAGGAAAACAGCAGCCTAATGCCTCGGCCGCGGCTCCGCTGAGCATAGCTGAGATGTCCACCACCATCAGCGTCAGCATCACGCAAGGCGAGATGCAGTTGATGCGCCTGGACGCCCGTGTGGCGCGAGAGCTCGGCCACGGCGGCCTTAACAATCCTGGGGATGGCGGACTTCGACACCGAGTATGGGTACGTCAAAAGCCCGCCGAGGATAGACTGAACCCTCGGCCGGAGACAGTGCCCGCGGGCGGCGGCGCCAGCATCACGCACGCGGCGTGCTTGATCCCCGATGCCGTCGAACAGAAGTCCAGGATTGCCATATGTGACGTGCCGGGGGACAGCTGGCCCATGACGCCGATGCTGTTGAGCATGACGTCCAGCTGGCGGCATCCAGGGCCACAACCAACCTGTCCTCAATGGCGACGTAGAGGGGCATGATCGATGAAGAATTTGTTGGGGTTGATAGATTAGATTAGGTAGCCAACGATATCTTTTATGGAGAGAAGAATATTTGTTAAGTCGGCAATTGTCGTATATAGTTATCTGTACTCGTTGGTCGTTGGATGCATTTTCTATTTTTCTCTTGAAAAAAATATATTTATATGCTTTTTTAATCTATACATAATGGCAGAGGTGGGTAATTCTTGGACAATAAAATAGATCCAATGGTAATTATTGGTTATAGATTTCTGTTTTGATGGTCGGATGTTTCGATTAACGTGAGAATTTCTAGCTTTTATCTTTTTATTAACGCATATCCGGTGAGGAGTTAACGTGGAGCCTTCGTTGGAGCCTCTAATTAGTAATAGTAAGATAAGATTGGGTTCAATGGAAACGGTGGCTACTCTGTAGTCCGTGACGTGGAGATTTTTCTTAGCACATCTAAAAGTCCATACATTTTTCACTAAAGGTTCTTAGATTTAAGTATTTTTATATAATTTTATTGTGTTTCTATTTCGATCCAAGCAAAAAAAAATGCATTCTTGGTTGTCTCTAACGCCGACTTAGATAGAAAGATTCATTCTAATTCCATCAGAAGTTAGCTTTTTATTAAATATATTTCCATAATCATACATATATTGTAGTTTCACATAGATGGTGCGTACATTTTCTCTTTTCTTTTTGGGCGGAGCCATTACAAATCAAAATTACACTTACATAAAAGTAATAATGTTATAAGCTTTTAAATTCACAAAATAAATTGTTGTTTGTCATCTTTGACAAACGGTGGGCTAGAGATCCTGACCAGACATATATGTTAGTTTCTCAAATGCTGGGGGGCATGTGCCCCTAGCTCCGCCATTTTTTTTTTACTTGGATTTGATGGCATCAGGGGTTTTAGAACTTTATATATTAGTTATATCTTTATATATATTAATTGTTACTTTTATTTCACAAATGACATCATGTGCTCATTATTGATACACGTTCAAGACGCGCATTTTATCCCTTCCATTAAGCCTGAGCATTCGGGTTACCCGTTTTTTCGGTCGGGTAATTTGGGTAATTAAAATTCGGGGTAATGAAAACTGTTACCCGATATTAGCCCCGAAAAAAACACTACCGAAATTTCAATAATTCGGGTTCGGGTTGGGGTATACCCAATCTACCCGAATTTACAAAAACAACAAGCTACACAAAATTTTATTAGCAATTTAAACATAATTTGACTAGCGAAGTTCTGTAGAATTTTAACAACAATTTGTGGAGAATAATACATTATAGTCACTGCGTTCAAACCAAGATAATTATATTTTAATAAAGTGATAATTTCAAGTGTTCAACTAACAACAAGTGATAAATACAAAGGTGAAGGTAAAACTTTGGGTAGTTCGGGTAGTTTGGGTACCGGAGTGTATTACCGAATTACCCAAATTAATTTCGGGTAATTAAAATCACTACCGAATTTGGGATTGGGTACCTTGGGTTCGGGTAATTCGGGTCCGGGTATTTCGGTTCGGTAACGGGTATCGGGTATTTTGCCCAGGCTTACCTTCCATGCTCTTGATCAATATGGCCGCGTCGAACACCGATAAGTGTGCAAGGAAGGAGGTGGAGGTGGCCAGCAGCAGGACCGTTGACCCCTTGGAGGACTTGGCCAAGAAGCTGGATGGCGACCGAGAGCGACAATCCAGCCCATATGCAGAAAAGCTGGAGAAGTCTTCACTGTGGAGTGTCTCGAGGCCACCCTTTCCAAGCTGAACAAGATGGCAAGGCCGCCCTTTCCAAGCTGAAAAGATGGTAGAGGACCATGTTTTTCCAAATCCGTTGGAATAAAAGGCCAACTTCTACGCCTTCAAACTTGCCACTTTGGCCGATATCCTCTCCGTGGGGATACTGGCAAAGGTTGACGGCAAGAAGAAAGAGGGTGTGGAAATGTACTACCTCACTGGCAAAGGTTGACGGCAAGAAAAAAGAGGGTGGGGATACAGTACAAGTAGCACACAACTATCTCACCAACCCCCAATGACGCCCTATTTTGTTGTTGTGTCACCTACTCCAATCCATTGATGCCCTCCACATCGATCTCCATGTGTTTACTCCATCAAACGCCACTATGGTCTTTATATACCGGGGTTAGACTCGAGCATTCCACCCGAGTGCTGAGTAGTGTGAGTAGAGTTAGTCTGGAGAGATGGGGAACATTTTCGAGCTCATCAAGCCAGCTTAAAAAAGTGTGAGGAAATCTTTGGTCCTATCGGTGGTTTCTTGTTTTTCATGATCGCCGGACTAGTCCTGTGGTACCTGCTGAGGAAGAAAGAGAACAAGGAAGCCCCTCAGGCAATTCATAAGCGGCATCGAGCACATTGCGGAATCATGATTAATTAGAAAGCAAGATTTATTCTAATTCCATCACAAGTTAGTTTTTTTGTTGCTACTTTTTTATGAAATATATTTCCATGTTCATACATATAATGTAGTTTCACAAAGATGGCGGCAAGATATTTTCTTTTTGGGCGGAGCCATTACATATCAAAATCAAATTTACATAAAAGCAATAATGTTATAAGCTTTCAAATTCATAATTCCTAGAAAAAAAAAAAAACTTTAAAATTCACAAAATAAGTAGTCTTGGGATAGAGATCTAGACCAAACATGTTAGTTTCTCAAGGGGCAGGGGGCATGTGCCCCTAGGTCCGCATTTTTTTTACTTGGACTAGGTCAATGCCCAAGTGAAGATACTTAAAAAAAAAAATCCATCCAACGAAGATACTTAAAAAATGGACATTCTGTCACATTATTCTCTGTTAATCCAAACTGTTTTACATGATGAGTAACCCAAGTGATGTGACTTCAAATTTAACAACATATAATTGGACTGATCAACATGAGTTTAGGACAATCACTTCATGCAAATTAAATTGGGAAACAATTGAACACAAAAGGTAAATCATATTTTTCCAAGCCATATGGTCCTAAGAAAACGGATACAAACAAACTCCACGCTTACATCTAGTCTGAAGAAGAAACCAGTAAACCTTGTTAACTACTGAAAATTAGGACAGCATCATCATCATCGTTGAAAATTAAGTGCTAACTCATTCACCATTCACAAAAATGAAGTGCTGATATTATTTCTGACATCTGAAAATCAAGATAGCATCATCATCATCGCTCAAAATAAAGTGCTAACTCATTCACCATTCACAAAAATGAAGTGCTGATATTGTTTCTGATGTCTCGTAATAAGAATCTGAGAATAATACGACGGTCGCCAGTGGTCCAAGCCTGATCTATATGTCTAAATATTAGTCAATGGGCAAATGACTACATGGTTTCATGCAAACAATTGAAACTGAGTCAATTGCAACCTGCACTCAATGTTAAGTGGAGCATGACAACAAAATTATTAAAATGGCTACATATATATTAATCCGTACTGCTTAGATCTATTACAATGTTTAGCATGGGTGATTTTGCTTACAGAGGATCATCTAGGTTGAGCACTGAACTGAATGTACACAGTTCCCATTGAATCAATGTCCTCGACTATCCTCGACTGATTCCTAGATTGAGCATTGAACTGACTGTACACAGTTCCCATTGAATTAATGTCCTTGACTGATTTCTAAGCCCAGAACACAGAAGAATTAGAAGGGTAGGGAGGCTTACGCGGGGCAGATCAAGAGCGTGGTGCAGTTCTTCTCGTCGATGAGGCCTGTGGTGCTTGTTGCCGCATCACCATGTTCAAGCACGACAACGGTGAAGCACAAGGCCGAAGACCTCTAGATTGGTTTTGGCTAATTGATGACATCTTAGGACTAATCTCTCTATGGTAAGTGTTTGATTTAGTTGGAGATTGGTCAAGCCAAGGTTGGTGCATGGTGGTCATAGTGGATGGGTCGAGGTGATCCAAATGATGATCAAGTGCGTAACTTGGAGTGGTTCGTGGATCAAAATGGGCTCAAGGCAAAGGTATATTCATAGGGCCATTTTGATTTTGCACTCAATACACCATAGTGGGTGTGAGTGATTTAGGATCGATAAGCCGTACTATAAAGATGGGAAAACTATCGCATATATCGGTCCTCATGTGCCTCTAGGTTCAAAATCATTTGCATGCATTCTAACCTAGAAAGCTAACCCAACCTTCGAAATTGATTGTGAAAATGCTAACACACGAGCACATGGTGATGTACACGTGATGGTGTTGGCACATTTGCAAAGGTGCTTTTGAGAAATTGAAACGTCCATTTTCTATTGTGCCGGATGCATCGTGGTGGTGAAAACATGCTATTCCTCGTGCTCAAGTTGGTATACTTGTTGGGTAGCATGTCGAAGCGAAAGGCGTCGGGGTTTTTCGGTGAAGATTTGCTGAAATCGGGGTGGACAGGACACTCGGCGCGGCGGCCGGGGCACCGGCCGTGGCTCCGTCGATACCGCAGCGGAGTTTGCAGCGAGTTTTTCGGACGCGGTGACCGGACCCTGACCGGATGCTTCGGTGCTTGATCGATCCGGTGACCGGACGCATGTGTCCGGTCCATCACCCGAAGTCCGGTCCATCACCCGGCGAAGTCCGTCAAACGTCCCGGTCGCACCCAACAAGATGCTTTCGGTCACATAGGACAAAGTCCTTGGCCTCACAAAGCCGACACCGAACATGCGTGCTCGTCACCGGATCCGGTCAAGCACCGAAGCATCCGTCCAGGGTCCGGCCACCGCCCCCGGCAAAAACTCGCTGCGGGCTCTCGCCAGACGCGACCGACCGGAGCCAATGGCCGGTAAGCGTCCCGTCGCCGCGCCGAAGCGTCCGGTCACCCCGATTTCAAAGAAATCTTCACCGAAACCCCGACGCCTTTTCGCTTCGACATGCTACCCATCAAGTATACCAAACTTGAGCACGAGGAATAGCATGTTTTCACCACCAACTTGCATCGGCGCAATAGAAAATATGCATCTCATTTTCTTGAAAGCGTTGAATCCCGCCTCGCAAAGCTCGGCGGGAGGATGAGCGGTTCCCAAACCCAACTCAACCCCGCAATCATCGCCGCTTTTGCAAATGTGCCAACACCACCAAGTGTACATCACCATGTGTAAGTGTGTTAGCATTTTCACAATCATTTCAAAGGCCGGGTTAGCTCTTAGCACGCCACTCGATCCTAACACATCGCAGTTAGATCGCTCAAGTGGCACTAGATGACCGATATGCAAACAAGTTTGCCCCTCTTGATAGTACGACCATCTATACTAAACCCCGTCATAAACTTCTCTAAGCACCAATGACCGCGAAATGAAATGCCCTATAGGTTATACCTTTGCCTTTGCGCATTTCCATTCGCTCCATCTTCAAGTGTCGATGCAACCAATGCACCAACACGATCAAAAATGATATGATCCATTTCATATCATCACATGACCTTCTTGGTCCATCGATCTTGACCTCACTTGCTCTTTTATCAAGGCCGGGTCCGTCGGCGCCAAGTCTAGCCCAAGCTTCACCGGCCAAGGGTCCATCGCTTCACCGTTGGAAATAACAAAGAAATCGGTGACGCAATAATTAATTCCGACAATTAGAAAAACATCTACAACATGAATCGGAGATATAAGATCCATCACTAGCACTACGAAACTAGACAAGCGCCGGGTAATCTAGTGCTAGTATGTAAAGAAGAACAAGAGGACGCAACGTAAGGAAGGGGATCGACATTCTTACGTTGGGGTTGTCGGCGCTTAGCGGCAAGAAAGTAGACGGCGGCATCGACGATGGAGATCCGACGTAGAGGAAGAAGACGCCCGGCGGAAAGGCCGCGACGGCGCTTCCCAAAAACCTAATACGCCCCCTACCCCCGCGGGGACACGAGGAGACGTAGGCTTCGGAGTTCGCTCTCCCGACGACGATGGCACGCCGGGCGACGGATGGGGAAGATGGCGGCGGCCAAGCAGACGATGGTACCGAAGAGAATGATTTCTTTGGTAGTCGTGACGACGTCTCGCCCCTCTATTTATACACGCTAACGCAGCCTAATAATGCAAGTAATTGCCGCGTCAATCACAAAGATTAAGGCAATAGAGCCGTTAGGGTTATTGCCATAATACGAGAATAATTACTTTCCTAAATGGACCTTCCAAATAGGACAGCGCAATTTTCTCCATGCATGCAAAATTTCGAAAGTGGCAAAAGGAAGCCGCACACCCGAAGCACGAGGGCTTAAGAATGGCAGGACCATTCACGCCAAGATGTGCGTGGCGCCCGCGCTTTTCGCCACGCCAAGCCACGCCCGCCCGGGCGAGGCGAGGCGAGGCAGCAGCGCGAGCGTGTGTTCTTCCCTTTTCCTCTCATCAATAGCTTCAACAAGGTGAAGACCACTCTCCTATTTAAGTTGGCTTCACTCCTCCTAGTTGAGCAATGTGGGACTAAAACCCCCACCATGGCATGCATGTGTGAATGGGCCTTTAGGATTTATATTTGAGAATATTTGGGCCAAAAGCCCAAATCTTCTAATAATCCCCCACCATATCCCAAAGGCACGTGTCATCCTTCCCCGTACTACGCACTGCGTTAATATACCGGTTATTCAGTGGAGACCGTTAAGGTTGAACATCCACCTAGAACGACAGGATAGGCCCATCCACAACCGCACAATGGACTAGGCCTTGAATTGGCGTTTGGTGCGAATGGGCTTCACCTGAAGTCTTCATCGATACTAGGTCGCCATAGCCAACCCCGCGAGTGGAGCGTATAAGTCATACTCCTAACTCACTTCATGAGCCTCTTAAAGAGTTCCCAATTCTTATAAACTGCGACTAACGGTTGGGGCTCACATAGGTGTGTTCTTACAAGAGTACTCAGAGGACCGGTACCTTCTTTGTAAAGCCTCGAGAACACATTAAGACAAAGTCAGCCTACCTTACGTAAATGAGAGTCTTTGCATCTCCAAATGAGTGGGTTTACTTAAAAGTTGTACTCTCCCATCAACCAACGGCTTGTTCTTCCCGTGTCCTAATTCACGGGATCTCCGATCACATAGGTTGGGTTACTACCGAGGTTGACTCAATGGGTCTCGATCCCATCTCCTTCGATGCATTATCAATCACGGTGCGTGCTAGTCCCTTGGTAAAGGGATCTACCTGTGTTCTTAGTCGTATTGATATAATCCACGCCTATTACTCCGAGCTCCTTAACTTCGACAGGTCTTGATTTACGCTTAACATGTTTGTCGGACTTAGCATTATCGACTACTCTTCACCTTTGTGAGCACCGGCCCGGTTATCACAATTTATGAGAATAGCAGGAATTGGTTTTGCAAACCACGGATAAATCCATCAACAGTTCTCTCAACCATTCAGCTTCGAAGAAGTCGCTGTTTCAGAGCCGTGAGCTCGCCTCCATTGTGGATTTCGTAAGTATTGTGCGCTTACAAGATCTCCAAGAGACAGCCCCGCCACCTAAAGTGAATATGTATCCACTAGTGGTCTTTAACTCATCGCCCGATATCCGTTTGAATCACTATATCCTTCAAGTACCCCCGGGTACCTCGAATAGTGAATTGCATAACTCATAGTAGCTTTTAGGTAGCGCATTACTCGATCAATGCCTTTCCAATGATCTTCTCCCGGATTAGAGGAGAATCTACTCAACTTGCTTACAAAGAAATGAGATGTCGGGCCGAAGTTGCGCTAGCTAAGTACATCAATGAGCCAATAATTTGAGAGTATCTCAATGTGTCCACTCCTAGCTTTTCTTTTCTTATTCTTTCAAGTATTAAGCTAGGATCATAGGGTGCGGAGAAGGTTTGCTATCCATGTAACCGAAGCGGTTCAAAATCTTTTCCACATAATGGGACCGCAAAAGAGTAATCCCATCCTTACCCTTATTTAGCTTGATATTAAGGATCACATCTGCTTCTCCCAAATCTTTCATGTCAAAGTTTTGGGATAAGAATGATTTTACATCATTTATCTCATCGAGACTTGTCCCAAAAATTAGTATGTCGTCAACATACAAGCATAGGATTACTCCTTTGCCCCCACCATAACGATAGTACACGCAAGTGTCGGCTTCATTAACCACAAACCCAGCAGAGGTTAAAGTCTTATCGAACTTCTCATGCCACTGCTTGGGTGCTTGCTTTAATCCATACAAGGATTTCAGCAACCTACACACCTTGCCCTCTTGTCCCTGGTGCTATAAATCCATCGGCCGATTCATGTAAATTTCTTCCTCTAGCTCACCATTAAGGAAATTTGTCTTTACATCCATCCGATGGACAAGAAGACCATTGGAAGCGACCAAGGATAATAGCACTTTCGGATTGTAGTTAATCGGCAACGGTGAGTAGGTATCAAAGTAGTCTTCGCCTTCCTTTTTGTGTATAACCTTTAGCTACAAGCCTTGCCTTGTACTTTTCAATAGTACCATCCGCCTAAGCTTCTTCTTAAATACCCATTTACTGACCAACCGGTTTACAACCCATCGGGTTTTATCTGTTACTTCCCATGTGCCATTTGCGGTGATGGAGTCCATCTCGCTACGGACCGCATCCTTCCAATACTCCGCGATCCGGTGATGCGTATGCGGTGCAATGGTCGGGGGAGTATCATCTATGAGATAGACGTAAAAGTCATCACCAAAGGATTTTGCAACCCTTCGTCTCTTACTCCTCCTAGGAGCTTCAATTCTGTCATTCTCGTTATCGCCAGGAGGTTCTATAATTGGCTCAAGAATAGGTTGAATGGGTGTGGGTTCGGGGAGCAATTTCATTAGACGAACTTGGTAAATCATATGCAACTTTCATCGGGAATATATGCTCAAAGAAAGTAACATCCCGTGACTCTAAAAGTGAATCAACTCGCTATATCAGCGCTTCGATTTTACAACTAAGAACTTATATGTGGTCGTGGTATGCATATCCTAAAAATATACAATCAACCGTCTTAGGCCCAAGCTTACGCTTCTTGTTAATAGGTACATCGACCATGGCCAAACAGCCCCAAGTGCGCAAGTAATGGAGAGATGATTTTCTTCCTTTCCATCCTTCGTATGCGGAGTCACATCAATCGTTTTTAGTGGGAACTCTATTTAGAACATGACATCTTTGTCAAACACGGCCTCCCCACCATGCCTTAGCCATAGGACGTTTGTAACATGGCATTCACCAAGTCTATTAGCGCCCAGGTTCTTTCTTTCGACAACCCCATTAGATTGAGGTGAATGTGGAGGTGTCCGTTCATGAATTACTCCATTCTCCGCACGTAAAAGATCAAACTCATTTGAAAAATACTCCCCACCGCGATCGGACCTAACTCGTTTTATTTTCTTTTCTAGTTGATTCTCCACCTCGCCTTTATAAGTCTTAAAACACTCAAACGCCTCATCTTTAGTTTTCGGCAGAAACACATAGCAATATTTAGTTGCATCATCAATAAAAGTCATAAAGTATCTTTTCCCTTTTTTTTGTCAACACACCATTCATTTCACAAATATCGAGAATGTATGAGCTCTAATAACGCCGTGGCGCCTCTCGCCTACTGACCTTGTGTGGCTTACGAGGTTGCTTTGCTTGCACACACACTTGACATTTTAGAGCCTTTGACATTAGGAAAATTCAGAATTAAATTCATCTTGGATAAACGAGTCATGCAACTAAAATTAACGTGACACAAATGTGAGTGCCATATATTAGCCACGTAATCGTTTGAATCACACACATGGTTCACGATTTTATTACAGAAATCGGAGAGTGAAAAGCGGAACAAGCCTCCATTTGTCATAGCCTTTGCCAATGAATTGGCCATACCTCGAAATGACTACTTTATTGGACTCAAATACCAGCTTGAACCCATCTCGACACAAGAGGGATCCGCTAACGAGGTTCTTCTTTATTGAGGGCGCATGCTGAACGTTCTTGAGCCACACGATCTTCCCCGAAGTGAACTTCGGTCGACCGAACCAACACCAAGAATAGAAGCATGCGAGCCGTTCCCCATCATGACGGATGAACCTGGGCTGCCCGGTAAGATGAAAACATAGAGATATCAAGTACAAACATGAATATTGGCACCGTGATCTATCCACCAATCATTAGATTGACATACGAGAAAATACACTAGGTAAGGAATTACCGTACCCGGATCCGCTAGGATCACCAATAGTCACGTTGGCGTTTTACGCCCCTACCGATTCTTCTTTCCCTTGCGGTTCTTGCACTTCTTGGCGATGTGCCCATTCTCACCGCAAAGCGAAGCACACAACTTCATCCATGTTCATCTTCTTCTTCTTGAACTGAGTAGTCCGATTAGGCTTCGCTTGTTCTTGCCAAAGATCTCGCATCACGTTGGCACCGGATCGCGCTCAGAGCTTTTGGTGGAGCATCCTTTGTTCGAGCTTTCTCTTCAACCTCAAGAGTAGCCAATGCATCCTCAAGCGAGAATTGCTTTGTCTCTTATGTTTTGGAGAGATGTGGCAAAATTCCTCCAAGATGGAGGTAATTTGGCAATGATGCCACCGCCACAAACTTGTCGGGCAAAACGTGTCCAAGCTGTTCGAGTTCCCTCACGATAAGTTGGAACTCATGAGGCTGTTTCCACGACGGGATGGTTATCAACCATCTTGAAGTCGTGGTACCGCTCCATCATATACAGCTTCGTGCCCGGCGCCGAGGTCCCGTATTTGTGATCGAGGGCCTCCCACATTCAGCAAAGACTTTTGATGTTCATATAAACATCACACACCGGGGTCGAGAGAACGCTAAGGGTGAATCCGACGAAAAATCGTCAGAGCCGCATAAACTCCCTCGCACCTTTTTTCTCGTGATCCCAGAGAGGTAGTGCGGGAGGATTACCGGACCACCCAAAACACGCCCATAGCCGAGAGCCACAATCGTGCCCTCTCGTCACGCCATCTCTTAAAATTCACCCCCCGGTGAACTTCTCCGGTTTCATCGCATCGCGATAACTCTTCATTGCGATCGATTGCATTCTCTTAGGTTTTTGGATTGTTGGAAATAACAGCAAATCAGTGACGCAATAATTAATTCCGACAATTAGAAAAACATCTACAACATGAATCGAGAGATATAAGATCCATCACTAGCACTACTGAAAACTAGACAAGCGCCGGTAATCTAGTGCTAGTAAAATAAAAAGAACAAGAGGACGCAATGTAGGGGAGGGATCGACATTCTTACATTGGGGTTGTCGGCGCTAGCAACAAGAAAAGTAGACGGGGCGTAACCGGCGATGGAGATCCGACGTAGAGGAAGAAGACGCCCAATGAAAGGCCGCGACGGCGCTTCCTAAAAACCTAATACGTCCCCCTACCCCATGCAGGGACACGAGGAGACGTAGGCTTTCGAGCCTCGCTCTCCCCGACGACGGCGATGGCACGCCGGGCGACGGGATGGGGAAGACGGCGGCAAATAAGCAGACGATGGTACTGGGAAGAGAATGATTTCTTCGTAGTCGGGGACGACGTCTCGCCCCTCTATTTATACACGCAACGCAGCTAATAAGGCAAGTAATTGCCGCGTCAATCACAGATTAAGGCAATAGCGCCGTTAGGGTTATTGCCATAATACAAGAATAATTATTTCCTAAATGGACCTTCCAAATAGGACAGCGCAATTTTCTCCATGCATGCAAAAATTTCGAAAGTGGCAAAGGAAGTCTGCGCACCAAGAAGCACGAGGGCTTAAGAATGGCAGGACCATTCACGCGCATGTCGCGGCGCCCGCTGCCGCCACGCCCCGCCCGACGAGGGCAGCGAGTAGCGTTTTCTTCCCTTTTCCTCTCATCAATAGCTTCAACAAGGTGAAGACCACTCTCCTATTTAAGTTGGCTTCACTCCTCCTAGTTGAGCAATGTAGGACTAAAACCCCCACCATGGCATGCATGTGTGAATGGGCCTTTGGGATTTATATTTGGGAATATTTGGGCAAAAAGCCCAAATCTTCTAACATTCCTTTGCCTCGACTTGCCCTTCACACTTGCAGCCGGGTCCATCAAGTTTAAGCCTTGTCTTGATCTTCACCACCTTGGTCATATGACTCCATGTCATGTTTCATATGCAATAAAGCTCCTTCATTGCGTCAAGCACATGTGAACTAATCTCCGCGTGTATTATCTCAATCACACATATTAGTTCACCTAATATTGACACGCAATTACCAAAAACCAAAGGGACCTTTCACCTGGCCCTGGGGTTGGGGTGTCGCCGTGTCGACGGCTGGAGATCCAGCTGCCGGTGGGCTAGCTGCAACGGCCTAGACATCATCATCGCCGTCAGTGGAATATATTGAACGTACAAGGGTACAACATATTATAACAAAACCACACACAATAACAATATATGTTTTTGTCTATTTTAAATTTCCTTTTATACAACTATATATACTACAACATCGTCATATGTGTTGTGTCATAAAAAAAACATAGTCATATGTGATCAAATGTGCGGGCCAACCTGAAAACAGCCCACTTGTGTCGGGTTAAAAAAATGTTACTTTTGTTTCTCAAATGGCATCTTGTGCTTACTATTGATATCAAATTGTATCTTGTGTTGTGTCTTTCTATTGATACAACATCTGATCATGGCGCGAATTGGCTTGTAGTCCAATGGTAGGGCCGGTCCAGGTTGGGACCCTCTCCCCACCGGGGGTTCAAATGGCGTGCTCGCGACCTTTTTCTCGGGATTTTCCTGGGATTTTCCGGCGTTATGCATTAAGTGGTAGCGGCGTTCCGTCGGCGACGCATTTATGCAGACAAGTTGCAGCAATGGTGACCGAGAATCTCCATGGATCTGTCAAGGGTGCTTCGGTCTTCAAGATGGAGGGCCCTTTCATAGGGGTAGGGTTTGGCAGCGTGTGTTTGAGGGGTGGGGTGAGTGTGCGTGCGTGTTGAGCGTCTGCATTGTACTGTCATTCTCAAAAAAATCTGATCATGGCGCTCCTCTCATCTAATCCCTTCCATAATCTCGTGCATACGCCCTCTCCCAACCACACTCTTGATCAATATGGTTGCGTCGAACACCGATTGCGTGCAAGGAAGGAGGTGTGGAGGTGGCGAGCAGCAGAGCGGTTGACCCCTTGGAGGACTTGGCCGAGAAGCTGGAGATGGCGGCCGAGAGCGTCAATACAGTATGCAGACAAGTTGGAGAAGGACTTCACCATGGAGCGTCTCAAGGAGACCCTTTCCAAACTGAACAAGATGGCAAGGTCGCCCTTTCCAAGCTGAACAAGATGGCAGAGGACCATGTTCTTCCAACGGTGACTGATCCGTTGGATTAAAGTTCTTCAAAAAGGCCAACTTCTACGTCTTCAAATTGGCCAAGGAGGACGAACAAAAAGAAAAAGGGTGTGAAAATGTACTACCGCCGTCCAAAATTAAATCAATTTTAGTACATATTTGGTTTCATAGACGTTGTTTTTCTGTATAAAGTTAGTTAAATTAAGATAGTTAGACTCAAAGTGATTTTATTAGTTGATTTATTTTTGGTATGGTGGGTAATTGGTTAGAAACATAATTATGTTACCTGCACTACCTTCCTGGTCTGTCCAAAGTCATGCTTTTTACATTTAATAACTATTAAAAATAAATTTTATATAGATTCACAACAAAAGGTTGTCCTAACTATAAAGTTTAGGAAACCTACTTTACTAACGTATATATTTTTTTTTTGACAAAAACATAATTTATATATTAAGCAACCATATTACATAACGAACCTTCAAAAAGGTTTATTACAAAGAAGGTTTTTAACTATTAAATCCACCTATAAATTTTATGAAGAGGACACCGATGATGAGTGAGGTATCGCCGAGGAAACCTAGGGTGGAGAGACTAATGCAACGGTTATAATTGTTTTTTTTTGTCTATTATAAACAATATATTTGTATATGCATAGTTTGTAGGAAATATGGTACCATAAATCGTATAATTCGTCTTGATGATTGAATTGACAGTATTTCTTGTCATAGGAACTGTATAATGTCTAACAAACCTATAGTCCTGTAGGTGCACAAAGGTTGATTGAAGAATATTATTGAGAAATATATAATTGATGTTGTTTTTGTAAACAATAAAAATAAAAAACAGTACAAGTAGCACGCAACTATCTCACCAACCCCCAACGACGCCCTATTTTGTTGTTGTGTCACCTACTCCGATCCACCGATGCCTTCCACATCGATCTCCATCCATGTGTTCACTCCATCAAACGCCTACCAGTTCTCATGAGGCCTCATTTTGATTGGCAAATGCCATGAAGAACAACCACTATAAAAAGAGAGAGAGAAAAAATGTCGGTGCTTGATCCTTTCGGTGCTTAAACGTACGAACATGCTGTCAGGTCAGGTGTTAACTACAACAGCACTTGCAAATACGTTCGAAGCCACAGCAGTGCTGAAATATATATCTAGCAGTAGTTGCCATAATGCCATGCGGCATCGATCATGCATAAGCATGATGAACAACCACTGAAAGGGAGACAAGCTTTATAAAAGCGTCTTTAATTTGCTCAGTGGAAACACAATTGGCATGAACCTGGACGCGGATTATATATTATTATCATGTCCTCCTGCAAAATAATTTCCCCGTCCCTCTTTTTCAGAAAGAGTGTGTGTGATCTGCAGATCTTAACAAACAATAAGATAACACAGATTGTGATGCACACATTTTCGAAGCGCCAATCAGAAACTCCTACACAGTCAGTCTCCTATGATTGAGAGTGCGAACACATGGTTGGACATAGTAGTGAACAAACGCATGAGTTTTTCCCCCCAAACAAATAGAGTTGGTTTAAAATTAAAACCGTCCCTCTGCATTTGGTACTCTATGGTTCAGTCACTGTCGGCTGCCAAGCCTGCCTGATAGTGACTTAACTGTAGAATACAAAATACGGAGAAGACTCTCATTCGGTTACAACTACAAGAAGATGTTTCATATACAACACATGCATGTGCACAGCTCGCTTAGTTGGGTTTGGGTACAATCATGAAGCAGGTAAGTAGAGCACAAATGAGTGTAACAGCAGCACTTTTATAACAACAAAGTATGTAATGGATGAATGAGTGCGTTTAGGAAGTTGATAGCATACACGTGTAGCTTTTCGACAGGCCGGCTAAAGTAACAACCAAGGTGTGAGGTGTCCACTGTCAAAGTGGTTCAAAGTAGGTAATGAACTAATGATGATGTGTTTGCTGGAGCAAGCCTAATTTACGGTGAACTGGCACTACTCAACACCGGGAAATTACCCCTGACCCGCACTAATAAAGAAGTGAAACCAAATAGCACCACACACAAAAAGGTTCATATCATGTATATAGGCGTAAAGGAGTTTGGATCCGTTCCAGAGGTTGCAAAGAAATAATATCGATCCGACGGTTAATATATCTCTAAAATTGTCATATCCTCGGATCCTATAATTGGTTACTCCATGTGTGTGGCTTCGAGATTGAGAAATAACGAAGAAGTTTATGGTTGACATTGTGATTGAGAAATAACGAAGAAGTTTATGGTTGACATTACTTCACATGAGATCGTCATATTACAAGTCGGTGAAACAACATATTAAGTACTACTTGTTTTCCTATATATAGGGAGCTAATTTTGGATGATTCAAAATTATAATTACAACCTTTTTTTTTTGTATTGTAACCACCAAACCCACTAATCCATAAAACCACCTAGCAAATACTGTAATTACCTGCTAAAAATTCTAAGAGTTACTGAGCTCAACATGCCCAACTAATAGGCTAGCTAATTCTTGGTTAATCGCCAAGCTAACAACTATCCTACTAGGCTATTAGCTAATCGCAGTTAATATATTAACAAATGTCATTTTTGCCCTCCCACCTACTCTAGTCTACGACCTTGTTTGGTTTAGGGACTTTTCTAGTGTTAGGACTAAAAAAAGTCTCTTTTAGTCCTACCAAATCAAATAGGATGAGACTTTTTTTTTTACTACTTTTAGTTAAAAGTCCCTAAAAAAACCCCTCATAAAGTCTTCTTCTTTTTTAAAAAAAGTCATAAGGACTAAAAAATCCTAGGACTTATAAACCAAACACCCACTACGTGCCTTCCTGATACGGGCTAAAAGAGGAATAACCCATTACTATGGAGAAAACCTACTAGATCCAAGTACTTAACAAGCTAATATTAGTATTTTAGGTCCGCTCTATTTGCAAGGAAAAGCTTCTCTGAACACAATATTGGAAAAAAAAAAAATACAGGCACAAAAAATAACACATGAATAATATTGTAAAGATGTATATGCAAATTAGAGAACTAAAAGCACATGAATTTTGTAAGAATTCGACCCCCTTTGGATTGTAAGAAAAACAAATTAATTAAAAACTTAGGATTTATATTTCTATAAATTTGGCTATAGCATTCTATGGCCCACATGAATCACTTGCACACAAGAAACTTTCGTTTTGTGTTTGATTTCACAGGTAAAACATGGGAAAAACCAGCACGTAAACCTTATTGTTTTTTTTTGTTTCCTACAACCCATCGAAACAACTAATTTTTGTAGAATTTTGTGTTTTTTGTTACTCTGTTTCATATATGCATTTCTACCATATATATACCTTTTTTAATAATACTTTATCCCAGGGTTAAAAGTGAACTTTTCCCACAAATAATTACTGTATATTTAATCCCAAGAAAAAAAAAGTTAAAAAAAATCTGTGCCACCAGATGGGGATGGCCCCACTCTCCATCCTCCTCTTCCCTCCTCCCATCAGATCTCACCAACCGCGCCGAGCCCAAAACCACACGAACCGAGTGGGGGATTATAAATAAGCCCTCCCAAACCCCTTCTCTCTCCCGTGCTCCTCCCATCTTCCTCCTCCGATCCTCACCTATCATCGCCGCGACCGTCTCCTCCGCTCCCCGTCGTCCGGGTAAGCAACCAACCGCGCGCCCCCTCTCGCTCGTTCGGTGTCGTGTCGGGGGATCCGTGTGTGCGTGCGTGCGTGGCCGATGCTCTGCTTCCGTCCGCCCCGCGCGCTGCCTGATCGGCATGGTGACGCTGCCGGGATCGGAGGTGGGCCGGGCCGCCCATTTCTCTCCTGATCCGGTTGGTCCGGCCGGGGTTCGGTCGTGGGGCTGGAGCATCGGCGATCTGATGGTGCGGGTGGGTTGGTTCGGCCTTGGCCCCGAGCAGAGCTCTGGATCTGAGCTCTGTTCGGGGTGTAATGGATCGATTGGAGTGGGCAATTGCTTCGCTGTCGCTTGGCTCGCGTCGGGGTTAGATCTGATAGTTCCGTTCAAATCGGGCGCTGCTGCCGTTGGTTTCGGTTTTGGATCTGAATGGGTTTGATTAGTTTAGTTCAGTCCATGTTGACTTCAGTGACGATCACTAGTATTGGCTGGCTTGTGCCGGATCATTTTTATTTATTCCAACTGCTTCGTGCGCGCTGCTCTGTTGAGATCCAAGGCATTTTTTTAATCACTAGATAGACATGATCTCTGCATGTCGTAGTAGTAGTAGCTTGTGGTGGTACTATGCGCATCAGGGGTGAGTCTGTCGTTTGACTGTCGGACTGGATGCCCTTCCGTATGGTTGGACTTGTGAGATCTTTCGGATGGGGAATTCGGAATATACAGTGAACCACTGCGTGAAACGAGTGGAGGGTGGACTGGCTTGTTCCGTGCTGATGTCCTGGATCCACCCACTGGTAACCAATTATTAGTAGTTAGTAGTAGGTCAAGTGTATCTAGTTGGCCAGCACACACCCCTCGGGACTGGGGCCTACTTTCTGTTGGAGGTTGGTGGTGTACTGGTGCTCCCCTCACCTACCTGACCTACCTACTTACTAGGATAAACATATTTTGTTCCTTGATTGAAACTTTAGTTTTATTATTCTAGTTTATAGTTTTATTCAGTCTTGTTTGGGAACAGCGGATCTCATGATGAAACCGATGCATAGGAGTCAGGAGTTTTGTAAGATTGCATAAACTAGATTCATCATAGTGGTATGTTGTCTTTGTTGCATTATCAGCAATATATGAGTATCAACATGGAGTCCATAGTTACCATTTTGATTGGCAAAGGGTTAATCATGCAGTGATTCTTGCATTTAGATAATACGGATGTCTGACACATTATCAGTATACCCTTTTATCAGCATGATCTTAATCATATTGTTCTCATCCATATTCATGTTCCCTGATACAAAAGTTCTCATGGTATTTCTAATTGTAATTCTATTTATGACACAGAAAGATGGCGTCCCACATTGTTGGATACCCTCGCATGGGCCCCAAGAGGGAGCTCAAGTTCGCTCTTGAGTCTTTCTGGGATGGGAAGAGCTCTGCTGAGGATCTTGAGAAGGTTGCTACCGACCTCAGGGCCAGTATCTGGAAGCAGATGGCTGATGCTGGGATCAAGTATATCCCCAGCAACACCTTCTCCTACTATGACCAGGTCCTTGATACCACCGCCATGCTCGGCGCTGTCCCAGAACGCTACTCATGGACTGGAGGAGAGATCGGGTTCGACACCTACTTCTCCATGGCCAGGGGTAATGCCACTGTCCCTGCTATGGAGATGACCAAGTGGTTCGACACCAACTAGTAAGTCCTTTGCCTGCTGCTAATGGCAATTTCAGCTTCAGCTTTTGTTTTTAATGTTTTTGCTGACAAAACTTTGTTCTACTCTGGCAGCCACTTTATTGTCCCTGAATTGGGCCCTAACACCAAGTTCTCCTACTCTTCTCACAAGGCTGTTAACGAATATAAGGAGGCTAAGGCGGTACGATACACTTGTGATATTTTTGTTGTCTCAGTTTAATGTGTTAACATATTCTCCTAATGTTAATTTCCTACTTGTGTACTTGATTGTCTGATGGTTGCTAATACATTTTCATTTATATTGACTTCATAATTACTTGATAAAAATCATTCAATAGTTTAGCATACTGCCTTCAGCTAATTTATCCACAAATTACTAGTGATTATTCATTTTATCTTTCACTTAATTAGTAATTTTGGATTAGCACGGGATGTACACCCAAGATACCTAATTGGTGTAACACTTTCTAAGATTATTATTGTCTGATCAAATTGGTTGCAAACAAACTTGGGTACTTTTATTTGAACTTGAGTGTTGAAATATTGACAAAAATGGCTTTCTTCATGAAAATGACAATTTCAGGCTACAATAAGAATGTTTGCTCATTTGTATTATACCTTTGTGATAAGATGGTCATCTTGTTTTTGTTTTTTTGCTCTGTTGGAGATTATGTGAAAAGGATTCCTTCCCAGTTTAGTGACAGTACAGTACTATAATTAAGAGTCTCATATTTTTTTGTTGTTTACTCTGAAATATAAAAATGGTGTCTTTTCTTTCATGGATTTCATATACTTGCTTGTATGACTTATATGTTGTCGCCTCATGCAGCTTGGTGTTGATACCGTGCCAGTACTTATTGGACCAGTCTCATACCTGCTGCTCTCAAAGCCTGCCAAGGGTGTGGAGAAGGGATTCCCTCTTCTAACCCTTCTTAGCAGCATCCTCCCTGTCTACAAGTAAGATTATAAACAATTTATTAGCTACTGCTGGCCCTTGAGTCTTCAGTTGATAATCTGATGCATGATGATTGTAGGGAGGTTATTGCTGAGTTGAAGGCTGCTGGAGCTTCATGGATTCAGTTTGATGAGCCCACCCTTGTCCTTGACCTTGATTCTACCAAATTGGCTGCATTCTCTGTTGCATACGCAGAACTTGAATCTGCACTTTCTGGATTGAATGTGCTTGTCGAGACTTACTTTGCTGATGTTCCTGCTGAATCATACAAGTATGTTATTCATGTCGTTAGTTCACCCTTTTCTCAACCATTGTTCCTCCCAGACCCTTTTGTAATGACAGCATACTCACTGTTCTTTGAATGCAGGACCCTAACATCTCTGAGCGGTGTGACTGCTTATGGTTTTGATCTTGTCCGTGGAACCCAAACTCTTGGGCTTGTGAGTGCTGGTTTCCCTGCTGGAAAGTACCTCTTTGCTGGTGTTGTGGATGGACGCAACATCTGGGCCGATGATCTTGCTACATCTCTCAGCACTCTCCAGTCTCTTGAGGCTGTTGTTGGGAAGGGTAATCAAACTTTCACTGTGTTATAAGATTAGATTTAGTAACAGTTGGATATATCTGATAATGCCTACTGTTTTTTCAGACAAGCTTGTTGTATCCACTTCCTGCTCACTCATGCACACCGCTGTGGATCTTGTGAACGAGACTAAGCTTGACAGCGAGATTAAGTCTTGGCTTGCTTTTGCTGCCCAGAAGGTGGTTGAGGTTGATGCTCTTGCGAAGGCATTGGCTGGTCAAAAGGATGAGGTATGGCTGTTTTGTTCTCATTCTCTTCTGTCCTAATTAGTCCTTGGTGTTTCTTTTTTCTGCATACAAATTTACACTGTCCTATTCATTTCTGCAAATGTCATCTACAGGCTTACTTTGCAGCAAATGCTGCTGCTCAGGCATCAAGGAAATCCTCACCCCGTGTGACCAATGAAGAAGTCCAGAAGGCTGTAAGTACCTTACCTGGGGCTTAAAAGTTTACACCTGCTAATTCAGATTTGATGTGTACCAACCTCTTTCTGTATATTGTTACAGGCTGCTGCTCTCAAGGGCTCTGACCACCGCCGTGCAACCAATGTTAGTGCAAGATTGGATGCCCAGCAGAAGAAGCTTAACCTCCCCGTCCTGCCCACCACTACAATTGGTTCGTTCCCACAAACTGTTGAACTCAGGAGGGTCCGCCGTGAGTACAAGGCGAAAAAGTGAGTTTACATTTAATACTTATGCTTCACTTGTCTGTATTTTGTCAGTATTTCTTATTGGAAATTTACCTTGCAGGATCTCCGAGGAGGAGTACGTTACTGCCATCAAGGAGGAAATCAGCAAGGTTGTTAAGCTCCAAGAAGAGCTTGACATTGACGTGCTTGTGCATGGCGAGCCCGAGGTTAGTGCTCTTGAAGTCATTCTGCTATTTTTTTTATGTGTTTGAAAAAATAAATTCTGATATCATGATTGCAGTCACTTTTAAGTAACTTATTGGCCTATGTTTTACAGAGAAACGATATGGTTGAGTACTTCGGTGAGCAGCTCTCTGGTTTTGCATTCACTGCCAATGGCTGGGTGCAATCTTATGGATCAAGGTGTGTCAAGCCACCGATCATCTACGGTGATGTGAGCCGCCCCAACCCCATGACTGTTTTCTGGTCGAAGACGGCACAGAGCATGACATCTCGCCCAATGAAGGGAATGTTGACTGGTCCAGTCACAATCCTTAACTGGTCCTTTGTCCGGAATGACCAGCCGAGGTCTGTAACTTAAGCAGTGCGGTTTAGTTTCTGGTGTTCAGATCATCATTTTCTTCGATTTTGTTACTGACATTGCTCCTATCTTCCAGATTTGAGACTTGCTACCAGATTGCTCTTGCAATCAAGAAGGAAGTTGAGGATCTTGAGGCTGCTGGTATTCAGGTTGACAATTTTTACTTGGTTTCTCATTGAATCATGAACTTTTGACATATTAATTAATGGTTGATCATATTGCTTATATTATCTCATTGTTGTTCTTTGCAGGTTATCCAAATCGATGAGGCTGCATTGAGAGAAGGTCTGCCGCTCCGCAAGGCTGAGCACGCTTTCTACTTGGACTGGGCCGTCCACTCCTTCAGAATCACCAACTGTGAAATCCAGGACACCACCCAGGTCATTATTCTATTGAACTGCACCATGCAGCCTTGGCAGCATGTCAGATATTCACATCAACCTTGCTTGGACATTCCAACTGACTTTCTTCTTTTGACAGATCCACACCCACATGTGCTACTCCAACTTCAACGACATCATCCACTCCATCATCAACATGGATGCCGATGTGATCACCATCGAGAACTCCCGGTCTGACGAGAAGCTCCTTTCCGTCTTCCGTGAGGGTGTGAAGTACGGTGCTGGCATTGGCCCCGGTGTCTACGATATCCACTCCCCCAGGATCCCATCCACCGAGGAGATTGCTGACCGTGTCAACAAGATGCTCGCGGTGCTCGACACCAACATCCTCTGGGTGAACCCTGACTGCGGTCTCAAGACCCGCAAGTACGCGGAGGTCAAGCCCGCCCTAACCAACATGGTCTCTGCCGCCAAGCTCATCCGCACCCAGCTCGCCAGCGCCAAGTGAGGACCCTAGTCTCGGCTGTGGCTTTTCCTTTTTAACTGAGGGTGTCATCGAAGCCATTTGTTTCCAATAAGGGTCCCCTGTGCCCGTTCTGCTCGGTCTGTGGTTAGATTTAGTATTCTTGTTCTTGCGCGATGATCACCCCACACAACATACTTGTTTTACTCTGTTTGGTGGTTTTTAAGGCAAGTTGCCCGTGTACTTTATTGTAAAACTGAGTGGGGATATATGCAGTGTTTCATCTGCCACTCCGAGGTGTGTTCCAGCTCAAAGTAAAGATCTCGTATCGCCAATTGTGTTTGCGCTCAGGTTAATGGTCCATTAGGGCAGTCCCATTTATACACTGCCATTGCAAAGTCTTTCAAATTGTTTATCTTGGTTCTTGGACTCTTCTTGCTAGAACTGAAACATTCAGGTATCAGGATTCCAGTTGAATGTTTGGGTGATTCTCTTCCATTTAGACATCTTGAACTTTGCGAGCTGGGACATTCAGGTTCTCCAGTTAAATTTTTGGGTTATTTGTGGTAAATTTCCAGCTGCAGGGTACTCTGTTTTGCTTGCTTTGATAAAGGTACACATGGTGCACTACGTCGTGTTTATATTTTATATATATGTGCGACATTGCAAAGTTCACATCATCAGTTCAAATCATAACACATAATTACAAGCAGCACTTTGGCACTTTCGTTCCATTTGCAGTTTTGCACTACTAGACCATTTAAATAAGCATGCAGAGTTTCTAGCTTTGCAGGGTGCGCCACACGGCCACGATGACCCCAACGAGCACGGCAACCGCTGCAGCAGCGTTCACCAGCAGGTGCCGTTCCGGCGTCGCAGTTGCCGTCGTCGTCGGAGCGTCGCCCACCGCTGGCAATGCCCCAGCTTGGCTGTTCTTCTCCGGTCGCTTCGCACCCCAAGCTGTTTCATCCACCTTCCCTCTCACTCCACCGCCTAGCTCCTCCGCGCGTTTGGATTTGTTGTTCTTCTTCTGCGGTGGCGGTGGTGGGGGCTGACGCATCGGCGGCGCCATGGCCATGGTTCTGGCATCTTGCAGTTGCGTCGGTGGTTCCTTTGCACCACGAGGAGGCAGCGGTGCCGGAGGAGGACGCGGCGAGACAGAGTCCGGCGACTGCCACAATGGAGGCGTCGACGGTTTCGGCTCAGGAGCAGCAGCACCCGGCGGCGTCTGATGCCACGACGTTGCCGGTTTCGGTTCTTCAGTGGCGGGCTTCGCCGCCGTGGGTGGTCCTGGTGGAGGCGGTGGCGACGGGCGTGGCGCTGGCGGCGGACGGCGAGCTTGTTCGGTTGGCGGTGGCGGCGACGGACGTGGCGCTGTGGGCTCTGGAACAGGACGGCGAGCTTGTTCGGTTGGTGCCGGCGCCCGCGGCGGTTCAGGGTAAGTATGAACCGGAGGCTGAGGTGGTGGAACACGCTGCGGCGGTTCGTAATGATGACTTGGAACAGGAGGCTGAGGTGGTGGTGGTGGTGGTGGAGGAGGCTGGCGCACCGGTGGCGGCGGCGGCGGCTCAGGATACTTTGGAGGCTGAGGCGGTGATGGACGCTGACGTGGTGGCTCAGGGTAAGCACGTGGTGGTGGGGATGGAGGCCGGCGTGGCGGTGGCTCAGGACGAGTAGCAGGAAGAAGAGGCTGTGATTTTCCCTGACGTGCTGGTTGTGGCGGCGGTGGCGGTGGTGCAGAATAACTTGGGAAAGGAGGCGGCGATGGCTGCCGACGCGTCGGTGGCGACTGGGGCGCTGGCTTAGAATAACTTGGGAAATGCGGTGGAGATGGGGGTCGACGCTTTGGCGGCGACGGTGATGGTGACGGTGATGGCGATGGAGGCCGGCGCGGTGGCTGTGGCGGTACATAAGAATCACGAACGAGAGGTTGTGGTGGCGATGGACGACGACGTGGTGGTGGTGGTGGAGGAGGAGGAGGCGGTGGAGGCCGGCGCGGTGGCTGTGGCGGTACATAAGAATCACGAACGAGAGGTTGTGGTGGCGATGGGACGACGACGTGGTGGTGGTGGTGGAGGAGGAGGAGGCGGTGGCTGTGCTTGCGGTGGACGTGTCGGCGGCGGCGGCTGAGAGTACGCAGGAGGCAAGCGAGGCTCAGTCGGCGACGGAGTCGGCGGTGCTGGCGGCGATGGTGTCGCGGCGACGATGGGGAGCGTGATGATGAGCTTCTCGCCCTCGAACCTAGCACGGACGCCATCGGCGTCGCAGTTGTCGGGGAGTCGGAGGTCCTTCTTGAACCTGGCCCACCTGCCGGCGCCTCTGGTAGGCCGCTCGCCGGTGGCGCGGAGCACGCCGTGGTTGTCCACCTGCACCCTCACCTGGTCCTTTCGGAACCCCGGCAGCGAGATCTCCACCACGTCCTGCTCCTCCCCAGCCAGCTTCCACTCCACGTCCGGCTCAAAGTCCTCGAACACCCGCGCCGCCGCCGCGCTCCGCCGCCGGTCCATGGCGGCTGGCTACGTACCTCGTCGACGCCGCCCACCAAATAAAGGTGCTCGCTTTCGCAGCGAGCGTACACGGACAGCGACCCTTGGACGTGTATTTATGGTATTGGGATTTGCATTGGCGTGGCGTGGTGGCGTGCCATGACGACGACGCCGAATTGCTGCCATGTCTGCTGGCTGAGCCATGGAAGGAGGGAAGGGTTGCTTGGTGAGGATGCGCAGCACGGCAGGAGGAGGCAGGTGACATGGGGAGTGAGAGCTGTGGGTTGGGTCACCTCCGTCCTTGGGGCAAGGACATGGTTCCTTTCTTGATGCCTGCGCTGTGTTGTGTGGTGGTGGCCTCCATGGCTCGATTCCTGATACTGTAGTGGAGAGTGCTAGCTGAAGCATCAAGGCAAGATGAAAGCACACGTGACTTGACTTGCATTGCCGGTCTATGTTAATTTCGTGGCTCGAAATCAGATTAAATTTTGGTTGACCCAATATGCCGAATTATTCAAGGGCATTTGCATTTGCAATTGCTCTCAAGGGCTCTGACCACCGCCGTGCAACCAATGTTAGTGCTAGATTGGATGCCCAGCAGCAGGAGATCAACCTCCCTGTCCTTCCCACGACTACAATTGGTTCGTTCCCGCAGACTGTGGAGCACAGGAGGGTCCGCCGTGAGTACAAGGCGAAAAAGTGAGTAACATTTAATACTTACGCTTCACTTGTCTGTTTTTTTGGCTGTATTTCTTATTGGTAATTCACATTGCAGGATCTCTGAGGAGGAGTACTTCAGTGCCATCAAGGAGGAAATCAGCAAGGTTGTTAAGCTCCAAGAAGAGCTTGACATCGACGTGCTTGTGCATGGCGAGCCCGAGGTTAGTGGTCTTGAAGCCGTTCTGCTAGTTTTTTGACGTGTTTGAGAAAATAAATTCTGATATCATAATTGTAGTCACATTTAAGTAACTTATTGGCCTATGTTTTACAGAGAAACGATATGGTTGAGTACTTTGGGGAGCAGCTCTCTGGTTTTGCATTCACTGCCAATGGCTGGGTGCAATCTTATGGATCAAGGTGTGTCAAGCCACCGATCATCTAATCTACGGTGATGTGAGCCGCCCCAACCCAATGACTGTTTTCTGGTCGAAGACTGCTCAGAGCATATGACATCTCGCCCAATGAAGGGAATGTTGACTGGTCCAGTCACAATCCTTAACTGGTCCTTTGTCCGGAATGACCAGCCCAGGTCAGTAACTGAAGCAGAAGGATTTAGTTTATGGTTTTCAGAGCCTGCCTTCCACATAGAGACTGACATATTGCTTCTATCTTCTAGATTTGAGACTTGCTACCGGATTGCTCTTGCAATCAAGAAGGAGGTTGAGGATCTTGAGGCCGCTGGTATCAAGGTTAGCATTTTTACTGTTATTTGTTTCAGATTTAATCAAGAGCTTTATGCACACTAATGGTTGATCGTGTTGCTTATATTTATCTCATTGTTGTCCTTTTCAGGTTATCCAAATCGATGAGGCTGCATTGAGAGAAGGTCTGCCACTCCCGCAAGGCTGAGCACGCTTTCTACTTGGACTGGGCTGTCCACTCCTTCAGAATCACCAACTGTGAAATCCAGGACACCACCTAGGTCATTCTCCTGAACTGCACTGTGGAACCTTGTCAGTGAGTCCGATACTCACATCAACATTTCTAACATTCCAACTGACTTCCTTCTTTTGACAGATCCACACCCACATGTGCTACTCCGACTTCAACGACATCATCCACTCCATCATCGACATGGACGCCGATGTGATCACCATCGAGAACTCCCGGTCCGACGAGAAGCTCCTATCCGTCTTCCACGAAGTACGGTGCTGGCATTGGCCCTGGTGTCTACGACATCCACTCCACGGAGGAGATTGCCGACCGCGTCAACAAGGTGAACCCTGACTGCGGTCTCAAGACCCGCAAGTACGCGGAGGGCCCTAACCAACATGGTCTCCGCTGCCAAGCTCATCCGCACCCAGCTCGCGAGCGCCAAGTGAGGACGAGTGTCTCCGCCGTGGCTTTTTCTTTAACTACGAGGGTATCATCGAAGCCATTTGTTTCCAAAAATAATCAGGGTCCCTTGTGCCTTGTTCCGTCTGTGGTTAGATTAGTATTCTTGTTCTTGCGTGATGATCGCCCACGCATACCTGTTTTACTCTATTTGGTTGTTTTTGAGCCAAGTCGCCGGTGTACTTGTATTGTAAAGCTGAGTGGGATATCTGCAGTGTTTCATCTGCCACTCCGAGGTGTGTTACGGCTCAAAGTAAAGATCTCGTATCGGCAAGTTAATAGAGAGTTGTGTTACGGCTCAAAAGTAAAGATCTCGTATCGGTACGTTAATCGCGAATTGTATTTGCGCTGCATTGCCATGTCTTTCATTTGACATGGATTTTGGGAGCTGGAACATTCAGGTTTTACAGTTGAATGCATTTCGATGATTTGTGGTAGATTCCTGGCTATACCAGCGAACTCTGTTTTGCTTCTTTTGACCAGACACAAGGTATGGTTCCTCTGCTCGCTCAATCTGCTTCTTTTGATACAAGGCACACATGGAGTCCTCTGTTCGGTTAATTCTAGTAAACGACATCGTGTGCAAGTACAAAGTTCACATGAACAGATAATTACAAGTAACACTTGCGCACATTTCCACCATCTAAAGAAGCAGCACGCAGAGTTGCTAGCTTTGCAGGGTGCGCCACACGGCCACGATGATCCCAACGAGCACGGCAACCGCAGCAGCAGCGTTCACCAGCAGCTGCCGTGTCGGCTCCGGCGTCACAGTCGCTGTCGTCGGCGGAGCATCGCCCACCGCTGGCAATGCCCCAGCTTGGTTCTTCTTCTCGGGTCGCTTCGCCCCCGTAGCTGTTTCATCCACCTTTCCTCTCAATTCAGCGCCTGGCTCATCCAGGTTTGGTTCTCTTGCTCTTCTTCTTCTCCAGTGGTGGTGGTGGCGGCCTACTATCTTTGCCGTCATCCTGTCCGTCCCATGATCATGGTACTGGTATCTTGCAGTTGTTCCTTCTTCGGTGGTTCCTCTGCAGGGAGTGGCAGCGGCCGGAGCTGGCGGCGTCGGACAGAGACCGGCGTCCACAACGGGTTGGCGGTGGCGACGGAGTGGGCGAGTGCGACGGCGACGGCGGCAGCGGCGGCGAGGGCGTGGCCGCGGCGGCGACGATTGGGAGCGTGATGATGAGCTTCTCACCCTCGAACCTGGCGCGGACGCCGTCGACGTCGCAGTTGTCGGGGAGTTGAAGGTCCTTCATGAACCTGGCCCACCTGCCGCCCCTGGTGGGCACTCGCCGGTGGCGCGGAGCACGCCGTGGTTGTCCACCTGCACCCTCACCTGGTCCTTGCGGAACCCCGGCAGCGAGATCTCCACCACGTCCTGCTCCTCCCCGGCCAGCTTCCACTCCACGTCCGGGTCGAAGTCCTCGAACACCCGCGCCGCCGCCGCGCTCCGCCGCCGGTCCATGACGACGCCCACCAAATAAAGGTGCTTGCTTTCGCAGCGAGCGTACACGGACAGCGACCCTTGGACGTGTATTTATGGTATTGGGATTTGCAATGGCGTGGCATGGCGGCGTGCCATGACGACGACGCCGAATTGCTGCCATGTCTGCTGAGCCATGGAAGGTGGGAAGGGTTGCTTGGCGAGGATGGCAGGAGGAGGCAGGTGACATGGAGTGAAAGCTGTGGGTTGGGTCACCTCCGTCCTTGGGGCAAGGACATGGTTCCTTTCTTTGCTGTGTGGTGGTGGTGGCCTCCATGGCTCGATTCCATCGAGCTACCTGCTACTGTAGTGGAGAGTGCTGGCTGAAGCATCAAGGCAAGATCAGATCAAAGCACACGTGACTTCACTTGCATTGCCGGTCTATGTTAATTTCGTTTCTCGAAATCAAATTAAATTTTGGTTGACCCCCAATATGTAGAATTATTCAAGGGCATTTGCAATTGCAGTGCATTATATTTTGGTTGGGATGGTTGGGATGTGGGTATATTCTTTTCTGAACCTGAACGTTAGCATTTCAAGACAATATGGGCCTGTCGATAAAAATGACAATATGGGCCTAGGCCCGTACAAGATTTATACCAGGCAGTTAGCCCAACAAAGATCCTGTGCAGGAGGGGAGAAGTTGGCACTTGAGGTACGTGGGCCGGTGTTAGCCTGTGGCCCACACTGCACGGATATGAACATTTTTCTTTTTTTTTTTTTTTTTTTGAAACCTCCTTTCAGCCTTTTTTTATCTTGTTTTTTTTGAAAACCCTCCTTCTCAGCCTTACATGGTGCTTTCGCACCTTTTCCGGGATTATCTCTGTTTACCCAGTTATATCGGGAGGTGCTGAAAACCAGTTATCTCGTGTTTTTTATATCTGAAAACCAGTTATTTCTTTTTATATCTGAAAACCAGTTATTTCAGATTTTACCCAGAAACTTAGCAACACCAAATTATATATATGTAACACATATATATGCACATAGAACACAACGACCAACGCATGGTCTCGAGGCGTTTGACATTGTCCTGCACGGCCAGCCAGCCAATACCCCAATATGCAGCATGTGATATTTTGTTTGTTGCATTTGGCCGCTTTGTGTCGTTCCATGGCTGCTTTGCAACGCTATTGCATCAGGGAAGGAGAGCATGCCAGCAAGTAGTAGCATGTCGTGATTTGCATCGCATTGCTTGCCCCAGCAAGTCGTGACTTCCATTAACCGTTCTTTGCATGCTTCCGAGGTTACAAATTTCCGTACAAGATTTATACCAGCCAGTTAGCCCAACAAAGATCCTGTGCAGGAGTAGTTGGCATTTGACATACGTGGGCCGGTGTTAGCCTGTGGCCCACACTGCACGGATATGAACGTTTTTTTTAAACTTCCTTCTCAGCTTTACTCTATCTCTGTTTACCTTTTTTTTTTTTTTCGAAATCCTGTGCGTGTGTTGCTTTAAGGGTCTCTGTTTACCTTTTCAACGCAACCTAATACTGAATAGATATATATCGTGAAAATCCACCCGATAAACACTGAATAGAAGCTCGATCTAGTACTTACCTTTTTTCCACCACGGTAAAACCCGAATTTCATTACTAGGAAGCAACGAAATTACAACTTTATCCAACACAGAAAGCTACAATAAAGCAGTAAAAAAACTCGATCCAGTACTTACTTAGGAGGTCATGTTATTCATTTAGAGTTGAAGGACGATGTCCTTGACCATTTGCATTGCATTAGACAAAGGTTTAGGGAGCCTACATATCCCAAATCAATTAACACTTACTTTTTGCAATGTTTTATCTGAAACCCATCTCAACCAGCAAAATGATAGTGTTTTTTGGAAATTTGGAAAGAAGAAATCTTTTACTGTCAAATCAGTTTATAGATTGTAACCTCTAGTGATAGTGGTGTTTACCACAGAAAAATCTGGAAGTGCAAGGTTTCTAATAAAATAAAAATCTTTCTGTGGTTAGTGATGAACAATGCCATTCTTACAAAAGATAATATGATTAGGAGAAGGTGGCAGGGTATGCCAGACTGTTACTTTTGTCAGAATGATGAAAGTGTTAGACATTTATTTTTTGAGTGTAGCACTGCTAAAACAGTTTGGTCTACTTTTGCTGTTTGCTTTGGCGCTTCTAACATTCCTTGTAATATGACTCAAGCCTGGCTATGGTGTGAGACTTGGCTGCCTTTAAATTCCAAATACCATACTTTGGGCATAGTAGCTATTTGCTGGGCCATATGGAAGGCCAGAAATAGTGTTTGCTTTGAAAATAGAAAAATTAATAATCCCATCTCAATAGTTTGTCATGCTTGTGCTGTAATAAGTTACTGGGCAGGATTATATTCCAAGGATGAAGAGGTTATCAAGGATGGAATTGCTACTGCTCTTGAAATTGCTGTCAACTTGCTGTCCAAGAAGTCCAGGTCCAGTGATGCGCAACCCCGACTGGACGGCACCAATGGTGATCAAGGCGAAATATGATGGAGGGCAAGCTGCTGCTATTCGACTGTCTTCACAAAGATGACGCTGTGCCTGAAACTGTGGTTCTGTATTGATACATGATACTTCCTCTGCGCATTCTTTAGCCCTCTACTGTCTGGTATGGCATGTGTATGCTGCTTGGCTACTCGTGACCTTTGTCCGAAACTATGCTTTCCCAGGGCACTTAGTTTCTTTAGGTTTCGTGTCCTAGAGATCTAGGTTGCCATTCATGTGGGATGGTCCTTTGTTGCTTACCCGTCTTTAAAACTCTGTTTGTATTTCCGTTGCTAATGAAAATGGGGTTTCTCCTCGGTTCAAAAAAAAAAAAATAACACTTACTTTTATATATTCTATAATATTTTTTTTTCTGAAAATAAAAACACCCAACATTCCCATATGTACTGAGTATCTGAAAACCAGTTAATTCAGCGTGTCATGACAGATTTTACCCAGAAACTTAGCAACACCAAATTATATATATGTAACACAAATATATGCACATAGAACACAACGACCAACGCATGGTCTCGCGGCGTTTGACATTGTCCTACACGGCCAGCCAGCCAATAGCAATATGCATGCAGCATATGATATTTTGTTTGTTGCATTTGGCCGCTTTCTGTCGTTCCATGTCTGCTTTGCAAAGCCATTGCATCAGGGAAGGAGAGCATGCCAGCAACTAGTAGCATGTCGTGATTTGCATCGCATTGCTTGCCCCAACAAGTCGTGATTTCCGTTAATCGTCATTTGCATGCTTCCGAGGTTACAAATTTCGTCCCGTCAGACGTGACGTGTATTTCTGAGACGACGCGTATATATACGTGTACTCGCTCGCTATACGACTCGATCATATGCATAGTATTGAACTTGCTTGTTTTTCCTTGTTGTGCCTGCTCGTGCTTCTCCTTACTCCTCAGCATGGCGCCTTGCCATCCCACGCAAGCAACGAGCTAGGGTTCAGGCAATTTTTTTCCAAGACAACCGGCGAGTCATCTGGCAACGTTAACTCACAGCAGGCCTCCACGGTGCCTCCTGATGAAACCGACTGCTCGTCCATCGCAAATGGTAGAAAGATCGAGCTAGCTATTGGTTTTATGCATGTTTTCCATCTTGCATTCATCTTATCTTATACTTCCTCTGTTCAAAACTATATGTTGTTTTTGCCTTTCTTAGATGTATTTCTTTTTATTATGTATCTAAATATAGTGTATAACTTGTATCTAGAAAAAATAAAAAATAAATGATAATTTGGAACGGAGGGAGCACACTTTAAAATAATAAGACTCCATAAGTTATTGCACACGCTAGCTATATTATATTATACCATATGAGAATCGGTGCTGATCGAGTTTGGGGTCATTGACCAGATAATTAAACCAATAAATCGTAGTTCATTACATATGCTACTACTTCTAGTAAAACTGGCTAGGAATTTAATGCTGGAGAAGAGTAGATGGACACAAAAAATTGTCTCATTTTATAGCCAAACAATGACAAAATTGGATGGCGCCTTAATAAAAAAATTTCAAACACACGGGATATATACACCAAAAGTGATTGTATATATATTTTGAACTTTACAGGCCTACTAGGGAACAAGAAACTAGCCGTAGTGCACCGGCACAGCCCATGCTCGCCGCTATACGGGTTGCCGTCCCAAACGGCGGCGGATGTCCTGCGTCGTGACATCTCCCGCATCCGGCGCCGTTTGACCACAGTCTGCATTGGATGCCTCAACTCAACCACAATCCCAGTCAACAGCTCGTCGAACATTCCTGACTTGAATCACTTGATGGACTACACCGTGCTCGCCAGCTACGGCACGCCGGAGCAGCAGTTCCCGATGTTCCTCGACACCGGCGGCATCACCGGCGCGTCCCTCGTCCGGTGCAAGCGTCGTTGCGCCGCCTCAGGTTCCAGCAACTGTGATCCGCGGCCGTTCTTCAACACGTCGCGCTCCTCGACGTTCGCAAATGTCCTCTGTGGCTCGCCGGACTGTCCTAGCAACTGCTCTGCCGGGCCCGTCGGCGACTCCGGCTGTCTGTTCGATGACCCGTACTCGAGAATCAAGGGAACGTTCGCACAGGACGTGCTCACGCTGGCGCCGTCCATGGCCATCCGCAACTTCAGCTTCGTCTGCGCCGACCAGGAGGACCAGTCAGAGGTGGGCATGACCCTCGACCTCAGCCGCGGCCACAACTCACTGCCGTCACAGTTGACGTCGATGGGGCTGGCCTCGCAGGCCCCCGCCGCAACCTTCTCCTACTGCCTGCCGCCGCCATCCACGACCTCCCATGGCTTCCTCTCCATCGGCTTCATTGACAACGTCAAAGACAAAAACTTCACCGGACACGCCCCACTGGTGAGCAACAACAACGGCGGCGAGTCGACGAGGCTGGCGAGGATGTACTTCATCGATCTCGTCGGGATGAGCCTCGGCGGCGAGGACCTCCAGATCTCGTCGAGGAGCTTCGGCGGCAACTACGGCACCAACCTAGACGTCGGAGTCACCTTCACTAGGCTGCCGCCGGACGCGTACACGCCGCTGCGCGACTCCTTCAGCAAGCATATGTCACAGTACAACCGCTCGGTGCCGGGGTTCGCTGGCTTTGACACCTGCTTCAACTTCACTGGGCTGAGTGAGCTCACCATACCGCTCGTCCGGTTCAAGTTCAGCAACGGCGAGAGCTTGCTCATCGACGGGGACCAGCAGATACTGTACTATGACGACCCCGCCGCCGGTCCGTTCACCATGGCCTGCCTCGCTTTCTCCAGCTCGGAATCCGACGGTCCCACCTTGTCCTCCGTGATTGGGACGTATACACTGGCGTCCACGGAAGTGGTCTACGACGTGGCAAGAAAAATGGTTGGCTTCATCCCACATAGCTGCTAATTTATATAACAACATATTATATATGTTGTCATATTTATACACCACGTTTGAATTTGTGTTTCAGCTTATTTATTTCCCATTTTCCACTTGGTGTGTAATAGTGTTTACTTCAATCTACTACTGCTTTGAAATGAATAAAGGTTAATTTTTCCTTGTGTGACAGTGACTCGTGTACGATATATGTGTCCTACTTCCTGCTTGGATATCATCTGTATGTATGCGACGCGTGCTAGTGTATCTATGACTTGCTCTTGCCTTGAGATTTCAAACCCTAAACCCTAGGACCTTTGAAAATACTCCCTCCATTCCACAAAATATGCAATTATGAGTTCTCCGTGCCCATAAAAGTAGTGTATGTGTGACCAAATTTCTACTAAATATTATTCATATTTATGACTTCAAATTAATTTATTAAAAAAATACATCTAGTAATGAATCTAATGATATTTATTTGATAACATAAATATGGATAGTCTTTTTATCTATAATTAATCAAACTTAAAATACTAAACCATGATACTATGCTAGAATAGCATGTTTTTTGGAACGGAGGGAGTAACACACCTCGAGGCGGTTGGGCCAGCGGGTGCCGGGTCGAGGCCGCGACAGTTCGACACTAGTTGTTGATGTGGTCGTGGTGACTGGATCTCCCCGAGGAGACGACTAGCAGGGTGAGGTACCGACGCTGCCCTTTGTAGCTAGTGGCCTCGCGTGGTGAGCGGGTACTTCCAGTGGGGTGGCTAGCAGGACGAAGCAGGCTTGCGCGGTGACGTCGTAGATGTAGATGTCGTCGTGGTGACCGAGATCTGCCTAGGGGGGCGCTGGCAGGGCAAGGTTGCGACGCTTCCCTTCGTAGTTGATGTCCTCGTGGTGAGCAGGTACTCCCAGTGGGGTGGCTGGGGGAACGAAGCCGCCATGGAACGAAGCCGCCATGTGCACTAGATCTTCCTAGTGGGGGCTGGCGGGGCGAGCTTGCGATGGTTCCTTCATAGCTAGTGGCCTCGTGGTGAACGGGTACTCCCAGAGGGGTGGCTGGCAGGACAAGGCCGCCTTGCGTGGTTACGACGTAGTTGCCGATGCCATCATGGTGTCCGGGATCTCCCTGTGGTTGTGGGGGCCTGGCAGGGTGAGGTTGCGATGCTTCCCTCCATAGCCGGTGGCCTCGCAGTGAGCGGGTACTCCGAGTGGGGTGGTTGGTAGGACGAGGCTGCCTTGCACGGTGACCAGGATACCTACCTCTAGCACCACGTGGCAGCATTAGTGACGAAGTCCCCGAGATATCATTCATGATCCCGCAGCCTCCACCTGGTAGCAACACCATCAATGTGATGGCCATGAGTACTACTCCCCTACGAACTCCCATCTCGCAAATCTTTTGTAGGCGATGGGTCAGCCGCTCGTATGCCACCTATATAGAAGGTGTACTACTCCCCCATGAAAGCTAGTCTTTGTGGTGCTCCTTTTCACTGTCATCTGCCGACTTTTCCTGACAGCACTGATGGCCTCCACCAACCTGTCGTGTGCACAGTGCCTCCACCTCTCTATCATCCTCACTGCCCTCTTCGTCGTGATCTCATGATGTGGTTCGGCACCTTTGGATTAACCTTGCCGTAGTGCCCTCCAACGCGTCGTAACAGGCCCGATGACGCGACCATCTAGCTCGCATGGACGCCCCCGGTTTGATGGGAAGGGGAGAGGGGCATATGACCCTCTTTGAAGGTAGGGAGAATTGGCTATAGGACGTGCAAAGTGACCACCATTTACTGTTGGACACGACCGATTTGCTGAAGGACACTCTGGTTCCGTGTAAATTTGATGCTAGACACGACATCGAATAAAATATTAATATTTGTCTCTTGAGGGGAGAGAACAATTTGGAAAAGTCTGTTTTGCCCAATAAAATATTATTGGGCAAATTTGATGTTAGACCCGATGCCTTTTTGGTTGTCCAACAGCAGATGGTGGTTACTTTGCATGTCCTGTAGCGAATTCTCCCTTAAAGGTATATCGTCATAGAAGTGTCTGTTTTTATGCTGTGTGAAGCCTCGCTCATATCAAAAGTCTAGGCCCTTTATACCACAAACGTTTTGAAACCTACTTAGCCTATGCAAGCAAGCGTTTTGATGAAACTATGGATGAAATAACAAAACCTCACCCTTTCTTCTACACCGTGTTAAATGTCTGCTATGTAAGGTATCTAGTATGTGTTAGGTCAAATAGAGAAACTCCAAGGGTGTTGGAAAAAAATAGGTGGCTATATAAATTTATGATTTAGCCAACCTATGAAATAAAAAACCCTGCAAAAAATCCAACAACTTTTAATTTCTAGTATGGCGTGACGAGATGGCTAGTGGCACATGCAAATTATATTTATGATGCGAGAACTCCGGGATACATAACTTGCTATTTTATAAAGTCAGATACAATAACTATTGGACTCTCTTTTTTTCTTCCCAAAATAGAAATCATGCATGATGGACACAATTAAGTGCTATGATTCAAATAATAGAGGTGCCAACTCATGAAAAGAATATATTCAAATTAACATTTGTTGTTTGTGAGACCTTTGCTAGTGCACATTTTGGGGTTCAATTTCATTAGATAAACAGTAATGCTCTGCCAGGGACGTACTTTGGAGGTCTTTTTTTAATAGGGGAAGGACCGGGTCCTTCAGATTGTTTTGCCTCCTACGAAGGCCACATGCATGAAGTACTTTCGGGCATTACTACTTCCTTCGTCGACAGGAATGTGTATACTCTGACCAGATAATTGTGCTGCACGGCCGTCCAATGCAATGGCAAAGTACTTTGGACATATACTCTGACAGGAATATGCGCATATATTGGCATATCTAGATGCTCTGCAATTGCTTTGCAATTGCATTTGCATTGTGGAAGCATGCATGCATATGCATGCAATTGCATGCCAGCAAGTCGTGATTTCCAATAACCCGTGCATTGCATTAGCCATTGGGCCAGCAAGTCAAACGTCATTTCCAATGATTTCCAATATGCTACCTTCGGCTGCGACGTACTTTTGGACAGTGATTTATGAGGATATTTGCGAGGACAATTTCGATATAGTACATCGCTCGTCGTCGTCTATATAAGTAAAGAAAAACGGAAGGACTCGATCATGCATGTACGTGGCAGCATATCATAGTACGTAGAATGGCTCCCTCCTCCGTGGCTTCTCCGTTCTTGTGCCTCCTGGTGCTTCTCCTTCCTGCTTCACATGGCGCCTCCTCCTCCTATGCAAGTTACAAGCTAGGGTCGAGACAAGTTTTCTTCAAGACACCCGGCAAGTCATCTGGCAACTCACACCAGGCATCCACGGTGCCAGCAGATGTCCCTGCGTCGTGACACCTCCCACATCCGGCGCCGTTTCGCCTCATCACAATCGTCTGCGGGGTCGCTGCCCCGGCTCCCGCCCGTCGCCGGCAGCCACCATAATCCCCGTTAGCGGGCGCTTTCGGACCCGTACACGCTACCGGAGAGCGACTGGACTACAAGTGTGATCGTCGCCACTACGACACGCGAGCAGCAGCAGTTCAAGATGTTCCCGGACACCAGTATTGGCAAGACCATGATCCGGTGCAAGTCGTCGTGGCGCCTCGGTGACAACGTGAACCGGCGTTCGACACGCCACGGTCCTCGGCGTTCACCCATGTCTGTCGCGGCGGCTCGCCGGATCGTCCGACCAATTGCTCCGGCGGCTCCCTCTGTCCGTTTGAAAACCCTCCGGCACGCTTGCAAAGGGACGTGCTCAGGCCGACGCCGTCAACGGCCGCCGACGACTTCAAGTTCGCCCGCATGGCCGTGGGACCTCCTCCCGACCTGCCGGGGATGGGTTCTCGACCTCACCCGCGACGCAACTCGCTGCCATCGCGGCTCGCCGCCGCCGGGCGCCTTCTCCCCGCCTCCCGCAGTCCCGGGCTCCCCGGGCTTCCGTCCTCGGCGACGACGCCACCGCCGAGATGACGACAACCGAACCGTGCACGCCCGGTGAGCAACGACGACCACCCCGAGCTGGCCATCTTCTACTTCATCGACGCCGTCGGATGAGCCTCGGCGACGAGGACCTCCGGATCTCGTCGAGGAGCTTGGCGGCAACCACGGCACCAACCTAGACGTCGGGATCACCTTCACCAGTCGCCGCCGGACGCGTACACGCCCACTGCGTGACTCCTTCCGGAAGCATATGTCGCAAGACAACCGCCGGTGCCGGGTTTCGTCGGCCCGACACTGCTTCAACTTCACCGGGCTGAATGAGCTCACCATACCGCTCGTCAGGGTTCAAGTTCAAAGAACGGCGAGAGCTTGCTCATCGACGGGGACCGGCCAGATGCTCTACTATGACGACACCGCCGCCGGTCCGTTCACCATGGCCTGCCTCGCTTTTTCCAGCTCGGAACACTACTGGAATCGACGAGTTTCCTTAGGGTTTTTTTCCTTTCCCTAGGGTTATTTGAGCACCCAAGGGAAACATAGATTTCCCTAGGAAAGGCAAAAAAAAACCCTAGGGGAAGTTTTCTTTTTCCCTAGGAACCCAACGATTCCGTCGGGAGCCGTCCAACCAACAGGCCCAGCGGACCCACTGCGATGCCCGCGTGTCAGGTTTGCCTAGGGAAATTTTCTCCCACGAATTCTTCCCGACCAATTCTCCGCGGCGCCCTCAATTCGCGCCCAAATTTTCTCGTCAAAAAAAAAAAAAGTAACCCGGCCCCAGTCGTCAGCGCCCGCCGACCAATTTCTCTCCGACGAAACCCTATCTCTATCCCTCAACAGCCGCCGCCGCTCTTTTGTCACCTGGCTAGCACACGCAGTTGTCAAAAGAAAAAAAAAAAAGCACGCACAGCCGCCGGCGCGCCACCCGCCGGCGCGCCACCCGCCCCCGCCGCCGGCGCGCCACCCGCCGCCAGTCGAACGCCGACGCCACCAGCCGAACGCCGCCGCCACCAGCTGAACGCCGCCGCCGCCGTTCCACCTCAAGATCGCAGTCGCAGTGGTGGGCCTCTCCCCGTCGTCCTCCAGCCCCAGCCCCAGCAGCGCCGCCCTCTGCCGGCCGGCTCCAGTCCAGGTACAGCCAGCCTCCTCCTCCTCTTCCTTCTCCTTTCCCCTACCCGGCCGGCTTCCGGGATCCATCCACGACCACGAGCTTCGGAGCCAGAGTCCTGGCTGGTGTGCTAGCCACCTCATTGTTTGTATTTTATTTTTTTTATCCCCTGTTTTTGTCATTAATCCCTGTTTTAGTCATACATACACTCTTCGTTTTGTTTCGACTGCCGGCTGTCACTTGTGTATGCATGAGAGGGAAAATGAGTACACCATTGGAACTTTCTAGCTAGAAAAGGCATTTGTGTTGTACCTCTGTTTGTGAATTACAGTTTGTTAGTGAATTCATATTCAAGGGTTGTGCTGCATCGGAGGGTGGCATCTCTGTCATGTTTATATGGGTCTAATTGTGTCATCTCTTTAATACATTATTGATCTGGACATTTCAGATTCAAGTGTGGTGAGATCTTGATTTTAGAAGGAAGGTTGGAGAGGGGTAGAAGAAGGCCCAGATCTGCATTTGTGCCATTGTGCAAGCAAAGCTTGAAGGTGAGAAATGATTTTATTCTATCTTCTTCTCTTATGTATATTGTGCTCCTTGTAGTACCACACTATTAGCTTATAGTGTTTGCTAAGGGTTTTAGATATTGAACAGGGGTTTGTTGTTGCTATAGATATGTCAGTACAAGATCGTAGTTGGATGTACCAAGGTTGGGATGACAATGGTTGTCATTCAGAGGAGTGGGTTCGAAATACAAATGCTTTCATAGATCGTGCTTTCAATGCTGTGGCTAATTCTGAAAAATTTGGAGTACTTTGTCCATGTTCGGAGTGTAGAAATAGAGTTAGACGGAGAAGAGCTGTCATGACCATGCATTTGTGTAAAAGAGGATTTGTGGCTGGGTACACTATATGGACCAAACATGGGGAGCAGCCTTATACAGAGCCTACATTGGAACATGCCAATGCTACCTGTGATGGTTTAGATCAAATGTTAGGTGACATAGGTGATGCAATGCCCACAGATGATATAGAAGATGAACCCCCACGGTGATGCAAAGGCATTTTATGCCATGTTGGAAGCTATACATGTCGTTTGGACTCCACTCTCCCGCATCATCCCGACGAAGAATCTCATCGCCTCATCGTCCAACCCATGGTAAGCATAGGCTCCAATCATAGAATTCCATGATATCAAATCCTTACTCGAATTCCATCAAATATCCTTCTAGAGTCCGCAAGCATGCCACACCGTGAGTATGTAGTGATTCCGCATTCAAGACTACCAACCCCAACGCTGAACCATACCGCCAATCTTCCCATGCCTTTGCATCAAGGAATACCACCTTGAGCCTTCAACTGCAGCCTAGCAACGCAAAGCAAATGTCGCATCATTCGGGACCAACCCCACCCTCAGATTCAAGAAACAGCTCCACCGCTTCTTCCAAATTCCCCGAGTTCGAATATCCGAAGAATGAGCGCGTTCAAGAAACGGTATTCGCGACCGGCATTCCATCGAACACTCGGCGAGCATCGCTCAGCCGCCACATTTCGCGATACACATCGAGCGGCAACGCGGCAGCGTAGAAGACGTTATCGGGCCGAGGCCGCACTGACGGGCGTAACGATCGCGGCTGGGCACCGAAGCTCCGGCGCCAGCGCGGCGCGCCGCGAGCGGAGAGCCGAGCCGAGGGCGAAGGTGTGGCGGCGGGCGAAGCCCCCAAGCGATGCATGGCCCGGAGCGGTGCCATGCGTCCGGTCGGCGGCAGGCCGGCAGGCGACGCGGCGCTGGGCGAGGAGGGAGTTCCAGAGATCGCGTCGGCGAGGGGATCTCGCCGAACACCCCGAGCGGCGGGCGGAGAGACCGAGCCGAGCCGAGTCGGAGCCGAGTACGCGGTGAGGAGTTGGTTCCGGGCGTGGGGAGGAGGCGCGGCCGGAGGAGGAGCGACGTGGGACTTGGCCGCGGGCGAGGGCGCAGGTTTGGCGGCGGCGATGCGCAGCCTATACAAAGCTACGGCGACGAGTGTTCTTTGCATTAGAGAAATTCCGTCACCATTAAAGAAACGATGATACATAACACTTGCACACACAAAAAAAAATGGCTCGTCCAAAAAATAATGTCATTTTCGATTTTTCAGACAACATGTTTGACTATTCATCTTATTTAAAAATTTTATGCAATGTTGTTGTGGTGACCGGGATCCCCCGGAGAGGACTAGCGGGGGTGAGGTAGCGTGGTGAGCTGGTAGGGGTGGCTGGCAGGACTAAGCAGGCTTGCGCGGTGACGCGCCATAGTTGTAGATGTCATCGTGGTGACCGAGATCTCCCTAGGGGGTGCTGGCAGGGCAAGGTTGCGACGCTTCCCTTTGTAGCCGAAGTCCTCATGGTGAGCAGGTACTCCCAGTGGGGTGGCTGGCGGAACAAAGCCGCAATGTGCGGTGATGATGTAGTTGTCGATGCCATCGTGGTGACTAGGATCTTCCTGTTGGGGGCTGGCGGGGCGAGGTTGCGACGCTTCCCTCCATAGCCGGCGGCCTCACAGTGAGCTGGGTACTCCTAGAGGGGTGGTCGGCGGGTTGAGGCCTCCCTTGCGTGGTTACGACTTAGTGCCGATGCCATCATGGTGTCAGGGATCTCCCTATGGGGTCTTTGGCGGGGCAAGGTTGCGACGCTTCCCTTTGTAGCCGATGTCCTCATGGTGAGCGGGGGTACTCCCGTGTGGGGTGGTTGGCGGAACAAAGCCGCAATGTGCGGTGATGATGTAGTTGTCAATGCCATCGTGGTGACTAGGATCTTCCCCGTTGGGGGGGGCGGGGGCGAGGTTGCGACGCTTCCCTCCATAGCCGGCGGCCTCACAAGTGAGCGGGTACTCCTAGAGGGGTCGGCGGGGTTGTTGAGGCCGCCGTGCGTGGTTACGACTTAGTGCCGATGCCATCATGGTGTGGGGATCTCCCTATGGGAGGTCGGGCAGGCGAGGTTGCGACGCTTCCCTCCATAGCCAACGACCTCGCAGCGGCCGGGTACTCCCGGTGGGGTGGTTGGTAGGACGAGGCTGCCTTGCACCGGTGACCATGATACCTCTAGCACCACGTGGCGGCATTGCGACGAAGTCCCTTGAGATGACATTCATGATCCCGTAGCCTCCACCTGGTAGCAACACCTTCAGTGTGATGGCCACGAGTACCACTCCCCTACGAACTCCCATCTCGCAAATCGTTTGTAGATGATTGGTCAGGCACTCGTATGTTGCTTATATAGAAGGGGAACTACTCCCCCTCGAAAGCTGCTCTTCGTGGTGCTCCTCTTCACTATCATTGGCCTGCTTTTCTCGGCAACACTGATGGTCGCCACCAATGTGCTATGTGCACGATGCCTCCACCTCTCTACGGTGTGCGCGAAGATGTCAGCCATCGTCCTCATCGGGCACTTCGTCATGAGCGTCATGACGCGGTTAGGGCACTGGGGCATCATTGTCGTAGTGCCCTGCACCGTTGTCGTGACAGACCTGATAACAATCATCTGGCTATGCGTGACCGTCCTTGAGGAGAAGAGGGTAGTTTCTGAGAAGGCCCCTGGTTTGATGGGAAGGGGAGAGGGGGCATATGACCCTCTTTATAGGTACATCATCATAGACGCGCTTGTTTTTATGCCGTGTGAAGCCTCACTCATATCAAAATTCTAGGCCCTTTATGCCACAAACGTTTTGAAACCTACTCAGCCTATGGAAGCAAACATTTTGACAAAAAATATATATGGGTGCTATAACGGGACCCCACCCTTTCTTCTACATCATGTTAAATATCTGCTATGTAAGGTATCTAGTTTGTGTGAAGGTCACTTAGAGCAACTACAAAGGAGTTGGTAGAAATAGGTGGACTCTGTCTTTCCTGTCGAAATCTCCCCTAGGAGCCTTTCTCATTTAAAAATTCCTAGGGAAAATATTTCCCTTCCGTTTTTGGGTCTTTCCCTAGGGTTCTGGCCTAGGGAAACTCATGGATTCTAGTAGTGCTAAATGTATGATTTAGCCAACCTCTAAAATTAAGAAAAAAACGCTACAAAAAAAAACTCCAACAATCTTTAATTTCTAGCATGGCATGACGAGACGGCTAGTGGCACCTGCAAATTATATTTACATGCAAGAACTCCGGGATACATTAGTTGCTATTTTTTATAAAGTTAAATATAATAGCTATTGGACTCTCTTTTCCTCCCAAAATAGAAATCATGCATGATGGACCCAAGTGCTATATATGATTTAAATAATAGAGGTGTCCACTCTTCAAAAGATTTTATTTTTTGTGTGTGTGCAAGTGTTATGTATCATTGTTTCTTTAATGGTGGGAATTTCTCTAATGCAAAGAACACTTTTCGCCAGAGCACAGTATAGTCTGCAAGATGCGCCGCCGCCAAACACCACGCCCCGCCGCCGCCAAGTCCCACGCCGCGCTCCTCAAGTCCGGCGCCTCCTCCCCACGCCCGGAACCAACTCCTCACTGCGTACTGGCTCGGCCCGGCTCCGGTCTCGCCCGCCGCCCAGGTGTTCGACGAGATCCCCGCCCCGACGCGTCTCCCGGAACTCCCTCCCACAAGACGCCGCTGCCGGGCCAAGACCGGACGCATGGCGCCGCCCGGCCATGCACGCGCGGCGGGGCTCGCCGCCAAGCACCTTCGCCCCGGCTCGGCTCTCCGCTTCCGCGGCGCCGCGCGGCGCCCGGAGCTCGGTGCCCGGCTGCGATCGTTCGCCGCCAGTGTGCGGCCTCGCTGATAACGTCTTCTCTGCTAGCGCGTTGCTCGATGTGTACGCGAAATGTGGCAGCTTGAGCGATGCTCGCCGAGTGTTCGATGGAATGCCAGTGCGGAATACCGTTTCTTGGAACGCGCTCATTGCTGGATATTCATACTCTCGGAAGCTGGAAGAAGCAGTGGAGCTGTTTCTTCAGATGCAGAGGGTGGGGTTGGTCCCGTGATGATGCGACATTTGCTGCGTTGCTAGCTGCAGTTGAAGGCCCAAGGTGGTATTCCTTGATGCAGCAGCTGCATGGGAAGATTGCAGTAAGTATGGTTCAGCGTTGGGGTTGGTAGTGCTGAATGCAGCAATCACTGCATACTCACAGTGTGGCATGCTTGCAGACTCTAGAAGGATATTTGATGGAATTCAGAGTAAGGATTTGATATCATGGAATTCTATGATTGGAGCCTATGCTTACCATGGGTTGGACGATGAGGCGATGAGATTCTTCGTCAGGATGATGCGGGAGAGTGGAGTCCAGCCTGACATGTATAGCTTTACAAGTGTCATAAGTGTTTGTTCAGAACATGGGTGTGATGACCGGCAAGGGAGATCAATTCATAGTTTGGTGATCAAGATTGGGTTGGAAGGAGTCACACATGTTTGCAACGCTGTGATCACCATGTACACTAGGTTTACTGAGTATTGCTTGATGGACGATGCATATAAGTGCTTTAGTTCTCTGGTTTTTAAGGATGCAGTCTCCTGGAACTCTATGTTAACTGGATATTCACACCATGGTTTGGGTTCTGATGCTTTGAGATTCTTCAGATGCATGCGAGCAGAGAATATTGCAACAGATGAGTTTGCACTGTCTGCTTCTCTGAGGTCTTGCTCAGACCTTGCTGTACTCGCTTGGTAGACAAGTACACAGTTTAGTCATCCAGTATGGTTTTGCATCCAATGACTTTGTTTCAAGCTCGCTGATCTTCATGTATTCTAAGTGTGGAATGCTTGGTGATGCAAGAAAGGCTTTTGAAGAGGCCGATAAGGCTAGCTCGGTGCCCTGGAACTCTATGATGTTTGGTTATGCACAACATGGGCAGGCACAGACTGTGACCTACCTCTTCAATGAGATGCTGGACCTTAAGGTTCCTTTGGATCATGTTACCTTTGTTGCCCTGATTACTGCCTGCAGCCATGGTGGTCTTGTAGATGAAGGGTCAGAAATTCTCAATACAATGGAAACTAGATATAAGATTCCTCTGCGAATGGAGCACTATGCATGTGGAGTTGATCTATATGGGAGGGCTGGGCAGCTTGACAAAGCAAAAGAGCTTATTGAGTCTATGCCATTTCAGCCAGATGCCATGGTGTGGATGACCCTTTTAGGTGCTTGCAGAATCCATGGGAATATGGAACTAGCAAGCGATGTGGCAAGCCATTTATTTGTGGCAGAACCTCGGCAGCACTCCACCTATGTTCTTCTCTCCAGCATGTATTCTGGTCTTGGTATGTGGAGTGACAGAGCAACAGTGCAGAAGGTAATGAAGAATAGAGGATTAAGCAAAGTTCCTGGATGGAGCTGGATCGAGGTGAAAAATGAGGTGCATTCTTTTAATGCAGATGATAGGTCACACCCAAGGATGGATGAAATCTTTGATATGTTAAGAATGCTGCTTCAGGCTGCACAGAGGCTTTGCTCTCCTGGAGATGAAGAGATTCTCATGACAATATCCAGTGATACATGACCTGCAACCTTTTGTTTTGTACATTTCTTTCTTAGCTGTAGACAGCTAGTGTTATCCATTGTTTCTCTAGGTGTTGTTTACCAAAGATATGGAAATTTATTTGATTCAACTTTATTTGATTCAACTTTTGTGCTTCTGATTTGCACCTAGCAGATCCAAATAGTTGTAAGGGCTTCCCTCTTAATGACACAAATGCTAAGCATGTTCAAGAAAAAAATAGTTGTAAGGGCTTAAATTTACAGTTTCTAGGAAACTTTCAAGTTGTACATCTTCAAGTGATGTAGCTTAGCTACCATGTTGAAGGCCTATGCAATTTACTCCCTCTATATATTTACGAGGAGAATAGTTGTAGTCTTTGTTTCTTTTTCTGAGTACTTATTCATAATTAAACTTTTTTCACATACTGCTTGCTTCTTGTCCTAGGCAAAGGATACATATAGAGATTGGCATGAGCATCTTCAATGTGTTGTCAAATGGCTCAAGTGTTCTGCCACCACAAAAGCTTTTATAGACATGGAGATCAAGCAGTTTGGTCTATGAAAGGAATGTTAGCGGCAGAACTAATGGCGTGCATCGAACTAATCCAAACCTCTAATTATATTTCTAGTTGGGTTTTCATTTTCATGAGTTCACCAAGTGTGGGGTTTGCACCATATAGTACTTCTTCAATAATGTAAGGAGACTCGAATATGCGACTTGGAGTCAAAGGTACACAAAGTCTACCCCGGTTTGACGGCATACTAGTTCTGATCCTTTCTTTAATAAAGATTAAGTCATGACACGGTAGTGGCAAGTCACTTAATCATGATTAGAGAGTACTTAACTTGCAAGTCCATTTAGCAATACAACCAGTTGAAAAAAGCACACGCCACCATTGTCTTGCCTGCAATGCAAACATTTCACTGGAGTTCGGGTCAACACTAGCTGTCCCTTCCAACAAGGGCGTCACCTTTCTGACTTCACTGCTGTCCTTGCTTGCAGGTTGCAGATGCAGATCACGGTGGCCACGGCGGCGAGGGGCGATGAGGAGGAGGAGCAGGAAGGCGGCGTTGGCGATGGTGGAGGCCGCATTGCGCCTGATGTTGTGGAGCCTGTGCAGGGACGACGACGACGCCATGGGAGGTGAGCAGTGGGCAGTGAGTACGATGAGGAGAGGAGCGAGGTACCCTACCCTGCCCTATGCTATGATGATGGCATGTCCATGGGTGATGGATGGATGGACCATGGACGGACGTGAATTGGGATTGGGATTGGAAGGAAATGTCTGCAACAACCACCTGGTCCCGTCCCTCCCTGTTCTTGGCCGGCCGGTGTCGATCGGTGTGGGTTCAGAGAGAGAAAGATAGAGGAGTAAGTTTTGCTTCGTGCTCGTGGAGCCGGCCAGACGGGGGGATCTTCAGAGTTCCTGTGGAATTTGGCAGGAAAAAAATTGGGATGGGGACATGGGGGTGATGGGGTGGAGATCGGAGAAGGACAAGTGGCAGCTCATGAGCGAGGTCCTCTGTTCCTGATCGAGGTCTCCTGAGCTGAGCTGATTTGCTCTCTCACTCACTCGTCTTCTTCTCCAACCTGCATCCACCACCATGCCTGATCTCATTCCGATTTGTTTTTGTGCTAATCCGTGCAAGATGATATCATGTTTATCTGTGTTGTGGTGTGGCTCGTCAACTCACCACGTGTTTGTTCCTCAAGCTCCTCCTTCTTCTCCTTCCCTTTCCTCTGCACAGTGAGTCACAGTCGGTCGCTGAGGCAGCGATATAAAAATGGTTGCTTTCGAGACCATGGAGGAACTCCTCGTTCTGTGCTGGGGGTTGGGAATGAATTTGAGCGGTTCAGACGTTCAGGCCGGTGCAGCAAGCCAAGCACCTGAAAGCTCAGCTCTCTTCATTCATTCGTCCTGCAGGCTGCAGCAGCAGTGGATGAGACGTACGAAACTCGATCTTGCATTGGCATTGGATCTATTTACAGCTCTGGATGCTGGTCGCCATCACCAACAGTCCATGTGTAAAGGTAGTAATGTACAGTACCTACGACAAAACATATTGATAACCATATTTCAACTCCTCCCTACTACTTCAGCTTGCACAAGGAGATCGATATGTCAAGCTCGGATCAACCATTTTGGTGAAGTTCATTGGAAACCGGGAGATTCACACTTTTCGCCAGGCCTTATGAAGGCAAAAAGATTGTTTTCTTTATCTCTCCGTTTTTGACATTCACAATGATAGTCAAACTAAGTTTTTGAAGGATAAATGGTTTCGAAACTTCGTTATCAAAGAACAATGTCTATCTTCTCCACACCCCTTAAACATTTCCTTCAGAAGAGCTTACGCGGGGGGCACTTAAATGGAATGAATTAGTGGCTAAAATTACATCTGTGCAGTGCAATCAATGTATAAACACATAATTAGGGCATGTTTGGTTTCCATAAGTCAGGTGACTTATAACTCAAATATTCAAAATAAGTGACTTATTTTGCCAAACAGTAGGGATTTATAAGTCACTTGCAACCATTTTCTCTTCTTTTTCACCCTGATTTATAAGTCACCCATTTTCTCTTCTTTTTTCCTCGACCTATAAGTTAGTTGGAACCAAACAGGCATGACTTATAAGTTACTGATTTTTAGTCACCCGACTTGAAACCAAACAGGGGCCTTAATCAATTGTCATTCCTTCAGACAAGTTGTTATAAATATGCAAACTTTAATTACCACTTGAAATCAAGATATTATCTTGTTCCATGATAATAGGGGTAACTTTAACACAAGGCAACTTACTAAAAACAAACTAAAAAGGAGACGACACATGTTGCTTTTTTGACAGTCGTGCTGGACAATTTGAGCGGTCCAGACGTTGAGGCAGGTGCAGCAAGCAAAGCACCTGAAAGCTCAGTCTAGGCTGAACCTCACAGAGGCAGAGGCAGATGGAGCTCCATTCATCTTGCAGCAGCAATGGATGAGCCGTACGTTACTCGATGATCATGCATTGGATCTATTTACAGCTGTGGATGGATGGTCTCCATCACCAGCAATCGACGTGTAAAGATAGTAGAAACGACAAGCATACTTGTTCTGAGTTTATTTGGATGAGATAGAGTTCAGGTTTACAATTTATTCAACCATCAAGAGCTAACTAATGGACGGTGAATCGTGCACGTATTCGTTGGATCATAGTTTTCGATCAGAGGAGACGAATTCAAGCCCCTCCCATGGCGTCGCCGCCGCCGTGGCCACCACCGGCGCGGTGACCACGACCACGCCCACGCCCACCCCATCGTCGGCACGTTCATCTTCTTCTCCGGCGCTGCTTCTCCTCCCACGACGACCACAGACGACCGGAGCTGCGAGACGGAGCTACGGGCGTTGCCGACGCATCAGCGGTGCGCGCCTCTCTCTCGCCGTGACCGCGCCCGGCGCTGGCGCTGGTACGCACTACCTGCGGCGTCTTCTATGCTTCTTCGGTGCGGCGTGGTTGGGCGCCGTCGCGCTGGGGCTCTGGCTGCTCCTTCTCTTCTACCTCCTCGGCGACACAGCGTCCGGCGCTTGCGCGCGCGAGGAGGGCCTCTCCGCGCGCTGCGCCTCCCGCCGCCATCAGCGGGCGCCACGCTCCTCGCTTCGGGCGGCGCCCGGCGTGCTCTCAAGCGTCGTCGCCTTCGCGTCGGCCGCCGGTGGCGGCAGCGGTGGGGTCGGCGGTAGCGGCGAGGGGACGCCGGGCTCAAGCGGCGTCGATGGTGGGCTGTTCGTGTCCACCGTCGTCGCCGGGCGTCGTCGCCATCGTCCGCGAAAAGCGGCGGCGGAGACGCCGCCCGCCGCCGTCGTCGTCCGCGATCGGCGGCCGGGTTCGTTCGCGGCGTCACGCTTCCTCCTCGTCGCGCTCGGATACCTCCTCGCCCGTCATGCTCACGGCACGTCACCGTCCCCGGGCGCGGCGCCGTTCCTCTCCCTCACGCCGCCCTCGATCCTCCCCGTGCGGACCTCCCGCTAACTGCTGGCGTCCGCCACGCCCGATGATGATGCGACCGGGTAGGGGCGGCAAGCCCGTCGTCGTCGACGCGCATCCCGACTCACCGCGCCTCTCCTCCTCGGCGGCACGCCGCCGCCGCCGCCGCCGCCGCCCGGCGGCGGCGAGGCACCTCCATCGCTCCCCATCTCATCCAAGCACACCGATCCCTCACCGCCCGGAGGCGAGCTTTGGCGCTTCGCCCCCGACGCGCTCCAATGGCCCGTACCCGCCACGGCGCTGACGATCCCGGACATCGCGGCGCACCGGTGGCCGGCGCTTACGGCGGTGGCGTCCGCGCTCGCCCCGGTCCTCCCTCGCGGTGATCGGCCCGTCGTCATGCAAGGCCGTGATCCTCTCGGGCGGTGATGGCGAGCCATCGGCGGCGGCGCCCCGTGGTTGATGTGGTCGTGGGGACCTGGATCTCCCCGGGACGACTAGCAGGGTGAGGTAGCGACGCTGCCCTTTGTAGCTAGTGGCCTCGTGGTGGCGGGTACTTCGGTGGGGTGGCTAGCGGGACTAAGCAGGCTTGCGCGGTGGCGTCGTAGATGTAGATGTCGTCGTGGTGACCGAGAATGCCTAGGGGGCGCCGGGGGCAAGGTTGCGACGCTTCCCTCGTGGTTGATGTCCTCGTGGTGGCGGTACTCGATTCCTGGGTGGTCGGGGAACGGCCGCCATGGAACGGCCGCCATGTGCACTAGATCTTCCTATTGGGGGCCTGGCGGGCGAGCTTGCGATGGTTCCTTCATAGCTAGTGGCCTCGTGGTGAACGGGTACTCGGAGGGGTGGCCGGCGGGGACAAGGCCGCCTTTGCGTGGTTACAACGTGAGTTGCCGATGCCATCATGGTGTCGGGATCTCCCCGTGGTTGTGGGGGCTGGCAGGGGTGAGGTTGCGATGCTTCCCTCCATAGCCGGTGGCCTCGCAGTGAGTGGGTACTCCGAGTGGGGTGGTTGGTAGGGACGAGGCTGCCTTGCACGGTGACCGGGATACCTACCTCTAGCACCACGTGGCAGCATTAGTGACGAAGTCCCCGAGATATCATTCATGATCCCGCAGCCTCCACTGGTAGCAACACCATCAATGTGATGGCCATGAGTACTACTCCCCTACGAACTCCCATCTCGCAAATCTTTTTGTAGGCGATAGGTCACCGCTCGTATGCCACCTATATAGAAGGTGTACTACTCCCCATGAAAGCTAGTCTTTGTGGTGCTCCTTTTCACCGCCATCTGCCGACTTTTCCCGACAAAGCGATGGCCTCCACCAACTTTGTCGCGGTGCACAAAGTGCCTCCACCTCTCTATCATCCTCACTGCCCTCTTCGCCGTGATCTCATGATGTGGTTCGGGCCTTTGGATTAACCTTGCCGTAGTGCCCTCCAACGTCGCCGTAACAGGCCCGATGACGACCATCTAGCTCGCATGGACGCCCCCGGTTTGATGGGAAGGGGAGAGGGGCATATGACCCTCTTTGAAGGTAGGGAGAATTGGCTATAGGACGTGCAAAGTGACCACCATTTCTTGTTGGACACGACCGATTTCTTTGAAGGACACTCGTTCCGTGTAAATTTGATGCTAGACACGACATCGAATAAAATATTAATATTTGTCTCTTGAGGGGAGAGAACAATTTGGAAAAGTCTGTTTTGCCCAATAAAATATTATTGGGCAAATTTGATGTTAGACCCGATGCCTTTTGGTTGTCCAACAGCAGATGGTGGTTACTTTGCATGTCCTGTAGCGAATTCTCCCTTAAAGGTATATCGTCATAGAAGTGTCTGTTTTTATGCTGTGTGAAGCCTCGCTCATATCAAAAGTCTAGGCCCTTTATACCACAAACGTTTTGAAACCTACTTAGCCTATGCAAGCAAGCGTTTTGATGAAACTATGGATGAAATAACAAAACCTCACCCTTTCTTCTACACCGTGTTAAATGTCTGCTATGTAAGGTATCTAGTATGTGTTAGGTCAAATAGAGAAACTCCAAGGGTGTTGGAAAAAATAGGTGGCTATATAAATTTATGATTTAGCCAACCTATGAAATAAAAAAACCCTGCAAAAATCCAACAACTTTTAATTTCTAGTATGGCGTGACGAGATGGCTAGTGGCACATGCAAATTATATTTATGATGCGAGAACTCCGGGATACATAACTTGCTATTTTATAAAGTCAGATACAATAACTATTGGACTCTCTTTTCTTCCCAAAATAGAAATCATGCATGATGGACACAATTAAGTGCTATGATTCAAATAATAGAGGTGCCAACTCATGAAAAGAATATATTCAAATTAACATTTGTTGTTTGTGAGACCTTTGCTAGTGCACATTTTGGGGTTCAATTTCATTAGATAAACAGTAATGCTCTGCCAGGGACGTACTTTGGAGGTCTTTTTAATAGGGGAAGGACCGGGTCCTTCAGATTAATTTTGCCTCCTACGAAGGCCACCATGAAGTACTTCGGGCATTACTACTTCCTTCGTCGACAGGAATGTGTATACTCTGACCAGATAATTGTGCTGCACGGCCGTCCAATGCAATGGCAAAGTACTTTGGACATATACTCTGACAGGAATATGCGCATATATTGGCATATCTATGCATGCTCTGCAATTGCTTTGCAATTGCATTTGCATTGTGGAAGCATGCATGCATATGCATGCAATTGCATGCCAGCAAGTCGTGATTTCCAATAACCCGTGCATTGCATTAGCCATTGGGCCAGCAAGTCAAACGTCATTTCCAATGATTTCCAATATGCTACCTTCGGCTGCGACGTACTTTTGGACAGTGATTTATGAGGATATTCTTTTTTTTTTTTTTCGAGATCGGGGATATAGCCCGTTTTTCATTAAGCAGAGGGAATGGTCAATAGACCTACACATAATTGATACAACAGAGTTTGCAAGTAATCCAAAGATTACCAACGCAACCCCTAAAACACAAAGCAAAAAAAACGAGGGGCGAGGACCCTCCGCCTAACACCTCGCAAGCTAGGCCTAAAATAAAAGATGACGCAACACCTAGGTAGCCGGTAGTGGATGGAGCCAAAGACAAAACAGCAACAGCGGCAAAGCATCCGCTAGAAATCCCGACGGCAAAGCATCCGTCAACGAACAAGGGCGGCAAAGCATCCGCCAACAAACCAATATCCAACACTCCCGGCAGCTCGAAGCCGCCCGAGAGGAGGCCGACGACACGAACTTGGTGGCAAAGCATCCACCGGAACTTAGAAGAGCACCTCGGCAAAGCAAAGCATCTGCCGGAGCGACCGCGGCGATGGTTGAACATCCACTAGCTAGACAAACCTATGTGAGTCGGAACGTGAAGCACATAAAGGCGCAAAGAAGAGAGCGAGGCGACCGGTGAGACCACGTTGGAGGGGGGGCAGCGCCAGAGAAACTTCACACGGCGCCGATGACGAGGACATGAAACTCGAAGACGGCGCCTTCAAGAAGGGTGAGGCGTAAAAAGACGCCACCGTCGTCCGCCCGACCGTGTCGGTGGGCTTTCGCCCGGAGCTCCATGCACGAAGTCACCAAGGGACGAACGAAAGCGTCGCCAACCACGCCACCATGGCGTCGCCGACGACCGCCAGGTCCGCCCGTCCCACCACCGCGGTGCAAGGCGGCGAGCAAGCGGCCACGCCGCCCAAAGCGCCACTCACCCCAAATCGCGAAGCCCGCCAAGCTCGCGCCCAAGCCCTTCGAAGACGATGAAGGGCGGCGCGCCGCCGTCGTCGCAAGCACGGCCAGGCCCAAGTCGACGTCGCAGCGCGAGCGGCGCGGGACGGGGCGGGCCGGCGCTACGCCAGATCGGGGCCCGAGGGCGATCGGCCCGATCGGCCGCCGAGCCCGGGCACCCATCGCCGACCAAGCCACCATGCGGGTGTGGGGAGGCCGCCATCGCCGGACCGAGCCCCGAGGTCGAATCAGCGGCCGCAGCGCCGGCGGGCGTCGGGCGTTGCCGCCGTGGCCGCCGCCAAGGGGCGCCGGCGACGGGAAAGGGAGGGTGGGGGGAGGTGGGGGCTGCGCCGGGTCAAGATCCAGAGCCCACCGGGGGCCGGATCGGCCGGCCGGCGCCTCCCGGCCGCCTTGCTCGCGGAGAGAGTCGGTGGAGGGGATCGGAGGGGCGCGGGAGGTGGGATGCGGGTGGAGGACGCGCGGGATCCGACCTTAGCAGGGGGTCGCCCGGGGGCCGCCGCCGCCGCCCCGCGAGCAAGGGCGACGACAGCCGGCCGGGGAGAGCAGGGGAGGGGCTCCCCGGCGGCGGTGAGGTGGGCGCCCGAGTCGTCCTGCGGCGCGAGCGGGCGCTCGGGGGAAGGGGAAGGAGTTTGGTCGGCTGAATCTTCGCGAGGGACAATTTCGATATACTAGTACATCGCTCGTCGTCGTCTATATAAGTAAAGAAAACGGAAGGACTCGATCATGCATGTACGTGGCAGCATATCATAGTCGTAGAATGGCTCCCTCCTCCGTGGCTTCTCCGTTCTTGTGCCTCCCGGTGCTTCTCCTTCCACCTTCACATGGCGCCTCCTCCTCCTATGCAAGTTACAAGCTAGGGTCGAGACAAGTTTTCTTCAAGACACCCGGCAAGTCATCCGCAACTCACTCACACCGGCATCCACGGTGCCGCCAGATGTCCTGCGTCGTGACACCTCCCACATCCGGCGCGTTTCGCCTCATCAATCGTCTGCGGGGGTCGCGCCACGGCTCCCGCCCGTCGCCCGGCAGCCACCATAATCCCCATTAGCGGCGCCGGACCGACACGCTACCGGGAGCGCCGGACTTCTGGTGTGATCGTCGGCTACGACACGCGCCCGAGCTTGGCGGTTCAAGATGTTCTGGACACCGGTATTGGCAAGACCATGATCCGGTGCAAGTCGCCGTGCGCCTCGGTGACAAGCGTGAACCAGCGTTCGACGCGTCACGGTCCTCGGCGTTCACCCATGTCTGGTGCGGCTCGCGGCCGGACCGTCCACCAATTGCTCGCGGCTCCTACGTCGTTTGAAAACCCTCGGGCACGCTTGCAAGGGCGTGCTCAAGCTGGCGCCGTCAGCGGCCGTCGGCGACTTCAAGTTCGTGCATGGCGTGGGACCTCCTCCCGACTTCTTGGGGGATGGGTTCCTCGACCTCACCCGCGACCGCAACTCGCCGCCATCGCGGCTCTCGTCGCCGCCGGGCGCCTTCTCCTCGCTTGCCTCCCGCGATCCCCTGGGCCCTCGGGCTTCACGTCCCTCGGCGACGACGCCACCGTCGAGATGGCGACAACCCGGCTGTGCACGCCTCGGTGAGCAACGGCGACCACCGAGCTGGCCATCTTCTACTTCATCGGCGTCGTCGGGATGAGCCTCGGCGACGAGGACCTCGGTCGTCGAGGAGCCCGGCGGCAACTACGGCACCAACCCAGACGTCGGGATCACCTTCACCGGGCTGCCGCCGGACGGCGTACACGCCAGCTGCGTGACTCCTTCGGAAGCATATGTCGCAAAGACAACCGCTCGGTGCCGGGTTTCGGTCGGCCGACACTGCTTCAACTTCACGGGCTGAATGAGCTCACCATACCGCTCGTCCGGTTCAAGTTCAGCAACAGCCGGAGCTTGCTCATCGACGGGGACCAGCCGGATGCTCTACTATGACGACACCGCCGCCGGTCCGTTCACTACCTCTGTAACCGACTTTTAGTCTCGAGGCCAAAATGGCGTTTACTCCCTACCGGAAGTTTACCCGGGAGTAAATGTATCTTTACTCCCGGTTCTAATTACCGGCCGGGAGTAAAGCGGCCGCGGCGCCGCCCCCCCGGGACCTCTCTACTCCCCGGTCGGAGGCTACAACCGGGAGTAAAGCTCGAGCTTTACTCCCTCGGTTGGTAATACCAACCGGGAATAATATTCCCTCCTATAAATACCCCCGCCTCGTCTTCGAATTTTCAACGCATTTTCTTCCCATTTAAAAACTGCTAAACCCCCCTTTACTCGGGTTCCCCAACCAAACCGGGATTAAAGGTTCGGCAATTTCACTCCCCCCTCATTTTCGTCATTTTTTTTCATGTTTTTGCACTTTATATTAATATAGTTGTTTATGTAATTTTCTTTTGATTAGAAAAATGAGGAAGTTAACTTAGTTTACCAAATTGTGTAAATCATTAATTTGTAGTCTAAATTAGAAATCAATTTAATTTATTGACATGTGTAGGAAACATGGCATGGTACGTAGTGCATGTTGGGCGCGTACCAGGGATCTATCGAACCTGGCCGGATTGCCATGCTCAGGTCCATCGCTACCCTGGAAATTGTTACAAAAAATACAACACAGAAGCTGAAGCTTTGGCGGCCTACCATGGTGCAAATATTCCAAATAACAATGACGAAGGTGTAGCAATGGAGATTCATGAGATGCCAGGCGAAAATATTAGCTTCTTAGGTTCATTGCTTCGTGCCCTACGAAGGATGTTCTGCTTTTTAATTAATGTCTTGTTCTTCTTCCTCTCGCTTTTAGTGGAGTTTGTTGTATGCAAGCAAACAAAAGCCGTAGGCGACCTGTCCTGAAATAATAAAATGTACTATTCATGCATGTTATGTATTTACTTAAATGTATGTGGTGTTTACTTTTTTCATACAATGATTATGTTAAAAAATTACAGATGAAGCGAAATTGGATGTACAACGTAGATCGACGCGACGATGAGTATAGACGTGGGGTGCATGAGTTCCTATGTGCGGCCCAAGCAAACAAGCGAAACGGTTTTATGTGCTGCCCATGTGCCTTGTGCAGGAATAAGAGAGAGTTTTCCAAAGCACATATCCTTCATTTACACCTGTATAAGTCGGGATTCATGCCCAACTATGTTTGTTGGACCAAGCACGAGAGACCAGGTGTCCCAATGGAAGAAGGTGAAGACGAAGGAGGGGATGACGACAATGTTATTGCTTGAATATGCTTGAATTTGGTGATGTCATAGAAAATATTGCAATGGAGGAAGATGAGAGAGGAGGCACCGGTGCCGAGCGGGAGATGAGCCTAACGATGGGCTTGATCGGGCTATTCGTGAAGCCGCAGAATGAATGCGAAAAAAGAAAAGGAGAAGAAGAAGTTTGAGCGCATGCTAGAGGACCACAAGAAGTTGTTGTACCCAAGCCGTGATTCAGGCGAAAAAGTTGGGTACCACACTAGAATTGCTGCAGTGGAAGGCGAAGAATGGTGTTTCGACAATGCGTTTAGCCGTTATTGACTATCCGAAGAAGATGCTTCCGAAGGACAATGAGTTGCCTGCCGGCACGTCACGAAGCAAAAGAAGGTTGTATGTCCTTTGGGATTAACAATCAAAAGATTGATGCATGTCCTAATGATTGTTTTCTCGTACTATGGCGAGGATAACGAGAAGTTGGATGAATGTCCGACATGTCATGCATCACGGTATAAGATCAGGCGAGATGATCCGGTGATGTTGATGGCGAAAGGCCTAGGTTGAAAATCCCGCTAAGGTTATGTGGTGCGCTCCGATAATACCACGCTCAAACGTTTGTTCGTAAAACAAGGACCATGCAAAGTTGATGCGATGGCACAAAGAAGACCGTAAGATAGACGGCAAGTTGAGGCACCTGCCGATGGGTCACAAAGTGGAGAGCAATCGATTCAGAATTCAAGGATTTTGCAGATGATGCAAGAAACGTGAGGTTTGCCTTAAGTACGGATGGTTTTAACCCCTTCGGGGATCAGAACAGTAGCCATAGCACTGGCCCGTTACTCTGTCTATCTACAACCTTCCCCCCGGATATGCATGAAGCGGAAATTCATTATGATGCCGATACTCATCCAAGGCCCGGCGACCGAAACGACATCGATGTGTACCGAGGCCACTAGTTGACGAGCTTCTTCTTTTGTGGGATAAACCCGGTTAATGCGTATGTGGGATGAGTACAAACGGGGAACACTTTGACTTGCGCGCGCTCGTTGTTTGTAACAATCAACGATTGGCCGGCTCTAAGTAATATATCGGGACGGTCAAACAAGGGATATAATGCTTTGCACGCATTGTTTCACCGGATTGTAAGGGTATTTTTTGAAAAACGTTTAAAGGTCGCGGTACCACGGCTACCGTCGATTTCTTCCCAAGAGTCACGTGTTAAGAAAGAAAGGGAAACATTTCAACGGTATCGAGACCACAATGCCAAGCCTCGCGAACCTGACCGGGTAAGGATGAATCGGAGATGGTCAACGATGTCAAAGTAGTGTTTGGGAAGGGACCAGCGGCAAAGATACTGTTCCAAACGATGATGAAGGTCACGCACCCATGTGGAAGAAGAAGTCAATATTTTGGGAGCTACCCTATTGGCAAGTCCTAGAGGTTCGCGATGCAATTGACGTGATGCACCTAACAAAGAATCTTTGTGTCAACCTGCTAGGCTTCATGGGTGTGTACGGGAAGCATAAGGACACACTGAAGCGATCGGACGATGATGGACGCCAATACTTAGGCCCCGCTAGCTTTAGTCTTACCAAAGAAGAGAAGGAAAGCATGTTTGAATGCCTAAACAAAGATCAAGGTACCATCTGGATTCTCCTCAAATATAAAGCGATTAATAAATGTGCTAGAGAAGAAATTTCAACACTTAAAGTCCCATGATTGCCACGTGCTCATGACACGGTTGCTTCCGGTTGCGCTAAGAGGATTCTACCTCCCAAAGTACGCCTCGTTGCTCGTGAAGCTATGTGCATTTCTCAATGAAATATCTCGAAGGCAATGGATCCATGAGGAATTAACTAAGCTCTGAGAATGATGTGGTTCGATGTCTTGTCGGCTTTGAGTTGGTGTTCCCTCCCTCCTTCTTTAATATCATGACACACCTCCTAGTTCACCTAGTCAAAGAGATTGCTATTCTGGCCCCGTGTTCTTACACAACATGTTCCCTTTTGAGTGGTTCATGGGAATCTTGAAGAAATATGTTCACAACCGGGGCTCGCCGAGAGGGAAGCATCACCGAGGGCTACGGAACGAGAGGAGGTCATTGAGTTACGTGGTTGACTTTATTCCCGACCTTGACCCAATTGGTGTCCCCCGAATCGCGACATGAGGGAAGGCTAAGTGGAAAGGGGACACTAGGAAAGAGAACACTAGGAAAGAGAACATATATCAAGTATGGAGGATAATAATTTTGACAAAGCACAATACACAGTTACGCAAAACAAAGACTTTGGTGTGTCCGTGATATCCAAGAACATAAGGAGCTAATACGATCAAAGTTTCCCGACATGGATGAGGATTCTATTAGGCGTGAGCACTTGTCAAGTTTTATCGGTTGGTTGAAAAAAAATGTCAAGGTGATCGAGTCTTCCGCAGCGACTATATAGGTTGGTCGCACAACCATCGTGGCATGTCCTCACATACAAAGGGTATGAAATAAATGGTAGCACATTTTTACACGGTATCCCATGATAAAAGGAGCACAAACCAAAAACGTGTGGTGTTGAATAGATGCCGAAGACCCAAATGGGGTGAAAGAAACATTTTATGGCTGCATAGAGGACATATGGGAACTAGACTATGGAGGTAATTTCAAGGTCCCTTTGTTTAAGTGCCGGTGGGTGAAGTTGGCCAGGAGCGGGGCTTTAGCGATTGACCCAGATTATGGATCGACAACGGTGGATCTAAAAACCACAGATTATAAAGAAGAACCATTTGTCCTCGCCAAAGATGTAAGTCGGGTATTCTATGTGAAAGACATGGCTACAAAACCTAAGAAAGGGAAAAACAACAAGGAGCCAACAAATGATGAGCCCGGGCGCCACATAGTTCTTCGGGTAAAACAAACATCGTAGGAATTGACGACAAGTCGGACATGTCGAAGATTATGAGAAGCAAATCGAATTGTGCCTTTCGAAGTGAGCAAGGATCCCTCCATCTTACTCAATGAAGAAGACACTCCATGGACAAGATAGAAGCCAACTTAATTTAGTGTTTGTGTAATATCGTATTTTGAGACAACCCTATATGTAATAATTATGACCGAACATCTTTATTAGTTTCTTCCATTTGACAATGTTTGACAATGCTACGAATATACTTTTTAAAAAACAAGTAATGTCATTTTTTTTACGCACGGATAATGTAAAAAAATAATGTTCTGTCAAAATACATTATATTTAATTATTTTATTTAATGGCAACAATTTTGCATTAATGAATTATTGATTATTAACTACATTATCATAGCTAGTCAATAGAAAAAGGTAAAATTTTTTTAGGTTACATATTTTTATAGTGTGGAGTAAAACAATGTGTAGTTAAATTCAATTTTTCAAAAGTTTTAAAATTGCTATGTAATTTTCTATATTTAAAATGAATTGTAGTGAATAAATGAAAAGAAAATGTAAAAAAAAAAAACCAAAGGATGAAACGGTGGCGGGAGATGTGAAAAATTTCACCTTTACTCCCCGGCTGCACTCTCGGCCGAGGAGTAAAGGTGGGTCGCGTCGCCCAAAATTCACCTTTACTCAGGACGTGGCGGGAGGGTAAGGGGGACTCTACTCCGGTTGGGGAATGGAGGGAGTAAAGGGCTCTACTCCCGGTTGGTGAGCGGAGCGGGAGTAGAAGCCCGTGGTATATAACTCGGGCGCTGTTCCCCTCCTTCCTCCGCCCCTCCAGATCGATCGCCCCGTCGTTATCGTCTCCGTCGTCGTCGTCTCGCCGCGCGCGTCAGACGTGGTCGTCGCCGTCCGCCTTGTAGCCGCCCCTCCGTCGTCTCGCCGTGCCCGTCGTCGCCTTGATCGTCGTTCCCGACGCAGCGACCCCGTCTATGACAGCGGCCGGCCGGTGGCCCTCCACCGCCGCCGCGCGGCGCGCTCGGCGACCTCCGGCACCACTTCGTCACCCCGGCTCACGGATCTCACGGCCGCGCCGCCCTCACCGCGGTTCCGCCTCGTCCCGGGCCTCGCGCGCGCGCTCCGGGCCGGGCCATTCCTCCGCGACGCCTCCACGCCGCCTCCGCCTCAGACGTGCGGCGGGCTTGTAGCGTGCCGCCTTGCGGGTCCCTGCTCCGCCCAGCGCGCCCGCCGACCCCCGACCAGCGCCACGCCCGACGCCCCGCCTAGGCCGCACGCCGCAGTCAAGGTAGAAAAATTTCGAGATATTTTTTTTTAAAAAATGCTGTAAATCTAAAAAAAAAAGTTGTAAAAAAAATGAGAATAATTGTATATGATTGTTAGAGATTGTACGAGAATTGTAAACAATGGTAAAACCGTTAGGGTTTCCACGACGGCATCGTAGATTTTTCGCGAATGTGTTAGGGGTTTCCGGCGACTTTAGATTTTTTGAATGTGTGTTAGGGTTCCCGACGATGATGAACTATATTTTTCGATGAATGCATGTGTCGACAACGTCGAGGCGTTTTCGATCGATGTAACATGTAAAATTGAAACTTAGTTTTTTCCGACGGAAAAGCACGCGTGTGTGTTAGGGTTTCCGACAACTTTAGATGTTTTAGCGAATGTGTGTTAGGGTTTCCGGCGATGATGAACTATACTTTTCGATGAATGCATGTGTTAGGGTTTCCGCGACGACGCCGACGCGTTTTCCGATCCATGTAACATGTCAAATTGAAACTTAGTTTTTCCGATTTAAAAGCACGCGTGTTAGGGTTTCCGACGAAGAACTAAACTAAAAAGCGTGGCCCCGGCGAATCCATGTGTTAGGTTTCCGATCCATGTATACAAAGAGTTCAATGTAACATGTCAAATTGAAACTTAGTTTTTTTCCGACGAAAGCACGCATGTTAGGTTTTCGACGAAGAACCAAACTAAAAACTTACTTCCCGACGAATCCATGTGTTAGGGTTTCGGCGACGTCAAACGTGTTACGATGTACAACGTAACATGTAAAATAAAAACTTAGTATGTTTTTTTTTTGTTTTTCGAGGGATAGATGGCGATCCAAGAGACAACATCAACATGGACGATGAAGAATTAATGATGAATATTATCCACGGTGGTGGCAATGATGAAGTTGACGATCATAATAATAATGAAATGGAAGATGCGGATGTCGACCAATACTTAATGGATTTTTGTGCGAGAACAACCCGGCCCGATTATGACGAGGAGGTATATATGTGTTCATTTTGTAAGAATTAATATATATATATGTATATATATATATATATATATATATATCTATATATAATATTTTCTTCTTATTTGAAATGTCATTAATTCTTTAGCCTTACGCATCAACGTCAACTACTGCCAATAGTAAGACAACTCGAGGGGCCCGTTAAGCCCCGTTGGGCCGGCCGATATATATCATCTCGAGTTCCATGTGGGAAGAGGACAAGTGCTAGGAGAACATGCCAAAAAAATATATATACAATTGTGGGTACCTTGTAAGGGAAAGGATCCCGATCACATGTCGGCTATGGAAGATGAGGAAGAGTGCACCTCATATTAGTTACGTCTCACGATCGACAAAGATATAATCGGCAAGAGGTTGAATTGAAATTCTCGTTTGACACAGATAATTACCACCATGTCATCACCCATGAAGATTTGGTGGCTAGAGTTAAGAACTGGAGTATGCAGACAAATGGCCAAACAATTGCGTGTCTGGGAAGAAGGATTTGTACACCAAATATGTCAAGAAGAACGACTCCAAATTGGTTAGTTCCGGCTCGATTGCCAAGCGAGAGACCGTATTGGGGCAATTTGTGGAGTACAAGACGGAGGAGGCAATGGTTATACTTTTGGCCCACAAAAACAAGTTCTCTTTAAAATTAATTCCTTTGGGTTGGATAAATCATAAAGCCTATTTCATCTAACTCATTTAATTTATTTATTTCATCGGGGCTTATCGGGCTCATAGAAAATTTTAAGACGTTGGCCATTTACCTTGAATAACTTACCTTCTGAGTCTTGAAGAGTGATTGCTCCATGTGATGATGAATTTACTACCTTGAAAGGTCCTTCCCACTTGCTCAGAAGTTTTCCATGCCCGAATAATTTTACCACGGAATTAAAGAGTAATACACGATCTCACGGGTGAAAGTCTTTATCTTAATTTTCTTGTCATGCCATCTCTTAGTTCTTTCTTTATAAATCTTAGCATTATGATAAGCTTTCTCTCTCCATTCCTCCAATTGAGATAATTGCATCTTCCTCTCGAACTCCTGCAAACATCAAGATCCATATTCCATCTCTTGATTGCCCGGTGAGCTTTAAACTCAAGCTCTGAGGCAAGTGTGAGTCTTTCCATAGACAAGTTAATAAGGTGTCATACCAATTGGTGTTTTGTATCTTTGTCTGTATGCCCATAGTGCTTCGAAGTCTATCCTTCCATTTATTTCCCATTTCTTCTCTTTTTTTTACGTAAGATGTTCTTGATTTGTTTATTTGAAGTCTCCGCTTGTCCACTTGTTTGAGGGTGGTAAGTTGTAGCAATGTTGTGACGAACTCCATGTTTCAATAAATACTTGTCGAAATCTTCTATCAATGAAGTGGCTTCCTCCGTCACTAATTACCATTCGACGTACTCCAAATCTTGGGAATATAGTCTCTTCAAACATCTTGATTGAACTTCTACCATCTATTTGTTTTGCATGGCAAAGCTTCTACCCATTTTGAAACATAATCCTTTGCTACTAGGATATGTTCATAGTCTCCAATTTTGGGAATGGTCCCATGTAATCAATTCCCTAGACATCAAAGAGCTCTATCGGAGATTGGTTGTTTGAGGCATAGCATCTCTTGCATTTATATTTCCGTGCCTCCGACAAGCTCCACATCTTCGGATAAAATCTTTTGTGTCTTGATACATGGTTGGCGAGAAAAATCCACGCTTGCCAAATCTTTGCATGTGTTCAGAATGCCCCATAATGACCTCCATATGGTGATGAGTGACATCTTTCAATAATCGCAATCCTTCTTACGTAAGCACGCATCTTCCGAGTAGCCCATGAGCATATTCGAAGAGATATGGTTCATCCCATAAGTGATGACGACTTTCATACATAAGCTTTTTCTTATCCGCCCTTGGTGCTACATATCCCGCAACCATAAAATTAACAAGATCGCATACCGGGGATCGGTATGGGTTATCCGATAAAGCATATCATCCCCGAGTGAGTCATTAATAGGCAATTCATTTGGTTTTTCAAAATGCATTCTTGACAAATGATCAAAGAATGTAATTTTCTACTCCTTTCTTATCTTTAATTTCTAATTCAAACTCTTGGAGTAACAAAATCCATCTTATCAAACGAGGTTTAGCATCTTTCTTGGTGAGCAAATATTTCAAAGCGGCATGATCGGTGTAAACAATTACTTTAGCTCCTACCAAGTAAGATCTGAACTTATCTATAGCATAATCAGCGCTAGCAACTCTTTTTTAGTGGTAGCATAATTAAGTTGTGGTCAGTCAAAGTTTTACTAGTAGTATAAGCAATAGCATGATGTTTCTTGTCTTTAGTTTGCCCTAACACTTTGCCCCCCACGGCATAATCACTAGCATCACACATAATTTCAAAAGGCAAAGACCAATCAGGGGGTTGAATAATTGGTGCGAAAACAAGAGCCTTTTTCAAAGTTTCAAAAGCTTTAAGACAAGCATCATCAAAAACAAAGGGAGCATCTTTGGCTACTTGGTTTGGTAAGTGGTCTAGTAATGTGTGAAAAATCTTTTATGAATCTACGATAGAAACCAGCATGGCCTAGAAAACTTCGTATCCCTTTAATATTCACAGGGGGGAGGTAAGCGTTCTATAACTTCTATTTTTGCCTTATCAACCTCTATTCCCTTTCGAAATCAGATGACCAAGCACTATTCCTTCTCTAACCATAAAATGACATTTTTCCCAATTAAGGACTAAGTGCTTTTCCTCACATCTTTGCAAACCCCTGTCTAAGTTTTCTAGACAATCATCAAAAGTTTTTCCATATACAAAAAAATCATCCATAAAAACTTCCATAATCTCTTCAATCATTTCAGAAAATATAGACATCATACATCTTTGAAAAGAAGCAGGTGCATTACATAACCCAAAAGACATTCTTCTATAAGCATATGTTCCATATGGGCATGTAAAAGTGGTTTTGCTTTGATCATTAGGATGGATTGGGATTTGGTGATATCCAGAATATCCATCAAGGAAACAAAAGTAAGAATGTTTTGCCAATCGCTCTAACATTTCATCAATGAAAGGCAATGGAAAATGATCTTTCCTTGTGGCTTTGTTTAGTTTTCTATAATCTATGCACATTCTCCATCCTGTAACAGATTCTTTGAGGAATTAATTCATTTTTATCATTTTTAACAACTGTCATGCCTCCTTTCTTAGGCACGACTTGTACAGGGCTTACCCACTCGCTATGTGGCACAGGATATATAATCCCGGCGTGTAATAACTTAAGAACTTCCTTCTTAACTACATCTCTCATCGCATTATTGAGTCTTCTTTGAGGTTCTATAGATGGGGTATATCTGGATCTGTAGGAATACGATGGGTGCGAGAGAGCAGGACTTATTCCTTTTAAATCATCGAGTGCGTAGCCTAAAAATTTGGCGATGTTTTTCTAAAGACGGGTTATCGACCTGAGAGTCTATTTTGGTGTAAGTTTATCATTTATGATCACTTTGGAGACTACGGATCTTGATTTAGGAAAGCATAAGTGAGGCCCGGTGGTAAAGGTTTAAGTTCAATAGGAGGTCTAGGTGGATTCTCAAATTCATCTAGCGGTTCTGAAGTAGTAGGATTCTCATCCTCTTCTTCAATAAAGAATTCTGAATCATCTTCTTGATTGGATTCCACAAAATATTCTACGGTGGCCTCTTTAACTTCCTCCATAGGATCTGGTTCTGGACAAGACTCGAATTTAGCATGAATGGCTTGAACTATAGGTAATGAAAATTTAAGATCTTTGTCTAGCTGAAAGTCTAAGTCTCCGGGTTGTCCTTTAAAAGTAAGCCTTTCTATTGGTTGTCCTATCGTGAGGTCAAATTCCATGATATCAAAGATATAGAAGCTAAGATGTACCATGATGTTATTAACCTTGATTGGTAAGACATAAAGAATTCGAGCTTTGGACAATTTGTCCGAAGGGCTTAGTAACAATTTTGTAGTGGGACTTAATGGCATGTTTTTGAGAAGTTCATGAGCAAAGGATAATGCCATGATGTTTATCCCCACTATAGGATTGTAAAGAGCATCAAAAGGATCTTTATCAATTTGGCAACGAATAGATGTAGAAGGTGAATCCAAACGGATCACATCGGAGGAAAGCTCGATTTTTACGTCCATTCGCTGCTTATGATTGAGACAAGTTCTTCGTAGTTCCTTTTAAATGTGTCAAATCGAGAAGAGTTTAAAGGATAAGATTGTGATGTTCTAGTCTTCGAGATGTAAATCGATATTTCGAGGTATTTCCATAATCTATAAAGAGATCATCCTCGATGTCAAGCAAGAAGTCGAGATCAAAGTGACCTCTGGTTCTTCTAAAGGTTACGGATTAGCCGAGATTTGTAAAGAATTTGAAAAAGAATTGGGTTCGACTAATCTTTCTTCTTCTATTATTTCTTTTATTTTTAAATATTTCCCTGCAGTTGGATCATCCTCCTTGTTTTCCACTATTTTATTTAAGATAGCAATGCATTCAGGAGTTGAAAGGTGAATGAAAGATCCATTCGCGAGAAGTGTTTAAATGTTTTCTAGATTTTCTATTCAGACCAATATATAAGTGTTGAATTAGAACATGGTGCGGTATGGCGAGATTAGGTCAGATTTGGAAAGAAGATCATATCGTTCCCAATAGGCACTCAAAGATTCATTATTATTTTGTTTAGAGGATAGGATTGAGAGCCTAAAGTTAACTAGTTTGGACATGGGAAAGAAATCAGCACAAAATTCATTTAAGCAAGTTTCCCAATTGCCACCCATTCTTTCTTTATTTCTATTGTACCACTGGCGAGCTTTTCCTTTCAAAGAGAATGGAAAGAGTGTCCAGCAGATAGTTTCAGGGGACATGCCTTCAATATGGAGGCATTTACATGTCTCCTCAAAAGTTTGGAGATGAAGGAAAGGATTTTCGTCTAATTCTCCTGAGAAAGTATGGTTTTGGACCATCTCTATCAACCTGGGGCGAAACTCATAAGATCCAGCTTGAATAGGTTTAGATGATAGCACAGGTCTACAAGCTTGCCCATTGGGTGCCAAGTATTTGTAAAGAGGGGTAGTATCCATTTGGATAATGATTTGAAAAAGATAAGATAAAAAAGAAAAATCTAGCTAATGATATGATACAAGATTTAGTTTAGCTCACGTAATCAGCAAACCGTTCTCCCCGGCAACGGCGCCAGAAATGCTTGTTGGTAAAAGTTATCCTACAGAATTATTTATGATTTGTATAGTCTGCAAGCGAACAGAAATGATGAGCACTTCACCCGGGAGAGGGTTTTAAATATCGAATCCACAGGGAGAATGGTGTGAGAATAATGAGACAAAACTAATCCCTGAGATAATAGGAAGGAACGGGAGTTCAGATAAAAGGTGAGAAGAATTCTATGGTTGTCTAGTTTATATCCTTGTAAGGCTTAGAGATATTTCTTAATGGGGACGTACTCAAAGGAAAGTAAGGGTGAAACTTACTATTCCCCCAGCAACTATATCCTACGTGTCCTATCCTATGGGAAGTGGAGTCCAAAGGAATCAATGGTACTGTCACTACCACGATCTACCACGCTCCGGCAGGTAGGGTGTATTTATGAGTTATCTAGCCCAAAACACCGCGTTTGCACTAGGGAAAACAACTTCAATTCAAGAGCGACAAGAATCAAAGTACTCTAATGAGTCATAAACCGAAATAAATATAAACAAGTGAACTTACTCAAATATAAGGTTGATCCACCAAAGAAGTCTCAAGATCAAGTGCTATGAAGCCTTTGATCCCAGAGGTACAAGCGTAGAGAGTCACTTGAACAGATCCGGTACTTCTCCTTACTTCTCCTCAACTCTACTTTCTATCTCTCAAGAATAGATCTAGAACTCTAATCAAGTTCTTTGATCTATCTCTCAACTTTCTACTAATCTCTCTCAACTTGATCTTAGCTCTTCTAATTAGAGAGGTATGGCTCTAGCTATGATCAGAGCTGAGTATGATGAATAATGATTTTCATGCCTGAGGCTAGAGGTAGGATCATCCTTATATAGCCGTGGCCGATGAATGCTGACCCTTGGATCAAACCGACCTTCAACAACGGCGTAGATACAACCTCAAAGTCGGTTTGAAACCGACCTAGGAAGATGAGGCTGACATCCTGGCCCCACCTGGCGGCCGGCCTTATCCCTCGGCGGCGGCCGCCAGCCTTTATGGGCCCAGGGTGTCAGGCTTCTCCTGGTGTCTTCTGGTGTCTTCTAGAATGTTTTAGTTCACTTTTCGGATCGAATTCATCAGTGGTAAATCTTCTTATTGTTTGGGGGGTTTTTTCTAAGTTTTTCGGCATTTACCTGTTAAGTCCCTAAAAAGATATAAATCACCAAAACTCATGGAACTTTGTCAGTATAATACCTATTCTATGCATTTATCCTTTTTATAACCTTATTATATGTTTAGTTGACACATAAAAATAGAGCTTAAGAGGTGTCAACAATAAGCATAGCTATATTGATGAATAAAGAACAAGAACAATATGAAGAACATGATGAACAATGAATTGATCATACCAAATATCTCCAAGTTGATCTTGATCTTCTATTACAACCTTGCCAAGCTCCTAATACTAACCAAGAAGTAAAATGATACAAGTAGAGGGAGAGAGGCTCTTGTGTGGTGTGTTCTAATGAAGGGGGAGAGCACCTCCTTTTATAGGTAGAGGAGAGGGGGCTCCATGGAAAATGTCTCTCCCCACTTGGAAGGTACCAAACCAGGCCTCCTACAGGCGGTTTGAATAAAGTATTCACCAAAGCACCCGCGAACCGTCCTTGGTAACGTCGGTTGAGGCGGCTCGCGAAAGATGGGCCCAAACGGCCGAGTTGGGGAGTCCGCCGAGGACAAGGCACCCGATCCCGGCTGGATTGGAGCTGGCACCGTTCACAACCGCCTTTGGTGTGTGGGCTTGTGGGCCAGCCTTGATCCATAATACGTAGGTGCTTTGGTCCATTTCATTCCTGGATTGGGCTTTCTCTATTCCCCTTTGATTACGCATCTCTGGAATGTGTGTTCAGCTTTGCGCTTTGTTCTTTACATCGTGCATTTCCTCTTGTTTCCGGCGTTTGTCCTGCAAAACATGTTTTCTCGAGAAACAAGTGGAACGGGGTCATAGCATATGTATATGTGTCATAAGTATGCTTGTTTCTCCGGATTTGGACAAAAATTGGCGGTATAAAATGGTCGATAACGACCGCCAACAATCATGCGTATGAAGCCGCCCCAAAACGTTAAAGACGTCCAGAAGCTGACTGGTTGCATGGCGGCCTTGAGTCATTTTGTCGCACGACTCGGTGAAAAGGGATTGCCTTTCTTCAAACTCCTTCGCGCAGGAGAAGCTTTCAGGTGGACCAACGAGGCTCAAGAGGCCTTCAACGGCTTCAAGAAGTTTCTTACCACACCACCGGTGTTGGTGGCCCTGAACGACGAGGAGGAGATACTGCTCTACATCGCAGCAACCAACCGGGTAGTTAGCGCTGCCCTAGTTGTCGAGCGCGCGGAGGAAGGGCACGTATACCCCGTCCGACCCCAAACAAAGGTACTTGCATATTCAAAAGTTGCTCTATGCGATTTTGATTACGTCCCAAAAATTACGACATTACTTCGACCTTCACCCAATCACCGTGGTATCGGATTACCCGTTGGGCGGCGTCTTGCGCAACAAGGATGCCAATGGCCAAATATGCAAGTGGGCAATCGAGCTCAGCCTGTTTACTATTGAGTACAAGAACAGGAGTACAATCAAGTCACAAGCATTAGCAGACTTCGTCTGCGAGTGGACGGATCTGGAGACTCCCCTCGAAGACACCAGTCGAGAGCACTGGACGATGTACTTCGACGGCTCGCTCAACATTGATGGGCCGGGGGCCGGCGTCTATATCATATCGCCCTCCGGGGATACGCTCTGGTATGTCCTGCGGATCCACTTCCCGACGTCTAACAATGCCGCCGAATATGAGGCAGCCCTTCACGGCCTTCGTATCGCCGTCCAGCTTGGGATTCGCCGACTACAGGTATTCGGGGACTCGGCGTTGGTAATCAAGCAAGTCAACAAAGATTGGGATTGCAAGAGTGAGAAGATGGATGCGTATGTGGCAGCTATAAGAAAGTTGGAAGGCAAGTTCTATGGCCTCAGTTTTGATCATGTGGTTCGGGATTACAACCAAGCCGCCGATGAACTTTCCAAGCTCGGCTCTTCTCGGGCAAAGATACCGGCGGGTGTCTTCGTCGAAGATCTTTGGAAGCCAACCATCGGTGATCCCGCATGGGGCCTCCGCTTGAGACAGCCGACCACATTGTCGCCACGTTATCCAATACCGTCGATGAAGACTGGCGGGTCCCGATAATCAAATATCTGCAGGAAGCTCTCGTCCCTGAAGATAGAACAGAGCAAGAACGTCTCATCCGTCGAGCAAGAATTATGTCCTAGTCGACGGTTTCCTCATGCGGAAGAGTCTAGGAGATCGGGTCCTGCAGAAGTGCATCTCCGAGGAAGATGGAATAAAACTGCTCGACGAAATCCATGGCGGGATCTGTGGCAACCATGCTGCTTCTCGTACTTTGGTCGGCAAGGCTTTCCGTGCAGGATTTTACTGGCCGACAGCGGTTGCAGATGCCGAACACCTGGTACGTCATTGCACAAACTGTCAATTCTTCGCGAAGCAGACACACGTGCCAGCACATGAGCTCCAGACTATACCGGCAGCATGGCCTTTCTCATCGTTGGGGACTTGACGCCATAGGGCCTTTCAAAGCGGCGCCCGGTGGTTTCAAGTGGATTTTCATCATGGTCGACAAGTTCTCCAAGTGGATCGAGTACCTTCCGTTGGTCGACGCCAATCAGCATAAGGCCGTCGAGATGCTAGGCGAGGTGATCCATCGTTTTGGCATCCCAAACTCCATTATCACGCAGATCTTGGCGGCACTTTCACCGGCGGTCACTTACGGGATTTCGTGAAGACAAAGGCATTCGGGTGAAATATGTGTGCGTGCCGCCCACCCTCGTGCCAGCAGGCGGGCCGAAGCGAGCAAGCGGCGTGATATTAGAGGCATTGCGGGCGACTCTTCCGACCGGGACGGGGAAATACCACGGGTATTTGGATTAAAAGAGGCATGCGCCGTGGTGCAGGGGACTCCGCACCCGGCCCTAGCCGCGTCTGGCGTTTCTCCATACTTCATGGTGTTTGGCTCCGGCGGTCCTTCGGCCCGATATCGCCTTTCGCTCTCCCGGGTAGAGAATTATAATGAAGAAATATCGGATGCAACTTCGAGAAGATGAGCTTGTCGCACTTTCGAGGAAACTTCGCTTGCAATGTTGCACGCGGAATGCTAAATACCTCGAGGGCGTTCGACGATATTACAACCACAATGTGTGCGGAAGAGCCTTTGCGGTTGGCGACCTGGTCCTTCGAAGGAAGCAGAAGAGTGTTCACAAGCTGGGATCGCATTGGGAAGGCCCCTTCAAAGTCAAGGAGGTCACCCGGCCGGGGGCTTACCGGTTGGCGACCATGGAGGATATCGATATCCCTAACTCCCCGAACATCGAGCACCTACGACGATTTTTCCGTGACTTCGGGGACTCGTAAGCCCGCTTGTATTGATGTTTACTTTTCTTGCCGCATGATTAATAAAGTTTATTTGAGTATGTTGACATGGTTATGTTCTTCTTTTAATCGAATTACAACAATTCATCTCCATGCTCGACCACACTCTAACGCCTTTGGACCCCCTAGAACCGTCTCTACGTACTTGGTCGTTTTTCGTAGTATGCGTGGTGGTGTACTCCCGCATAGATCGACGGCCGCGGGTGACTCCTTAGCGTAGTCGAACAGCCCAATAGCTTGCACGAGCATCGTGTCTCCTTTTTGCGGCTATACCGGCACGTTAAGGCTAGGAATGGAGTCTACCATAGGTGACATGCTTTCGTCTACGGTCTACATAACATGTTATCATCGACCATAAATCGTATGCATGCTAAAATGATTATGGAATAAAAACAAAGTACTAGCTATTAAAGCGCCACCCACATCCGGGGCGTGGCTCGGCTAAAAACCATGTGTTTTTCTTGTTTTTCACCTTATTTGTTTCTTGCTACGGCCAAAAGAAGCAAAGTATTATGCCCAGGGTGACTTCACCTGGGTCTTCGACTTCATCGGTTCACGGGGAGGGGTTCATCTCGTCGGCAAGTCATTTGTGTCACCGCCTCGTCGGCCTCTGGCGCGAGGATCGCGGCGGCCTCCGTTGTCCCGATGTGCGTAGCCTAAGCGGACGCCTGAAACTCCACAACGGGATAATGGGAGCGTGCCACCGCGAGCATGTTGGGCGGTCTCGCTGGTCGCTGGCGGGTGAACTCCATGAAGTTCTCCCGGGCCACCGCGCTGCGCTGCTCCACGTTCTGGGCGTCTGTTGGCGGCGCTTCCTCCGGATTGGCCCCGCCGACCGCATAGCCATGGATGGCATTGAGGATTGGCCCGACACCTTGCAGGAGGCTTTGTGTCCGACCCCTCCAGAGTGCACTCTCGACCTCCAGGTCACGAATTTGCATCCTGGAGGCAGCCCGTCCAGCTGCAAGCAACACACACAGTAAGTTCAGCGCATTTCATTACTCTAAAGCGTTGTACAGGTATTTGAACGGGCATCAAAGAAACATACCATCACGCTCGGCGCGGTGTTTGAGCTCCTCGCGCACCACGTCTAGCTGCTCGTTCGCCAACACGAGCTGCCGCTGGAGGGTCTCCACCGACGACTCATATTCTACAAAGGTATCATCAAAACAGAATGTAAATTCTATTACTACTAACTACTCTTGCCAAAGATTTCAACAGAAACATTGATCGAGTAATGAAGAAAACTTACCAAGCACATGCTCACGGGCGCGGCGCGCTCATCTCCAGCGTGGCGGCCTCCTCGCGCTCCTCCTCGGCAGCTTGCGATCGATCGGCTAGCACGCACGCGCTCTGCATCCAACGCTTCACGCGGTTCGCGGCGGCCCGGGCGGCCTCGCGCTCCGGCGGAGACGCTCCACCTCGAAGCTTGCACTCGGTCGCCGGGGATGCCCTCTCTGTGCAAAGGCACACCGCTGGGAGGCTGCCATTGCCGGCCAACAAGCGGTCCCTCTCGGCTGGAGCTCCGCTCGCTCGTGTGAGGCGGTCGTGCTCTGGGAGAGCTCATCAGCGCTGTCGGCCTCCCGCAGGCCTGATCCTCAAGCTCCTCCCGCAACCGCCCGGGTCTCCTCGATTCGCATATGCTGCCAAGATCGCAAGGTTACAACAATACAGATACGAGAGACAAATATATGACGATGATCGGCGAAGTACTTACGCGCAGGCGACTGGCTCCCTCCTCGAGCTGGCGTGCTAGATGTGTCGGTTCGTCCTCTTCTTCAATGTCGGGCCACTCCTCGTCTACCTGCTGCGGTGCGGTCGTCTTCGCCGCCTCGTACCAGACCCCCTCGTCTTCATCCATTTCGGTCTCGCCCTCCACTTGGATATAATCCAAGGGAGATTACGGCGATTGGGGGCTGGGGGGCCTTGTGGTCTTGGCCGCCGCCGTCTTTGGAATGTCTTCGGTGGCATCCGATGCTCTGGCACCTCTATGGCTTCTGCGGGGGAGCAACCGGCTGGTCGCGATCTTTGGGCATCTGTGTTGCCCGCCGGCTGAGCTGGCTCGGTCACAGGCCCCCTGCACCAACAAGCATTATCTATGCACCTTCACACCGACAATGTGCATGCTCATGCATACCAGATTTGTTTACTTACACATCGGCGAAGCGAAAACCACGGATGCGGCCTCCCGAACTTTCACCGCTACGGCCACCTCCGGGCCGCGGCGCCGACACACCGCCATGAGGGCAGGTGGACACGCCAGTGTTCTCTCCTCTCCGGATCGCTGCATACAAAGACGGCGAATATCAATCGACAAGAACTTGGCACGGGGACTCGAGAACACTAAAGAATACTTACAAATGTTGCAGAATCAACACGGACGTCCTCTTCTTCATTAGACAACACAACTGCCCCTTGTGGGCGAGCTCGCAACAGTGACGACGGAACGGTCGTCCCGCCGTCACTTTCCTCCTGATGACACCAGGACCAGATGGGTTCTCGAGGGGGCGCTTGCCGCTGGCCCGGTCCTCAGCTGCTGCCTCACCCTCTTGTCTCCTCGGCGCTGTGGGTTCAGTGGCGGCAGCATCTGGACGAGCACGACGACGCACGGCGGCGGCTTCCTCGGGAGACAAGCTGAAGTAACGGCTGCGTGTCATGCCGTGAATCTGCACATATGCACGACAATGGATTCAATCATAATCTACGAATCTGGGAAGCAATCAATCAATACAACTCAAGTAACACTTACCAACGGTGGTGGGTTCCCGGCATTAAATGATGCCACCGCGCGCGGATCATGGGGTGCCCCGGCCGTCAGCAGGATCTTCGACACCCGGTTGCGCACCTCCGCCGATGGCAGCCACTCCGCCGACTCCCGGGTTCCGTCGTTCAGTCCAGTATACTGGAACCCGGGATGATCCCTCCGCTTGAGTGGCTGCGTCCGGCGCTCCACGAAGGTGTGCGCGATGTCGATACCGTCCACATGCAGATCATTGATCATCTCCACCAGTTCCATCACCCGCTGCATGTCGTTGGTCGGGGGCTCCTCGTTCCAGCTTGGTCGCCTAACCAGCACACGGGTCGGATCGGCCGGTATTGGCACCTCCGATTATGGCAGGTAGAACCACCGCATGAACCAGCGCGCAACGTTTGATGGCAGCGGCGTAGTGGGGAACTGGCCCGCTCGGTTCCCCCGGAGCTTCACATACACGCCACCCGCAATGCGCGACCCAGAATCCTCCTTCAACCCGACATAGAAGAAGTACCTCCACAGATTGAGGTTCGGGAGGATGCCGAGGAAGCACTCACAGAGGGTGATGAAGATGGCGATGTCGAGGATGGCGTTCGGCGGTAGATGGCAGAGCTGGAGCCCGTAGTAGGCAAGCAGCTCCAGGAGGAAAGGATGCGCCAGCATGCCGAACCCGCGCCAAAAGTGGCTCTCGAACACCACCACCTCATCGGTCTGAGGCATGGGGTACGGCTCCACCTCCGGGACCCTCCATCCGGCGACAACTTGCTCCGGCAGGATGCCGGCGTCCACGAGCTCCTGGACGGTGTCGTCAGTGGATTGGGATGCGGTCCACTCTTGGTCCATATGGATGACGGGGTCTTCCGTCGCCGTGGGCACGGGTCCACCGCGCCCCGCACCCGGCAGACCACCACCACCGACCACCCGCCGCCCGCGCGTCCTCGGCAGCAGCTCCGCCGGCGCCCCGACGCCCTCCATGCGCACGACGATCCATCTCGTCTCGATCAGTTCTACATTTCAAGAAGATGAACAGTAACGATGATAATCGAAAAAGTTCCAAATCCAGATCCAAATCGAGTTCATTTGAACCAAATCGACGGCAAATCTACAGATCTACAAGGTACTCACCTCTAGCAGCCGGTGGCGGCGCGATTCAGGCTGACCTCCGACGGCGCTGCGACAAACCCTAGCTCCGGCTCACTGTAGCAGGCGGTGGGTGAGAGGAAGGTTTGGGAAGATGGCAGGCTTGTCCTGGCGGATGCGACGAAGAGGTGGTGGGTGCCGGTATTTATAGTCCCGGCTGCGTCCCTTGGGTTGCTGCATGGGTAACCATGGGCGCCGCGGGCCCGCGCCTCCCCGTTTCCTGGGTTGAGTGCGTGCGTCAGGCGGCGGCGTCAGTTGCCATTAATGCGCCTTCCAGGTGTGTGCGCGCTGCGGTGCTGCCACGCGTCCCCCCTCATTTCTCGCGCCAGTTTGTTCCCCGCACGATCTTGGATATTTACTATCCGGACACGTTGCCTTCCCGATTCCTCGGGGCACGAGCGGCCAAATCTTCTCGACAAAGTTTCATCCTTATCTTGGGATGTTACAGATTTTTCTGTTGGACTTTTCCCTTAATCCCTGGGGGACTAAGATCTTCTGCCATTACGCAGTAGCCTAGATCGTCCCCTAGTCGATACTGGGCATATTTTGACCCATGCACGGTGCATCGGCATCCTACGTCGAAATAAATACGCGTGCTCGGGGACTCCAGTAAGGGTAATGCGCCAGCTAGGTTTTCGATTACTCGGGGACTACTGATTACATTTTTTTCAAGACCCTAGCAGTACGTGATAACTCACCTACTCCTAGGCTCGGGGACTAAGTGGGCACACTTCACCTACGGTGAATCGTGCTCATTTTTATCCTTTGCATTTTTAGTGTTTTTACACACTACGTGGGCACACTTCTCGCCGAGAAAGAAAAAGATTTTTTCATTAGAGCACCCGGCATCCGCCGGGCGGACTCGTCAAGACTAGGCGGTCGGAAGCAATGGAAAGAAGCTATAGGAATGCTGGCGGCGGTCGAGAGTTGTCCCGGGCTAGTCGGCGTTTAACTAGTCCTGGTCGACACCGTATGAAGACTGGTCAACAACACCTCCCGATGATTGAAGCATCAAGACTCTCTCTGCAGCATACTGGCGTGCTTGGGGGACTAGGCGTGGGGGGGGATAAACCCCTATCCCCTCACGGGTCACCGGGCTAGGCCTTTCGGGCCGGCCCGGGACGACAATTTGAAGCCCTCGGCGCTAGAAGACCGCAATTATCGGAGATCACGGCCTAAACTTAGTCGCCAAGATAGTTTCCTAGTATAGCTCTATCGTAATCACTACATACTTTCCTATTGTAACCGATCAGGATAGATCTTGTCGGACCGGATCCGACCTGTAACCCTGCTCCCCAGACTATATAAGGTAAGTAGGGATCCCCCCCCGAGGGACACGATATTCTCAATCAATCAATACAAACTAAGCAGGACGTAGGTTTTACGCCATCAAGGCGGCCGAACCTGGGTAAAACCCGTGTGTTTTGTCCTTCGCTCGTTCTGCTTAACGTCTCGTTAGCCGTCTAGCGCACCTCTACCGCTCAATCTACTAGCCGGGCATACCCCTGCTAGACTATCGCCGATAAACCGACGACACCCGTGTAAGGGTAAAAGGAAACGTATAGAGGAGGAAGATGATCCTAATTACAACCCGAGGGTCGAAGCACGAAGCAAGCAGCGTCGGGTTCAGGAATTACAGGATGAACAATCCCCCGCTCCCTCCACAGGCACCTCAGAGCAACAACCCCCCCTACGTCCACGGCCACGTTTTCAGGCAAAGGAAAGACAGGCAAGCCGAAGCGGAGAAGGGGAGATCATGGGAGGCACAAGAAGACTGATGACGTCCATGTCATTCAAGAGTTGGGGCCGCAGGGCGAGCCAGTGCTGCCCACTAAACTTGTTGCGAAGTACAGCTCTCAGATCTCATGTTTCGTGAAAGATAAGGTCTCCATTCTTTGGGAAGACTGGAAAGCCGTCCCCGACACTGACAAGTTCTGGGTGTGGGGCGAGATGTAGAAACGGTTCCGGTATCCGCAAGGCGCCGATATGGAAAAGGTAGAGCAACATATTTACTTCCTCACAGGAAGAAACTTCCAGAATTGGAAGTACAGGCTCAACGTAGACTTTCTGAAGAAAGGACGCCTACCCTTGACCAAATACCAAATGATATCAGAAGAAGTATGGGAAGAGTTCTGCAAAAGGCTAAACACGCCCGAAGCAAAGGCGAAGGCGAGAAGTTCCGAGCTAGCAAAGCGGAACCGACTGCCCCACCACATGGGCAATATTGGGTACACCGGACACAAGTCGGCGTGGCGGGCCGAAGAAAGGAGAAGACAGGAAGCTGGGGAGCCAGATCCGTACGAGGGCTGTGATGAAAGGACCCGGGGCTTCCTCTACGGCCACAAGCCCAAGAAGACAGAGGCCCAAACCCAGATCAATGAGGTCGAGAAGAAGGTCATAGAGGCCACTGCGGCTAAGAACAACGGGAGCCTCAAGATTCGTCGGGGACACGATGCACTGATGTTGGCCTTGGGAAATCCCGAGCATCGCGGCCGCGTCCGTGGCATGAGCTCCAGCAAGAGTTGGGCGACGGTGGGCTCATGGCAGTCAGATGCTGCATCCTATCACACGACGTAGAGGTACATGGAGGGTTTGAGACAGGAAGGCCGTGATGAGGCCTTGCAACAAATGATCACCTAGTCCATCAAAGAGGCTCTCACGAGCAACGACCCCGGATGGTTGAAACGGAATCGGATGTTCGCAAAATTTGGTATGCCGGTGCCCACTCCAGCACCTCTGCGGTTGGCCGTCAGGACCCCCGTGGATGATATCACCCAAATGACACAGTGCGTACTCGTGGTGCCTGTCGGCAGGTTGGGCCAGAAGAAGCCAGTGGCCGAGGGGGTGGTATTTCCTCCTGGAACTTGCAGGGAGTACGAAGCGCATGAGATCCCTCCAGAATGTGCTGAAGTCAACATTGGGTATGTGACGCCAGAGTATTGTTGGTAAAAGTTATCCTACAGAATTATTTATAATTTGTATAGTCTGCAAGCGAACAGAAACGATGAGCACTTCACCCGGGAAAGGGTTTTAAATATCGAATCCACAGGGAGAATGGTGTGAGGGTAATGAGACAAAACTAGATCCCTGAGATAATAGGAAGGAACTGGAGTTTAGATAAAATGTGAGAAGATTTCTATGGTTGTCTAGTTTATATCCTTGTAAGGCTTAAAGATATTTCTTAATGGGGATGTACTCAAAGGAAAGTAAGGACGAAACTTACTATTCCCCTAGTAACTAGGTCCTACGTGTCCTATCCTATGGGATGTGGAGTCCAAAGGAATCAATGGTACTGTCACTACCACGATCTACCACGCTCTGGCAGGTAGGGTGTATTTACGAGTTATCTAGTCCAAACACCGCGTTTGCACTAGGGGTAACAACTTCAATTCAAGAGCGACAAGAATCAAAGTACTCTAATGAGTCGTAAACCGAAAGAAATATAAACAAGTGAACATACTCAAATATAAGGTTGATCCACCAAAGAAGTCTCAAGATCAAGTGCAATGAAGCCTTTGATCCCAGAGGTACAAGCATAGAGGATTCACTTAAGCGGATCCGGTACTTCCCCTTTCTTCTCCTCAACTCTACTTTCTATCTCTCAAGAACAGATCTAGAACTCTAATTAAGTTCTTTGATCTATCTCTCAACTTTCTACTAATCTCTCTCAACTTGATCTTAGCTCTTCTAATTAGAGAGTTATGGCTCTAGCTATGATCAGAGTCGAGTATGATGAATAATGATTTTCATGCCTAGGGCCAGAGGTAGGATCATCCTTATATAGTCATGGCCGATGAATGTTGACCCTTGGATCAAACCGACCTTCAATAACGGTGTAGATACAACCTCAAAGTCGGTTTGAAATCGACCTAAAAAGATGAGGCTGACAGGTGGGTCCCACCTGGCGGCCGGCCCAATCTTGACTGGCGGCCGCCAGGCCATGGTGGGCCCAGGCTGTCAGGTTCTTCCTGGTGTCTTCTTGTGTCTTCTAGAATGTTTTAGTTCACTTTTTTGGATCAAAATTCACCGAGGTAAATCTTCTTACTATTTAGGGGTTTTCTCTAAGTTTTTCGGCATTTACTGTCATGTCCCTCAAAAGATATAAATCACCAAAACTCGTGGAACTGTGTTAGTAAAATACTTATTCTATGTATTTATTTATTTTATAACCTCATTATATGTTTACTTGACACATAAAAATAGAGCTTATGAGGTGTCAACAAGCTCCCCCACACTTAGGCTTTTACTCGTCTCGATAAAAGGATGGTTATAACAAAGTTGTAAGACAAGTATATCAAACATAAAACAATCTCATGGTCAAACTTATATTTTACTAATCTTACCAAGAATTTTAAGTAGTTGAGAAACAAGATAGTTGAAAATAGAGTACCTCATTCTTTCCATCAATTCATTTGGAGTTTTTGCAATGATTTTTGAAAAGAAACATAGCTTACTTCTTTTTCTTCTGTGGTACTCTCGAATCACTCAATAATAATTATATATATATGTAGTATTTTTGGATCCTCACAAAGCACATGTAATATATCTATTTCTAATAAAGTTGTATCTGGAGTTTCGGGTTTGTCAAAGATGTAGCATACTTACCTTGCATATATTTGCAATGTCAAAAAAATGGATCCAAGGAGAGACATCCTCTTAGATCAAGATGTGCATGTGTGTACTAATTCTACTATGCTCTTATTTTCTTCTCTCTTTTGAAATAAATATTTTTGTAAACAAGATCATGAGCTATCTTTATTTTTTCTTTTGAGAGGTCGGCTCTACTCGCCCGAGACTTTTGTCTTTTATTTCCTCTCTTAAAGATGTGGGTTCTACTCACCCTCGGACACTTGTCCATTTTTCATCTTTATTTCTTTTCTTTTCTCTTCTTCTCTTTTTTTCTTTTTTTTTACATACTATTTTTGCATAGCCCATGCCTTGCTGTACAAAAATAATTTATTGAATTTTTAGAGAGATCAACAAGCTGGAGCATATAAATATTTTATAATAAAACAACAAGTGTACGTGATCTTGATCTTTAGAACATGACAAGTCTCTCAACTTGGGTCACGAGAATTTGACAAAGCTCAACACAAAGCAAATAGCTTATTCTTTGGTTTTAATTAATATTCATAGCATGGCTTTAATAGGATATAATTACCACAAAGATGAAGTGAAGCTATCAATTTAATATTTTTGAAATAAATTCTCCAAAGAAAAAGATATCAAGAATTAAGTTCTCAACAATCTGCTATCTCAAATTTCACAACAACTTTAAGCAACTTGGGATCTTTATTATTTTTCAACAAAGCAATTAATCTAACCATGAGAGAGTATTATGTGAATATAACTTTGAATAAATCATATCAACATATTTTATTCTCTATTATTTAGCATATCGACAAAAGGTTCAAAACTGACGAGAACGAAGCCAAAATATAAACTAAAGCAAAGTTCGAGAGATCAAACCGAGAGTCGAAGAAATCGAGGACGAGGGGAGAAGGCGACTTGGCGGCCGGTGATTCTCTGGCGGCCGCCCTGAGCCCCGCTCCCTCCTTGGCCCGAACTTTGTCGTGTTGGATCTTCGTTCGTATTTATTGTTTTGCTTCACTTTTCGGGTTCGGGCCGTTGTTCTTGACGTTCGTCTTGTCTCCCCCACACTATCCTTTATTATCCTTTATCCAAAAACATGGTGGAGACAAGAAAACATATACAAAAGAAATATAGAAAATAAAACCGAGCTAATGGATCAACAATTTATTAAAGCAAGAGCACTCTTTATTTATTTAAACCAAACTTAACTCACAATCTTGACTCGATAATAGATAAAATTGACTCGAAACTCTAATTTAACTCGAAGTAAATTGACTCGATGATCGACTCAATAACCGACTCGATATAATGAGTGCTCTTATAGTCTCGAGCATCTTACATATCCCTAGTAAGCTTTGTTCGGGATGCGCCGAGAACTCCCACCTTCGTAACTAACTTATTTGCATTGGCCTTTTCTAAAGCGTCTATACGTCTAGAGGCATAGCTCCAATTCTCATGCTCGTAGTCGAGAAAATTCTTCATGTGGAAGTGTTCAAAGACGAAGCTCCGCCATAGTCATCCTTCCTGGCTTGGGCATCAGCTCTGCAGCTTCTCTAGGCTGGACGAAGCGAACTTGGTCTGGAGTAGCACGTACTCCATCAAGAATAAGACAGGAATTCGTATAAGTGCTCTTTCTAATGTTCCCGTACTTGTCACACTGGACGTTAGTAAGCTTTTCATTACGTCCGGGAGCGCTAAGCTTGGTGCCTTCAGGAATAGGGACCTTCTTCTTCATAGCAGTTTCACGACGTGCAACTAGCAAGCTCTTGGCATATAATTACTCACGAGTAGGCTTAGGATCTGAAGGTGGTGGGTTGACAGCAACTAAAGGTTTGGCTCATACGGGACTATAGCCATGGAAGTGGATGAGTTAGCTGCTGCCTTGATCGGATCATAGACCACCATACTGTGCGAATGAAATGAGAAAGCATGCGAATTTCATTTCTCTAATTCCATAATATTCAAAAATATTATAGATAGGTCGGGTTGGTTATTTGTCAAGACGGGTTTAGCTTACGGCGTGTTTGGAAGTCCTCGACCAAACGAGTATTTCACGGAAAGCCGATGCATAATTACTTTTTTCGATCGGAGGGGTAGCTGCCGATCTCCCTTATGGATGGATGGATAAATGTTTAGATTTCTGATTTATTCCAATATTAAGTTATTACCGAACAAAGAAAAAATTTTATTATATAAAGGATGAGATCAATTCGGAAGCGCCCAAAATTCCCATTATTTTATTCATTTGGAAAGTCTCGGTGTTCTTCATGGTGAAAATATGTGGTGCTGGTCGTCGGTTTTAATGGAGGATGAATAAGATGAGATTAAATGATCATATGGGGCTTGTTTATATAGGCAGAGGTGAATGGAATAGGATGGAAAGGCTCGCAATACTTTCCTACGTAAATGACTCCAGAATGTTCGTCATTACAATGGGCAAGTTCTAGAGTATTCCTAGAGCAAAGATGGAAATGAGGGGAGATGATAGGCTGGCGGCCGCCAGGCCCATTCAGGCCGGCCGCCCGGTGCTAGTGACTTCGCGTGTTGCCTTTTTTTCCTACGACCTAATATCCCTATTCTCGTTGTAATGCTTTTACTTTTGGCCCATAAAAAATAAATTCTATGAAAATTAATTCCCTTGGGTTGGATAAATCATAAAGCCTATTTCATCTAATTCATTTAATTTATTTAATTCATCGGGCTTATCGGGCTCATAGAAAATTTTAAGACGTTGGCCATTTACCTTGAATAACTTACCTTCTGAGTCTTGAAGAGTGATTGCTCCATGTGATGATGAATTTACTACCTTGAAAGGTCCTTCCCACTTGCTCAAGTTTTCCATGCCCGAATAATTTTACCCTGGAATTAAAGAGTAATACGATCTCTGGAGTGAAAGTCTTTATCTTAATCTACTTGTCATGCCATCTCTCGGTTCTTTCTTTGTAGATCTTGGCATTATGATAAGTTTTCTCTCTCCATTCCTCCAATTCGATAAGCGCATCTTTTCTCGAACTCCTGCGGCATCAAGATCCATATTCCATCTCTTGATTGCCCAAGTGAGCCTTGAACTCAAGTTCTACTGGGCAAATGACAGGGTTTTGCCATAAACAAGTTGATAAGGTGTCATTCCAATTGGTGTTTTTATATCTTTGTCCTGTGACGCCCATAGTGCTTACGGAAGTCTATCCTTCCATTTAGTTCCCATTTCTTCAACTATTTTTTTACGTAAGATGTTCTTGATTTGCTTATTTGAAGTCCCCGCTTGCCCACTTGTTTGAGGGTGGTAAGTCTGTAGCAATGTTGTGACGAACTCCATGTTTCAATAAATACTTGTCGGAATCTTCTATCAATGAAGTGGCTTCCTCCGTCACTAATTACCATTCGAGGTACTCCAAATCTTGGAAATATAGTTTCTTCAAACATCTTGATTGAACTTCTACCATCATTTGTTTTGCATGGCAAAGCTTCTACCCATTTTGGAACATAATCCCTTTGCTACTAGGATATGTTCATAATTTCGGATTTTGGGAATGGTCCCATGTAATAAATTCCCCGGACATCAAAGAGCTCTATCACGGAGATTGGTTGTTAGAGGCATAGCATCTCTTGCATTTATATTCCGTGCCTCGACAAGCTCCACATCTTCGGATGAAATCTTTTGTGTCTTGATACATGGTTGGCCGAGAAAAATCCACGCTTGCGGATCTTTGCATGTGTTCTAAATGCCCCATAATGACCTCCATATGGTGATGAGTGACATCTTTCAATGATTTGAAGTCCTTACATTTGGCACACATCTTACGAGTAGCCCATCGAGCATACTCGAAGAGGTATGGCTCATCCCATAAGTGGTGACGACTTTCATACATAAGTTTCTTCTTATCGCCCTTATTGCTACATATCCCGCAACCATAAAATTAACAAGATCTGCATACCGGGGATCGGTATGGGTTACCCGATAAAACATATCGTCCCCGAGTGAGTCATTAATAGGCAATTCATTTGTTTTTTTAAAATGCATTCTAGATAAATGATCAACAACAAAATTTTCTACTCCTTTCTTATCTTTAATTTCTAAATCAAACTCTTGGAGTAACAAAATCCATCTTATCAAAACGAGGTTTAGCATCTTTCTTGGTGAGCAAATATTTCAAAGCAAAGCATGATCGGTGTAAACAATTACTTTAGCTCCTACCAAGTAAGATCCGAACTTATCTATAGCATAAACAATCGCTAGTAACTCTTTCTCACCGGTAGCATAATTAAGTTGTGGTCCAGTCAAAGTTTTACTAGCATAAGCAATAGCATGATGTTTCTTGTCTTTAGTTTGCCCTAATATCGCCCCCACAAAGATAGTCACGGCATCACACATAATTTCAAAAGGCAAAGACCAATCGGGGGTTGAATAATTGGTGCGAGAAACAAGAGCCTTTTTCAAAGTTTCAAAAGCTTTAAGACAAGCATCATAAAAAACAAAGGGAGCATCCTTGGCTAACAAGGTGGTAAGTGGTCTAGCAATATGTGAAAAATCTTTTATAAATCTACGATAGAAACCGGCATGGCCTAGAAAACTTCGTATCCCTTTAATATTCACGGGGAGGTAACTGTTCTATAACTTCTATTTTTGCCTTATCGACCTCCATTCCCCTTTCTAAAATAAGATGACCAAGCACTATTCCTTCTCTAACCATAAAATGACATTTTTCCCAATTAAGGACCAAGTGCTTTTCCTCACATCTTTGCAAAACCCTATAAGTTTTCTAGACAATCATCAAAAGTTTTTCCATAAACAGAAAAATCATCCATGAAAACTTCCATAATCTCTTCAATCATTTCAGAAAATATAGACATCATACATCTTTGAAAAGAAGCAGGTGCATTACATAACCCAAAAGACATTCTTCTATAAGCATATGTTCCATATGGGCATGTAAAAGTGGTTTTGCTTTGATCATTAGGATGGATTGGGATTTGGTGATATCCAGAATATCCATCAAGGAAACAAAAGTAAGAATGTTTTGCCAATCGCTCTAACATCTCATCAATGAAAGGCAATGGAAAATGATCTTTCCTTGTGGCTTTATTTAGTTTTCTATAATCTATGCACATTCTCCATCCTGTAACAGTTCTTTGAGGAATTAATTCATTTTTATCATTTTTAACAACTGTCATGCCTTCCTTCTTAGGCACAACTTGTATAGGGCTTACCCACTCGCTATGCGGCACATGATATATAATCGGCGTGTAACAACTTAAGAACTTCCTTCTTAACTACATCTCTCATCGCATTATTGAGTCTTCTTTGAGGTTCTATAGATGGGGGTATACTGGATCTGTAGGAATACGATGGGTGCAGAGAGCGGGACTAATTCCTTTTAAATCATCAAGTGCGTAGCCTAAAATTTGGCGATGTTTTTCTACGACGATTATCGGCTGAGAGTCGTTGCTCGAGTTAATTTATCATTTATAATCACAGGAGACTCTAGATCTTAATTCAAGAAAGCATAAGTGAGGCCCGGTGGTAAAGGTTTAAGTTCAATAGGAGGTCTAGGTGGGTTCTCAAATTCATCTAAAGGGTTACGTAGTAGTAGGATTTTCATCCTCTTCTTCAATAAAGAACTCGAATCGTCCTCTTGATTAGACTCCACAAAATATTCTCTGGTGGCCTCTTTAACTTCCTCCATAGGATGTGGTTCGGACAAGACTCGGTTTTTTGCATGAATGGCTTGGACTATAGGTAATAAAAATTTTAGATCTTTGTCTAGTGAAAGTCTAAGTCTCGGGTTGTCCTTTAAAAGTAAGCCTTTCTATTGGTTGTCCTATCAGCAAGTCAAACTCCATGATATCAAAGATATAGAAACTAAGATGCACCATGGTGTTATTAACCTTGATTGGTAAGACATAAAGAATTCCTAAGCTTTGAACAATTTGTCCTGAAGGGCTTAATAACAATTTTGTAGTGGGACTTAATGGCATGTTTTTGAGAAGTTCATGAGCAAAAGATAATGCCATGATGTTTATTCCCACTATAGGATTGTAAAGAGCATCAAAAGGGTCTTTATCAATTTGGCAAACGAATAGGTATAGAAGGTGAATCCAAAGCGGATTACATCGGAGGAAAGCTCGATTCTTACGTCCATTCGCTACTTATGATTGAGACAAGCTCTTCTGTGGTTCCTTTTAAATGTGTCAAATCAGAAGGATCTAAAGGATAAGATTGTGATGTTTTAGTCTTACGAGATTTTTAATCGATATCTCGAGGTGTTTCCATAATCTGTAAAGAGATCATCCTCGATATCAAGTAAGAAGTCGAGATTGAAGTGACCTACGGTTCTTCTAAAGGTTCGGATTAAATTTGGAGTTTGTAAAGAATTTGGAATAGAATTGGGTTCGGCTAATCTTTCTTCTTCTATTATTTCTTTTATTTTTAAATATTTTCCTATAGTTGGATCATCCTCCTTGTTTTCCACTATTTTATTTAAGACAACAATGCATTCAGGGATTGAAAGGTGAATGAAAGATCCATTCGCACAGGTGTTCAAATGTTTTCTAGATTTTCTATTCAGACCAATATAAAAATGTTGAATTAGAACATGGTCTGGTATGGCGAGATTAGGTCCAGATTTGGAGAGAAGATCATATCGTTCCCAATAGGCACTCAAAGATTCATTATCATTTTGTTTAGAGGATAGGATCGAGAGCCTAAAGTTAACTAGTTTGGACATGGGAAAGAAATCTGCACAAAATTCATTTAAGCAAGTTTCCCAATTGCCACCCATTCTTTCTTTATTTCTGTTGTACCACTGGCGAGCTTTTCCTTTCAAAGAGAATGGAAAGAGCGTCCAGCAGATAGTTTCAGGAGACATGCCTCCAATATGGAGGCATTTACATGTCTCCTCAAAAGTTTGGAGATGAAGGAAAGGATTTTCGTCTAATTCTCCTGAGAATGTATGGTTTTGGACCATCTCTATCAACCTAGGGCGAAACTCATAAGAACCAGCTTTAATAGGTTCAGATGATAACACAAGTCTACAAGCTTGCCCGTTGGGTGCCAAGTATTTGTAAAGAGGGGTAGTATCCATTTGGATAGTGATTTGGAAAAGATAAAAAGAAAAATCTAAACTAATGATATGATACAAGATTTAGTTTAGCTCACATAATCAGCAAACCGTTCTCCCCAGCAATGGCGCCAGAGAGTATTGTTGGTAAAAGTTATCCTACAAAATTATTTATAATTTGTATAGTTTGCAAGCGAACAGAAACGATGAGCACTTCACCCGGGAGAGGGTTTTAAATATCGAATCCACAGGGAGAATGGTGTGAGGGTAATGAGACAAAACTAGATCCCTAAGATAATAGGAAGGAACTGGAGTTCAGATAAAATGTGAGAAGATTTCTATGGTTGTCTAGTTTATATCCTTGTAAGGCTTAAAGATATTTCTTAATGGGGATGTACTCAAAGGAAAGTAAGGACGAAACTTACTATTCCCCCAGTAACTAGGTCCTATGTGTCCTATCCTACGGGATGTGGAGTCCAAAGGAATCAATGGTACTGTCACTACCATGATCTACCACGCTCCGGCAGGTAGGGTGTATTTACGAGTTATCTAGTCCAAACACCGCGTTTGCACTAGGGGTAACAACTTCAATTCAAGAGCGACAAGAATCAAAGTACTCTAATGAGTCGTAAACCGAAAGAAATATAAACAAGTGAACTTACTCAAATATAAGGTTGATCCACCAAAGAAGTCTCAAGATCAAGTGCAATGAAGCCTTTGATCCCAGAGGTACAAGCGTAGAGGAGTCACCGACAGATCCGGTACTTCCCCTTTCTTCTCCTCAACTCTACTTTCTATCTCTCAAGAACAGATCTAGAACTCTAATTAAGTTCTTTGATCTATCTCTCAACTTTCTACTAATCTCTCTCAACTTGATCTTAGCTCTTCTAATTAGAGAGGTATGGCTCTAGCTATGATCAGAGTCGAGTATGATGAATAATAATTTTCATGCCTAAGGCCAGAGGTAGGATCATCCTTATATAGTCGTGGCCGATGAATGCTGACTCTTGGATCAAACCGACCTTCAATAACGGTGTAGATACAACCTCAAAGTCGGTTTGAAACCGACCTAAAAAGATGAGGCTCACAGGTGGGTCCCTTTGGCGGCCGCCTAATCTTGATTTGGCGGCCGCTAGGCCATGGTGGGCCCAGGCTGTCAGGTTCTTCCTGGTGTCTTCTGGTGTCTTCTAGAATGTTTTAGTTCACTTTTTGGATCGAAATTCACCAGAGGTAAATCTTCTTACTATTTGGGGGGTTTTCTCTAAGTTTTCCGGCATTTACCTGTCAAGTCCCTAAAAAGATATAAATCACCAAAACTCGTGGAACTGTGTTAGTAAAATACTTATTCTATGTATTTATTCATTTTATAACCTTATTATATGTTTAGTTGACACATAAAAATAGATCTTAAGAGGTGTCAACAAGTATGAAGACTTCCATCTGGAGTATCCCGCTCATAATGGGGTGAAGACTCTTGTCACGCTTTACGTGTTACAATAACACTGTGGCCCAAGGTGGACATTGTGCTAAACATGTCTATATTGAGTTCACCGTCCGGTTCACCACGCGGCACGGCCGCCCCGAGCACGCCACGGACCCCTATTGTCATTCTTCTAGTGATGATGATGATGATGGTGGGGGCAGAGGCAAGGACCCTCCTCATGGTTCAACGACTCCACCCGGCTAAGGAAGGACCCCCCGCCACCGAGGAGCCGGCACCTTCAACCTTCAAAGTGCACTTGAGGAGGCGGCACCTGAGGAGCCAGCACCTTCAAAGCAGGCACCTGAGGAGCAGCCGATAATCGAGGAAGCAACTGGCGAAAACTCAGTGCCATGTCCAGAGGAGAGAGTAGGGGGCGAGACACCCATCTACACTCGAGGCCTCCAACCACTGACACCTCAAGCGCCGAGGAAGGAGATAGGAGTTGGACCTAGCCAATGCCCTCCGCCACCGAAGAAGCCGACATTCGATGAAGAGGAGGGTGTAGCCGACAAGCAGGCGTCACCCAAGAGGCCCCAATTAATAGATATTCGGTCTGAAAGGTATGCCCCGCTCAAACAACGAGTTGTAATATGTTATTAGCTACTTCTTTTTCGCAACCTAGCTAACATTTGTACCGCCGCTTTTGCGGGGCCAAAATCCCCACCTTATGTCGGGTTTGTCTCGGACGAATGCCCCGGCTCGTTCGAGTTTGGGAAGTTCATGATACCTAAGGCCCAGCTCATCGATGCCGAGCTTTGGGAGGCTCGGAAGTTCCATGCATGGTATATAGAGCGCCGCAAAAGCGTGGATTGCATAGCCGGTGTCCTTCGTAAGGAGTGCTTCCACTACCACACCGATGTCCAGTTCGCCATTGATTTCGAAGACATGTTGAGACTATTTCATCGACAGGACATTGGCGTTGCCCAAGTCACCCGCTTTTGCTATGTAAGCGCAATTTTACTTGCACATGTCCCTTGCATCCGTATATAGATTCTTTGTTTTAAAGGTACCTATGCCACAACCACATGTCCTTGTAGGTTGATGGCCGATGCAGGCCGGAAGTTAAACAATGGTATTCTTTACCTCTCTCCATCGCACATTAATGAGAGACAGATCATCGGTTTTAATCTAAGAAGGGACCATCCAGATATGGTGGACTTGATGGAGAGTGAAAGAGAGAAGATCTGGGAAAAGCAAATTTGAGATGAGAAGGCGGAATTATCAGAGTACGTAATAGCAGCAATGAAAAAGGTCAAGCCAAAGGGTTATCGATGTATTCTGGCGGCTCACCAATACGGAATAGGAACCGTAGGACATTGGATTTGTTTCATGATCTTTCCTCGGTTTGGATGGGAGGGCCGTTGTCTTTGACTCACTAAGAGGCTCAAACCCGCATGGCTACCGACACTTTGAACAAATCTTGAAATTGTAAGTGATCGATGAACTCCTTATTCAATTACTAGAGTCGAATATCATCGTTGACAATATAGTGCATTTCGCATGCGGCTCTTACAAGCGTACTTGAAGGATTCGGACAGCTAGGATCGAAGGTCCTAGAAGTGTAAGGAGCGCAATGGAATAAACTCAAAATCAGGCGAGATTTCTCGGTACGTATATGCAACCTAATTTTTCTTACTAAGACCTCCTATTGCTTCTATTTTATTACTAACATTGGTTTATTGTGTGCAGTACATCAAACAACCATACGGATCAAACTTGTGTGGTTTCTTCGTCTATGAGTGCCTCAGGGACTACAAAAAGTACTCATCCAGCTATCGACAACTTAAGGACCACAGAAAGAAGTGGTACGGGATAGTACAAAATGGAACCGACGAGATGCGGTTTAGGCGCACAAGAGCGCACATATGCAAGTTTGTTCTAGACCAGGTAGTTCATGAAGGCTGTTGACATTTCTTAACTCAATCACCAAAAAGGCAATCACGCTAAGAAATGCCTATTGGTAATCAGAGCGCAACTGCCAAAAAGGCGGGAGTGCCGGAAAACCAAAGGTTGACCTCCCCACGATGACTTCACGGGAATTGTTACATTCCGGCAATATCACCACGGGATGTCGGGTGGCATTCTGTAACGTTTACAGAACAAGTCCGCAAGCGCACGGAAATACCGTTGTAGCATTTCACCCGGAGATATTCAGGGTATCGTTATTTATATTTTTCCCAAGGGAAGGCAAGGAGTAGGATTCTAGCAGGGGCATGAACAAGACGACATGTCTATGCAGTTGACCAATACTCATCTGAGGGGTAAGTCATGATAGTTCATAAGATAGTGTGACACACACTTGGGCCAACCTCAAGGATAAAAGGAAAATAAAGAATAAAGAATATTCCTAAGTGAAGCGAGGCATTCCTAATGTATAGCGTGCAAAGAACAAGTTAATGATCATGCAAACATAAATGACTAGAGTTTTAGGCTCAGAGTGAGATGGATGGGGAGACCTCCCGGTACCATCTGGCCCAATGGAAGGCATTTACGAACTCCTACATCACATACAAACGTGGAGGGATTACAAGGGACGGACAGGGCTGTCACAACCCTGCCGCCTACCCTCACGACCATGGCATGCTCTCATATCCGAAGGTCCCCGCTCATCCGGGCACCATGCCCGCATGTTAAGGTACATCCCATGTCCCCGCGGACTCTCACCCTACGGATGAACGAGCTAGAACATGGACAGGCCGAAGACCACAACGAACCGCCATCTCTAAAGACAACTCTTACTCTACTCAAATACATGGCACGAATGGTTAAGCCTAAAGTTCTATATGACTAACCACGACATAGGAACTATATTCTAGTTCTTCTGTCATGATCGTGTCGAGAACAACATGTCAAGAATATAACATAGAAACTATATGCTAGTTCATATGTCAAGTCTATAACATGAATATACTCTAGCTCTATTGCACAACTAAATAAGAACAAGACTTGAGAAGAAACCATATTTGGATTCACACCGAATGCTCCTTTCTCCCAAGTACAAGCTCTCCAATGAAGCTTAGCCTTGCTCCAAATACTACTAAAGCTAAAAGAACTAGAGAAAGGTGGAGTAGAGAGGAGTGTGGTGAGTGAGGAGGCTCCAAATGGTGTGTGTTGAGAGAGGGGGAGAGGCCCTCTACTTATAGGATGAGAGGAGGGGGCTAAGTGCTAATGTTACACCATGAATGCACCAAACCGACGTCCTCCAGGCGTCCACGTTCACTGAACCAGCCGATCCACCCTTGCACCGACGGTTTTGGCACTTAATGTACCGCCTCGCCAAAGTTGGGCCCGAACCGCCATATTTTGGGTGCGGGCGCACCTTGGGGTGCCCTTCTCGGCCCGGTTCGCCCATGCTTTGGCAGCCGTCGTCATTTGCTCTAAAAAGTTGTGGGGTGGCGTTTGCTTCGGCCCGATTTTGGCGTTTTGGTCCGTTTATCCCCGGGCTTGTAATCTTCTGAAGTACGCTTTCTGTGGTCGCGCCTTTTGGTCATATTTCCACTGTTTTTATTATAAATCCTACAAAATACATTTGGGACACTACAAGTGGAAATATGGGAGTAAATAAATGTATATGAGTATGATAATGTATAGTTTCACCCCCTTTGTGGTAGAATGTTGACGTTAAAAATGTGTCGTTAGTGACCGTCAACAAAGGCCAGCCTTACTTTAATGTGGACAGTGAGTTGGGGCTGTTTCCGGAGTTTCAGGCGCTAAGGAGATGGGACACCATGCTAGAGCTTAAGGACTATCTTCATCTAGTTACCATCTAGCTCGCACTTTTGTATGGATCTTGTAATTAACTCGTACTTGTTGGATATGAATGAATGGATCGATCGGTGAAACTTGTATATATGGATACGTACAGAATCGATGTCTATATATGTATGATATATATTTGAGTATCTGTCTTTCTAATATATATGTGTGTATGGATGATATATATATATATATATATATATATATATATATATATATATATATATATATATATATATATATATATATATATATATATATATATATGAATATTGGCATTTATTTTTAAAAAAAATCAAGCCATGGCGGGCAACATAAGGCGCCCGCCACGCATAATATATAGTGTAACCGTGGCGGGCGAAGTTATGCCGCCCGCCCGCGATTAATATTATGCGTGGCGGGCGGGCCCGTCACGGGTTCACACTTTTATGCATGGTGGGCACGGCCACCGCCCACGAAAAGGCCACGATTAACCGTGACCTTTCATTGGTGACGGGCAGCCGTTTCCGCCACGCAAAATTGAAAGCGCCCACCACAAAAAGCATTTATGTACTAGTGGGTATTGGAAGCATACACAAGATGTTGGCTTATGGTATCCTAAGGCCACGATTAACCGTGACCTTTCATTGGTGACGGGCAGCCGTTCCTGCCACGCAAAATTGAAAGCGCCCACCACAAAAAAGCATTTCGGTACTAGTGGGTATTGGAAGCATACACAAGATGTTGGCTTATGGTATCCTAAGGGGTCTAGCTTTGAACTTATTGGATATTCGGACCGACTATGGTGGTTGCAAGATCAATAGAAGAAGCACTAGTGGCATGTGTCAATTCCTTGGAAGATCTCTTGTGTCATGGTCCTCAAAAAAGCAAACAAGTGTGACACTCTCTACCGCCGAAGTCGAATATGTTAGTGCGGGGAGTTATTGTTGCCAACTACTTTGGATGAGGTCCACATTGAAGGATTATGGTTTTGACTTCAACAAAGTACCCTTTGTATTGTGACCATGAAAGTGCTTGCAAGATGACTCAAAATCCCGGTGCAACATACAAGAACCAAGCATATTGATATAAGGCACCATTTCATTAGAGAGCATCAACAACAAGGAGACATTGCAATCCATCCTATTGGTACCGAAGATCAACTTGCCGATATCTTTACCAAGACACTTGATGAGAAGAGATTTTGCAAGCTTAGAAATGAATTGAACATTCTTGACTTCTCAAATATGTGTTGAATGCACCCCACATATGTGGCATGCCTCTCCACCGAGCCAAAGCAAAGGTGAAATTGTTTGACATGTCATCATGATATTTAAGGACTTGTTAGAACATATAGACATACAACTTGTCCTTTAGGTTGCATTCATGGAAAAGCAATGAATTTCAATGTATGTATGCCATCACTATTGTTCTATATGCTTGATTGATCTAGTGATGACATATGACATGCTTGTGGGCTTGCAATCTCAAGTGTTGAATTTGAATATATTGTCAAATGTATAATTCAACATAGACATGATAACCCTTGTCATGAGGTGTGAAAAAAGCTTGTCTTTGGTTCAAACCGAATTATATGTATGGCAAGCTATCCAAATGTGGCCATTTTGAAAACTAATCTTTCCAATATCAAAAGAACTTGATCAATCCTTTTATGTCAATTGTTGACAAAGGGGGAGAGATTAGTGCATAAAGAGTTTTAGAAGAATAGAAGGATAATAGAAGGGGATCAAAATTTTTGATAGCACACAAGTAGGGGAGAAAGCTCATAAGCCCTTTGTTGTATTTGTTTGTGCACTAACATATGACTTGGTCTTGCACATGTATTTAAATTCTATATATACATGCTTGTGTGGTGTATAGTAGTGGTAATTTGAATGATGATTGAACAACTAGCATGCATAGGATGATATCTAGATATTTTGTTCTTCCACTCTAAATTCAAGTACCTTGCTTTAAATATGATCTCGACAAATGGTACTTTGAGTTTTGATGAAATATCTAGCTATCCTTGATGCTAATGGTGAGAAAGCCGCAACTCGATTGGTATCACGCTTCAAAGGTCCATTTCTCTCACATTAAGCATCATTTTAGTAACATGGCTCATCCCTCAATTTCAATATTCATACATGTATGCAAAGCTTCGTTCCAAACTCTTGGCATACATGTAGGGGAGCTCATGCTACCAAAGCCAAACTTATGATGTTTGTCCAATTCTATGATGGCAAGAAAAAAGCTTGGACAACCATGATAGGTTCAAAAATCTTTAATCATAAAATCTTTATGCGGGTTGTCACCAATTATCAAAAAGGGGAGATTGCAGATCTCTAGTTTGGTTTTTGGCTAATTAGTGACATCCTTAGGACTAATCTCTTTACTAAGTGTATGATTAGATTGAGATTGGTCAAGCCGACTGTCGGGGGGATAAAATAATCGGCCCACGAACAAACTCAGCCCAAGAAGAATGGTGCGGCCTGTTGGCGGTCATTATCGACCATTTTATACCGCCAATTTTTATCCAAATCCGGAGAAACAAGCATACTTATGACACATATACATATGCTATGACCCCATTCCACTTGTTTCTCGAGAAAACATGTTTTGCAGGACAAACGCCGGAAACAAGTGGAAATGCACGAAGTAAAGAACAATGCGCAAAGCTGAACACACATTCCAGAAATGCGCAATCAAAGGGGAATAGAGAAAGCCCAACTCAGAACCGAACTGGACCAAAGCACCCGGCAATTATGGATCAGGGCCGGCCCACAAGCCCACACCCAAAGGCGGTCGCGAGAGGGGCCGTGCCCGATCCCGCCGGACTAGCAAAACCGCCAATTCGCACCGCCCTTTTTTCGGGGGCGGTTGCATGCCACCATGCATAGGCGGTATTGCTAGGTGCTTCCTTTTTACTTGCACGAAACCGACCATGTTAGATATAAATAGAAGGGTAGAGCTCTCACCTCAACACACACCTGTAACACCCCAAATTTTTCACTTTTCAAATTAGAGAAGAAACTGATTTCTTTTGAATTTTTGTGCTCATAAAATTTAGGAAATAAATAATTTTATGAAAATAAAAGCAACTATAGGGCTAGATACATGCTTTTGCATTCATGCCGCTGCATAATTTATTTTGTGATGACTGGTTTTGTATGAAGTTGAAAAGGATTTGAAATAGAAACTAAGTTTGAATAAAAGAAAAGATATTTTATTTATCTTCTTTCTCTGTTCCTGGCATTTTGGCCCGCAGGCCCACACTGGCCTTTCCCCTTCCCTCTACCGCCAGGCCCAAGGCCACCCCTCTTCTCTGGTCCGTGATTTCCTTTTCCTTGACCTGCACGTCGAGGCTGCCTATAAAAGTCAAGCTGCAGCTGCGCTGTACCTTTTCCTAACCCTAACGCGAGCGTCGCTTTTCCATCGAGCAGCAGCCGCGAGCCCTAAATCCGCCTTCGCCGAGAAGCACCTGCAGCCGCCGCAACTATGCCCGCCAGCCTTGCCGCTGTATGCAAACCACCGACGAGCTATGCGCCCTGTTCTTCTTCCAGCTCATCTACACGTACACACCATCCAAGCCCTAGCTTTGATTGCTGCTCAGTTGAATCTTGCCGAGGAGTCGAGCCCGTCCGCCGAAGCCGCCGAGGCGACCTGTGCTGCACGTTACTCCGTTACCGAGACCTGCTGCCTTCTTGACGTGCAGCCATGCAGGATCAGCAACCCTATCCGGTCGTGGTCGTCCATTGGTGAGCTCACATTATCTCCGACTCTACCTTTCTGTTCGATCCTTCACGATCATGTACGTTGCTTCAGCAAGCTCAAGTGAAGCTCCGTCGCCCGCCATGTCTTCTAGTTTAGCTAGCTGTTCATCGATCCCATCCCTACCCTGCTGTTCGTCTTGCCTTGCAAACGCGCCTGCATGCCCCTAGCTCTAGCGCCATGCATGCTCGAAATTCCAGCATACGGTACGTTACTTTCAGCACATCTATCCTAAGCACTTTGCCTATAGTCTTTGCTATATCTACCGCATGGTCTTTACTTTAAATAAGTAGCCATCAGCATACGTGTATCTCTACCTAATTCGAGCACCTAGAGCTCCGTTATGCAAGTTCTTTTTGGACACCGTGATGCTTCATGTTCAGTAGATGCATGTCATGGTCACCCAGTTCGTCCATCAGCAGAATCTTCATTGTCGGCCAACCATGCTCTACGCCGTGCCTTGTTAGTTTTGCTCCTGCCAAATTGCTTTAGACTCGTAACCACGTGATCTATAGCTTAGTAGGATATATAGTTTAACCAGTTCTATTCTTTCAAATAAAATGATAATTTGATCAATCTAAATGCAACTAGATTTTCCAATTAAAATCAATGCACTTCGATCTTTCTAAGCAAATTAATATTAGGTCTACCTTTGTTTTTCAAATCAAATATAAAATTGATTTAGCTCAATTTAGATGTTTCTCTGAAATATCTTATACATGTTTTTTATGTAATTAAAATAAATAAGATCATAGTTTTCTTTTTAAAGCAATTCTTTCGACAATCGTCTCTCTTTCGTCGATGCTTCGGTTAGAGTGCTTTTCGCGTTTGTGTGATTTAGCGACGTGTAGAATCGTTTTATAAGCTTTTCAAATTGATAATTCATTGATTGGTGTACTGTTCTAATTTAGTTCTATTGTTTGCTTCATGTATGATTGTCGGATGCTTGTGTGGTGCTTTGTGACTATGTAACGTTCAGTCGGTGAGCCTTGCATGGTGATCTAGAAGAAGGAGATCTAAAAGAAGTTCTTGAAAGATTGGACTTGAAGAAAGGATATGAATTTAAGGCAAGTATAGCTTGGGATCATCCTTGATGACCTATTCACCTTAATTAACCATTCATGATGCATGTGTCCTCCTTGATTGCCATTAAGGATTTATCTAGTCTTGAATACTTGATCCTTGTCTCCTATGGGTTATGCATTGGGTAGTAATTGCTAGCGCTCAACCAACAAATCTTTATTTATGTTATATGGATTAAATCATGATATGAGTAGTTGATGATGCCATGGTACATAGGGCTTAAAGAGCTTTGGGGTTGTTTATTTATGAAGCTCTTAGCTCTCCATAAGGACTTATTCATTCGTGATCATCCAGGGATATACAATACAGCTATGGGGGTCACATGGCTCGACTCTAGTTGTTCAAGGGTTTTACCTAACTTTGTTGGTGGTTTGCCAGAATTGGGAGAAACGGGGTTGTAGCTCTGTTGGCCACTCAATATTTTTAGGAGGGCCTTTGAACGACTTTATATGGTTTCCATTTGGTTAGGGGGTCATGAACCTACTCTGGTGGAAACCATGACCCGTAGTGAAAGTGTACACCTCTGCGCAGAGTTAATTAAACTGACATGTCAGCCATGTTCGCGGTCATGAACGGCCTTGGAGACATTAATGGATAGAATTTTGTGCTTACTTTGCTGTTGATATTAAATTGATGTTTATACCTGTTTACACATGTGAATAATGGGATATGGGATTCCTTTATGCTTAAGCTTAAAACTTGACCAACACTAAAAGCAACCGTAGTTAAGACGATGTGTCGGCTTACGAGAGCCTCATAACCCCCGGCTATGCTTGCGGAGTTCGACATGGACTCACCCTTGCTATTTCCCCACACCTCGGGAAGAAGTTAGGCTTGTGATCAACCGGTCGGTCGGTCCCTCGTGGAGTCTACAATTTAAGATTGAAGAGTCTTTCCATTTGCCCGCTAGCCGAGGTTATTTGTTTTTATGTTATGTTTGTTACATATTAAGCATTGTGAATTGATACTCCATTTATTTGTAATCTATATGTGAGATTTGACTTCCAGGGCTCACATATAGCATCATCTGGTTTTGTTCTTAAAACCGGTGTCGCATCATCCGGCTTTGTTCTTAAATAGAAGGGTAGAGCTCTCACCTCAACACACACCACACAAGAGCCTCTCCATCCACGGTTGTATCTTTTATTTTTATTAGTTAGAGCTAGGAGCTTGGCAAGATGTAATAGAAGATCAAGATCAATATGGAGATACTTGGTATGAGCAATTCATTGTTCTTCATGTTCTTCATCATTGTTCTTGTTCTTACTATCATTATGGTTGTGCTATAGAACTAGAGTATAGTTCCTCATGATATAATCATTGCATATGAACTAGGCTATAGTTTCTATGTTATGATTCCATCATATAGAACTTGTGCTTAATCATTCATACATTTATAACATGGAGTTTAGATGGCGGTCATTTGTACCTTCGGGTTTGCCCATATTCTTGCTCGTTGATCCGTAGGGTCGAGTCCATGGGGGTATGGGTAGTTCCTTAGTGCACGCGGGCATGGAGCCCGGGTGTGGGGAGCCTTTGGGATATGTGGGTGCCCTACGGTAGTGAGGTAGGCGGTGGTGGTGACGACCTGTCCGTCCCTTGTACTCCTCCTTGTCAGGGTATTGAGTAGGAGAGTTCGAAAGTGTCTATAATTTTAGAGACCCGGTGCGGGCATCTCCCCGTCCATCTACCTCTGTCCTTATATCTTGTATGATCATTAACTTGTTCTTTGCATTGCACAACTATATAGGATACGCCTTGCTCCAGTCTAGGGTTTTCTTTATCCTTGAGATTGCTCGAGTGTGTGTGTCAAGTTATCCTTTACCTACCCTGTCCATCCCTGTTATGAACCTTGGTCTATTATACAGTCGTGTTATCTTGTGCATCTTTCTATTAGAGACCTTCCACCATGCCTTCCCTGTGGAAATACGATACCCTGAATACTTCCGGGTGAAAGCTACAATGGTATTTCCGTGCGCTTGAACTCTTTACATTTTTCGTTAAGAAACGCCAACAAGCTTTCTGGCGCCGTTGCCGGGGAAGGCGTTGGTTAAAGGAATGATCTATTAGAACATGCTCATGATAATATGCATGTGTAGTGATCATTGCTCATAATAGGTTTATCATAAAAACAAAAAAAAGGTATATGATGAAAATGAAATGTCCTCCTTTGAGACCTTCAATAAAAGTTTGAAAAAAAATAACTAGCTCAAATTGTTGCTTCTTGCATATGTTTTTCAATGAGGTAATCACCAGGGATGGTAAGTCCCCTCATGATCTACCACATCATAACCATGCAGGAAAAACGAGAGCGCATGGGGTACAACCCCGAATCGATGGGCTTTGAGCTAGCTTGGGGAGGACACAAGGTAACACGTATCTTGCACTCTCATCTCCTTTTGTTACCTTGAAAAAAAATCAAGATAAAATTAAAAAAAAATCACCTTGTTCTCTTTATAATGTTTTCACCTCATTTGGATGAATCCTGCTATCCTTTCATACTTCCTTTCTCTATGCTAGTATATTTTGGTTTTGGAAGTTTTGGTCATACATGTTGACCATGCTCTCATAGGCTTGCTAAATTAAGCATGGTGCTTAGGTTAGCCAAGTCTACCTTAATCAAATTAGACATGGCGTCAAGTTTGATTATTGAACAAAAGTTTGCTAGTATAAAGTTTGGTCGATCATATGAACTAACCCCTGCAGGAATTTATCAACTTCATAAGGTAAGTCCTTGGGATGACAATGGAGATGAAAACTTGTTTAGTGAACCAAAAAAACTTTTATAACAAAATAATGATAATAATAAACCTTTCAACCCCAAGTATGTTTGTCTTGTTACTTTGATGTCATCAAAAGACAAGCTTGGGGGAGTCTCTAGCACGCTCAAGAGAGGCTAGAAACCACAAATCAGGGCCATGGCGAGCACCAACTAGCTGTATTCCCGGCTAAGTCATGTAAGGTAAGGCAGGAGCTAGCTTGGGGAGGGACTCTTTAAAGGTAAATCTCGCATTTTATTTATCTTTTCTATCTTATAAATGATGAGATATGATGAAAATATAATAATAATAATATTTGTTCTACTCTCATATGTGTTAAAAGAATGTTAGTTTCTCCATGTTGAAATGATGAATAGTTGCTCTGTCTATAATTCATTTGTGCCTAGTTTATGACTTTGTATTCCCCAATATTTAAGTTTGTTGGCTAATAATGTCTCACCTTGAAATACTTAAACAAATTGTGGGTTTTGCAAATACAAGATCCTTTTCTAAGTTGTTGCCGGATATGATATGGTGCAAAGAGAATCTACTATAATTTTGTTCCAAGAGAAACTTGAAATCCGGGATTTTTTAAAAAAGAGAGAGAGAGATATGGGCTATGTTAAAAAATATATAAATAAAAAAAAAAGAAGAAAAAGAAAAGAAGAGATGAAAAATGGACATGTGTCCAAGGGCGAGTAGAGCCCACATCTCCAAAAAAGAAGAGAAAGAAAGAGAGGAAATAATGGACACAAGTCCAAGGGTGAGTAGAACCCACCTCTCCAAAAATAAAGATAGCCCATACTTACCTCAAAAGCTTTTTTAAAAATCGGATAGATGGTTCATCAAAAGAATGAATGATTAGTGTTTCTATAGCAACCGTTCTATCTTGCAACCACCCAAGAAATTGGAGAAAGTTAAAAGACCCACATACATTTGAGCAATAAAAGGTGAATACTAGGTGCCGGCTTATTTAAATTGCGGGAAGAATACTTTGTTATAAGCATGGTACATCTTGTATTATATCGTCATTGTAGCAACTCCCGATCAACAACCAAGTACTTAGCTATTTGCTCGGGACGAGCAAAGGTTAAGCTTGGGGGACTTGTTGGCGGTCATTATCGACCATTTTATACCGCCAATTTTATCCAAATCCGGAGAAACAAGCATACTTATGACACATATACATATGCTATGACCCCATTCCACTTGTTTCTCGAGAAAACATGTTTTGCGGGACAAGCGCCAGGAAACAAGTGGAAATGCATGAAGTAAAGAACAATGCACAAAAGCTGAACACACATTCCGTAAATGCGCAATCAAAGGGGAATAGAAAGCCCAACCGAAGATCTCTAGATTGGTTTTGGCTAATTGATGACATCCTTAGGACTAATCTCTCTCTATGCTAAGCATTTTGATTTAGTTGGAGATTGGTCAAGCCAAGTGTGATGCATGGTGGTCATGTTGGATGGATCGAGATGGTTCAATTGATGATCAAGTGCATGACTTGGAGTGGATCGTGGATCAAAAATGGGCTCAAGGCAAAGGTATATCATAGGGCCATTTTGATTTTACACTCAAGACACCATAGAGGGTGTGAGTGATTATAGGATCGATAAGCCGTACTATAAAGAGGGGAAAACTATCGTACATATCGATCCTCATGTGCCTCTAGGTTCAAAATCATTTGCATGCATTCTAACCTAGAGAGCTAACCTAACCTTCGAAATTGATTGTGAAAATGCTAACACACGAGCACATGGTGATGTACACGTGGTGGTGTTGGCACATTTACGAAGGCGGTGATGGTTGTAGGGTTGAGTTGGGTTTGGGAACGCTCACCCTCCCGCCGAGCTTTGGGCGGGATTTTCGAGAAAATGAGATGCATATTTTTCTATTGCGCCGGATGCAAGTTGGTGGTGAAAAACATGCTAGTCTCGTGCACAAATTGGTATATTTGTTGGATAGCATGTCGGAGAAAAAGACGGCGGCGAAACGCGACTTAAACGATGACTTTTTTTGCCTGGGCGTGGACGGGACGACCGACGGAAGCCTGGTCAAATGTGACCGGACGCTCCGGTCAGTGCGTCTGGCAGAGAGCCCTGCAGGCCGGATTTCACCGGACGCAGGGACCGGACGCTGGACCGGACGCTTCCGGTGCTCGACCGGAAGCAGCGACCGGACGCTCGAAGTAGCCGTTGGCTGTGGGCCAGTTCCTTGTCGGTTGTGGCCCGGACTCGTGGACGGACTTCGCGGCCGGACTTCGGGGGGTGAGTCCGGTCAGTCGCCGTCGATCAGTTGTTTTTGTGCATTTGCACCCCCAACGGTTGGATTTCGTGGTGGGGGTATTTATACCCCCTTGGCCTAGGTTCTAGGAGGTCTCTTGGACATTTGAAATCATTCTAACACCTCTAGAGCTGAGCACACATCCTCCTCCTCCTCCCTTTGGCTGAGAGCATCATTCTAGTGAGTTGAGGTGATTCAAGTGCACTTTGCTTTGATCATTGCATCTAGTGGCGCTTGAGGATCGTTGTGAGCCGGTGGATTTCTTGTTGCTCTTGGGAGCACCACCCCTAGCCGGCTTGGTGATTGGTGGAGGCGTTGGCAAGAGAAGGAGTTTGTTCTTGGCCACCTCCGATGATTGTGAGAGGACCGTGCATCCTCGTCGGGACGGCAATTGCAAGATAATACATTGCTCGTGTCGGTGAGTACCTCTCATTTGCTTTTGGGTGCGGTAAGCCTAAAGGCACTTGGCTTGAGTGAGCTCACACCGACCCACACGTGAGAAGGTCGACACAACGGAGACGAGTTTGAGTGGTGCTCAAGTGAACTTCGGGTTAAATCTTTGAGTCTCTACTTGTCTCTCGTTGTCTCTTGGTGATTGGCTTCATTGGCTATATTATTATTCATCTCCGGTGATTGGATTGACTAGCCTCGACATTGTGGTATAACCTTTCTACACTCTCTTGCATTACTTCCTTAGTTAGTGTGCTAGTGTAGTTTGAGTAGACTTGCTTAGTTGTTAGAGTAAATAGCTTGTTCACCTAGTTGTAAAGTAGCGACTTAGCCCTTGTGAGTGAACTAGAGATCATAACAACTAGAATTGTCAATAGGAGGCTTGCCGACAAGTAGAGCTAGAGCAAACGCGTTTATCGCCTTTTGTTAGTTTAACAAGTTTGTCTAGTGTTTTGTAGAAAATTTTATTAGAGCCATTTTAGG